>CM014737.1:39264936-39864936 GCA_004329165.1 Spatholobus suberectus | reverse complement strand
GTGGAGGCCTTCATGATGGTGAGCCCTGGCAAGTCAGAAGATTGATAATTCATCTTCCTTCAAGTATGTCAAATTTCAAGGTACAAGTCTTTCCCAGAAAAGATTCAAACTGGCCTTTCCTTTGGATCGACCAAGATGCAAAAACAACAATCTTCAATAGCAGGAGCATCTGCCACTCATTCCCTGTAATCTTTGTGTCAATTGCTTCCTTGGTGGTCACGACCTTCCCAAAGCTGTATATATCACACTTATCTCTTACAATTTTGGGTTTTCACCAAACTCAATCCTAAAAGCTAGCTCAAGAGGTGAGAGTTGCTCTCTATTTGTATACTCTATTTTGGCCATATCATTAGTAGAGGTGGAACTTGAGTTTTTCCCATGGTAAGGTTAAGCATGGATGATACTCAGGAGAAATATACCCCATTGTGCCAGCCACTATAGAGGTAGTCACGTGAGTCTTAGCATCCGGCATTGCTTTCGTAAACCCAAAATCAACTGGAACGCAGAAAGTCATCAGTGCAGAAAGTTGTCAGTATATAGCGGTTAGGTCACTCTAAACTTGTATCATATACATACACCCCAGGTACAAATGTATGTGTTCATCTCTTTATTTTGAATAGCTTAAAGGGCGAATATTTTGATACTGGAATGATAAGGGTAAGTTAACCAACTTGCATCCATCCTGCCGACATGCTGTTTGAATATACAACCCAAGGTCCAGTTAACTCCTCATATTACCACTAGCTATTCTTACTCAAGAGGCGTGTTGCATACGAACATGAACATTGTGCTACTTTTATATGGATATTGATGCTATGGCATAAGATAGAACATAAAATTTTAGTCCACAAGGCTAACATTAATTTTGGAAACATGTATCTTGAATGGTTTATTGAAGCTTATAAAATATTATCTTATTCAGAATCAGAATGGTCAGAGGTATTTGCTTTATTAAGACTTACTTCATATCTTATGTCATTTGCTGGAGCACTCATTGAAGCCATACGAAATGAGGACATAATGAATTTGCTTTATCACGAATGAACAATTTTCCGCATTTTCATCACCCTCCCCAGTCACATTTTTGTGTACAACTCGTATTTGTAATTCTTATAATGCTTATATGTATTTTAAAGACTGTCATGTATATGCATAAAGGAATTAAATTTAGTGGAAACCAAATATATCATTTTCTTAAAACTTATCAAGTTTCATCACCCGTTGCATAGACCTTAAAAATAGTGTTGCAAAAGCACCTAAACCAAGGAATGATCCATTTGCAAAAGCTTGATTTTGCTACTCAAACTGACACCAAGATTTGGCAATGTTCTCCTCAATAAACAGTAGCCATCTATAATATTGTTGCTTTCTTAGAAGTTCTTTCACACTCAAGTGCTCAAAATCGGTGTTTTAGATCTCCCGCCTAACGGCACTCAACAAATTCCTCTATTCTTTGAACTCTAGGTATGACATTGACATCGAATTGGTTCTTGCATCATTTGCTTGTTTCATATTTACTTAATTTCTTAATGGCTTCTGCTGGAGAGACTTTACTTAGTGGATTCAATTTCTATGCATAACACTTGACCTAGCGGTGGTTAATTTTTATGATTTGACTTTTCTCTCTCACATACTACTAATTATATGATTGACTCAATCAATTGCTACTTGTCAATAATATTATATCTCAGTCACTTGATTGAATTTCTATGCTCATACTTGTGAATGAATGAAGGGTTTAAATAAGGAGAAATCAAAGATTCGATCCTTCACAAACCAAACATTATGAATCTCCATCTAATCAACAATATTTTGTGAGAAAAAGCTAAAAACCAAGCAATAAGACTTGGGAGCACAATAAGACTTTTGCGTGTTTGGTAACATGGTGAGTTGCACTCACCATGATTTTTTGAAGCAACAAATAGTTACTTTTGTGTTGATTTCACATGATTTTATTCTAACCATTATTTTTTACCACCAATCCAAACACACTATATGCTGGTAAATCCAATACTTGAATCTGGTTAAAGCTTTTACAAGTACTAAGACTCGAACATGACACCCATCACAGGCACAGCCATGAATGTCCTTAACCATAAGGATTCTGCAACAGAAAAACATAACCACGAATGACGTTGGTATGTAAAAATAAAAAAATCCTATTACTCTCTTATAATTGATATTGGAATGCATACTCTTAAATGTTATTAATCACAAGAAGTTACCAAACAATTTGGTGAAACTCTAGTCTCCAAAATCAAGCGATCAACCTTTGTTAATATCTAAATCTTTGTGACGACCAAGATGACTGACTTCTGGTTAAAGAGGCCAACTAACAAAAAAGTTCAAGTTTCAAAAGAAAGATTATTACCAACAAACAAGTTACTGACCAATTTGACCAATTCGACCGACCCCTATTAAAAATCTCCAAAGACCAAGTCGAACAACCTCCAATTAAAAGGCTGATTGACGATGAAGCTCCAGTTTTAGACAAAAGATTATTACTAACAAGAGCATGCTCCACGTATGCACCAAGCCCTGCTCTGCTCTGCTCAAGCAAACTTGGACATCAAAAGCCTTTTTTCAGAGGCACCTAGCCCTGTTCAGCACAGGGGAACTCAATCATCAAAAGATTATTACTAGCAAACCGCAAAGCCCTCTCCAAAAAGGCAACTCAGTTGACGCTCAACCTTGCGAAACTCTTCGAATTTTACAAAACACAAAAGCCTTCTCCAAAAAGGCAACTTGGTCGAAACTCAACCTTGTTAAACTCTTTATACATTACAAAAAGCAATGCCCTCTCCAAAGAGGCAACTCGATCGACACTTGACCTCTCAAAGCACTTCGCACCTTACAAAACAAAAAAGCGAGGCAACTTGGTCGACAGTCGACCTCGCAAAACTCTTTACACATTACAAATTGCAAAACCCTCTCCAACGAGGCAACTCGGTCGACACTTGACGTCGCAAAGCTCTTCAAACTTTACAAAACACAAAAGCCTTCTAGAAAGAGGCAACCCAGTCAACACTAGACCGCACAAAGCTCTTCACACATTACAAAATACTAAAACCCTCCTCGAAGAGGCAACTCAGCTGACACATGACCTTGTGAAGCTCTTCGCACTTTACAAAACACACAAGCCCTCTCCAAAGAGGCAACTTGGTTGACATTAGGCCTCGCAAATCTCTTCACACATTACAAAATACTAAAACCCACTAAAATGGCAATTCAGTTAACACTTGACCTCATGAAGCTCTTTGCATATTACAAAGCACAAAAGCTCTCTCCAAAGAGACAACTCAATCAACACTTGACCTCACGAAGCTCTTCACACATTATAAAGCACAAAATCCCTCTCTAAAGAGGCAACTCAATTGACATTCGACCTTGAGAAGAGTGCTGCATTACTACCTCAACTGTAAACCATTTCTTTCATCACATTGACAATAAGTCCACATTAATGGTGCAAGTGTGCTGCTCTGCTATCTCAAATATAAGAGGTTTACTTCATAACATTAATAGTCCCCCATCGGTGGTGCACTAAATGAAAGTGCAGTCTCTTCCTATAAAACAAAACGTTTATATCCAAAGCAATTAAAGGACTAAACTACCCTTTTAGTCCCTTTTTTGTGTGTAGTGCTATCAAATAGTTCTTGAAACTAAGGAAATTCTAAATAATCTCTAAAACTGCAATCTGTCAATCACAGTAGTCCAAAATTCAAAAGAAAAAAATGGTACTTAAGTTATAATATTAACATATGTTTGAGGACTAGAATGATAATATAAGTGATTAAGTTTAGAAACTTAGATGAAATTGCTAGAAATTTCAGGGATGTATTTGGAATTTTTTTAGTTTTAGGGACTAATGTGATAATACTATACACTTTCAAGGACCAAAATACTAGTTTACTTGTAGTGAAAGGTAAGATGTATTGAGTACGTGATGCCAAATGATCAGTATAAATTTTTTTAGAAAACCAATTAAACTTGTAAATCAATAGTTTTACCAATTAGAATGATTTTTGACTGGTTTTTATGATTTAAGGTCGATTTTATTATAGATTGGTTTTAGGACGAATTAGAATCAAATGTTAGGTTGGTTCACGATTTAACTAGTTGAATTGGTCAGTTTGATCTGATTTTAACAACTATAATTAAAAAGGACAACCTTGTGTTTTTTTTTACTTTTGCCTTGTAATGAGCTAATTTATGAACAAAAGGGTTAAGACTCAAAAGGGTAGGCATTAGCAAAGGATAATTAAAAAGAGTGGCTAATTTTTTGCCCTGGCTTGAAGAAGAAAGAACCTCAATCATGTGGGTGTACAAGCAACATGTTGATAATAAGAATCAAGTCAAGTTTCAAAGTAAATAACATGCAATAAAGAGACACATTAAAAACAAAACTATGCAGGCTTAAAATCTCACAAGGAGTTGACAATAAGGAAGGAATAAAATTACTCCCAATTTTGTTATTGTCAAATTTAAAAATACATTGTTGACAAACATTGCTTAGAGAGTGCACAACATCTAGGGGTTTAGTGAGCCAAAAGAAAGCAATGAATAAGAGTATTAATTAAGTGTAAGCTGAATCAAACGATCAAACATGGCATTTATAAGAAGCAAAAAGGGTGCCAAAAAAAAATCACACTCAAATGATATGAACATTTAAGAACAATGAACAATGACTACACCAATCAACGAGACGACATACTTAAGTAAATTAAAGAAATAAATAAACTAAAAAAAACTTCTCTATGTCAAGTAAGCATAGAGTATCTAGAACAAGGGAACCAATGAGCATAGTTACAAAATTTATTATTTTAACAAAGCAAAAGGGAAAAAAGAAATGGAGTTCAACAAAAATAAGCAAACATATCCAAATTGTCGTCCTTATAAACCACCTTGGGGTGGAAAGCTTCCCTTTGTAACATCTCCGTGGTGGACATAATTTGTTGTCCCACTCGATCCAACTAAACAACCAAGTCTGCTCATCTTCCAAAGCTCTTTAGTCAAATCTTCTAGATGCCTATCAATGCAATGAAATTGTTCCTCATAATGATGAATATGACCTTCAAGGTGAAATTGTTCCTCACAAAGCTTAAATTGTTCCTTCAGGTGCTCAAACTTTTCCTTAAGGGATCGAAATTGTTCCTTAAGACGCAAAAATTGTTCCTTAAGGTGATGAAATTGTTCCTTACAATTTTGAATGTGACCTTGAAGGCGCTGCTTTAGTCGATCTATGTCTTGCTCCATAATGTCCATTCGGGATAGCATTTCAGTTTGACCTTGTTGCAACATTTCAATGCTTTGGCCATATTGACAAAGGAGGGTCTCTATCCTGTCAAATTTGGCTGAAAATGGATGAGAAGGGATATTAGTTTCCATTGGTTGAATGTCAGGCTTCACGGGTGGTGCCTTCTCGATATTGATTCCTTGATCTTCAATTCCCAACCCAGCTAGAAAGTTAAAAAAACAAAATAATTAAAAAAAAAAACGTACCCTTTTGATTTCAATTAACCAAAAATTCAAATACACTGAATTAAAACAACATTCAAATATATAAATATCAAAATAGCATAAATAAATTGAAACAAACAACAAATTGACCCATAACCACAACCTAATCTTAAAAAATTCAAACTTGAATCCCTAATCAAAATGGGAGCTTTAAAAAATAAAATAAAAAACTTTGTTATAGAAAAAATGCACCCTTTTGATATTACTTTACCAAAAACTCAAATAAAATGAATTAAATCAACGCTCATATAGTTGAGAAATGGGCAATTAAATTGAAACAAACAAAAAATTAATCCATAACCATAAGCAGAATCAAAGTTCAAACATCAATTTCTCGTTCAAAGTAGTACAATAATGGAAAGAAGAAACTTTGTTAAAAAAAAAATAAATAAAAGGTAGACTTTTGAAACACATACCGGGATTGCTGAGGGGTTGAGTTGGAGTTTGGAGTGATCTATTGGATGAAGAAAGGTGGGAGTAGATGTGAACAATGGTGTCATAGGTGTGACTGCGTAAAGGGGATCGACGAAAAGGAGGGAAAGCCATTGGGAGTTGAGAGGGTTTTGAGGTACCTGATTCATTTTTCTCCATTGCAAAGTAGAAAAGGTTTAAAATTTGACAAACTTTCACCTCAGACCCGTTTCTCTTTTACAGGCGCTAACCACCTTATGTGTGTGTAAAGTGACCAACACCAATAACTATATATAGGGCCTTGTTGTCTTCTGTTGTGGGTTGTACCACTATATTGGTTAGGCTAACTCATGAACAATTTTTGTTGGCATCATACAGAAGCTAATTTAAAAATATATTTTAATTATATTTAATAATTTAAAATCAATTTTATTATAATTAATTTTATTCAACTCTAAAATATAAACCTCTTAATTTGCACCATTTAAGTATAATAGTCATTATTAATTTTAATTGGAATTTATCTTATTTTATCCATTTTTGTGTTGTAGAGTTGTCTATAATGTACCTATAAATATATGGTAAAACATAAAAAAAAAATTATTAGGAAAATATTAATTATATTCAAAACAAAAATTATTTAATATTTATATTTTAAATAATTTTAAATATTTAATAAAGTATAATTAATGTTTTAACTTTATGAATGAATACATAATAAAAATCTCGTTTATTATTTATAAATGGCACACGATCCTGAAATCTTAAATACATCTTATCAGATGTTTTAAATTATTAAAAAAAATAAGTATTAAATACTCTTTTATATTTTTGATATAATAAAGATTTTATTTTTCAAAAACTTTTTTATTTTGTATATTTTTATCATGTGTTCAAAAGCACACATTAAAATACCCTTTATATATGAAGAGTAAACATATTTAAAAAATTTTAAAAGCTAATTTAAAAATAAATTATTTTTATTTAAATTTTAAAAAAATATCTCAATTTGCACCATTTAAGCATAATAGTAATTATTACTTTTCATTGTATATTTTTTTCTTATTTTATCCATTTTTGTATTATAGAGTTGTCTATAATGTACCTATAAATATATGGAAAATTAAAAAAAGAAGAATTTTTTTTAGGAAAATATTCATTTCATTCAAAACGAAAAATTTATTTAAAAGATTAATATAAATAAAGATTCTGCAATTTAATAAGAAATCAACAAATAGACAATTTTTATTTGAAAGTATAACATTTAATACATTTATGACATTAAATGATGCATTTTTGACAAATGAAAATTATATTTTAATTCCTTAACTAATGCTAGAAAATTTTAATGAAAATTTCTGTTTTTAATAAATAGAAAATTTTTAATTAAATTTTCTATTTTTAAAAAATTTACTTTGAACAATATTTCACATTTTTATATTATAAATCTTTTCTGTTTATATTTTCTTATCTTATAATCAAAATTACACTTTAAAAAAATTCTATACAGAAAGGGAAAAGTTATTTAAAAAAATTTAGAAAAATTAATGATTAATATAATTAATATTTCTACCATTGAATAAGAAGTCAACAAATAGAAATTTTTTATTTTAAAATATAAAGTTTAATAAATTAATAACATTAAATGATACATTTTTTAATAAAAAATTGTATTTTTAATTCCTTAACTAATGATACAAGAAATTTAATAAATAAAAAATTCTATTTTAAAAAAACTTATATCGAAAATGGTCTATATATAAAGGGAGAAGTTATTTTAAAAAATTAATAACAAAGAGAATGAATAATAATCTTTTGAAAAATTAAAAAATTCCGAATGAATGATTAATATAATTAAAGAAACTGGGATTGATTAAGAAATCAACAAATAGAAATTTTTATTTGAAAGGATAACATTTAATACATTAATAACATTAAATGATATATTTTTTAATAAGAATTGTATTTTTAATTCCTTAACAAATAATAGAAATTTTTTTATAAAAACTTGTATTTATAAAAAAATCATATTGAGCAATATTTATATTTTTAGATATAATAATTTGTTTATTTTCTTATCTTATATTCTAAATTACACATTAAAAAAATTCCATATATGAAGCGAAAAGTTGTTTAAAAAGTCTTATAGAAAATTGAAAGATTAATATCTTTTTTGAAAAATTCAAAAATTCAAAACTGAATGATTAATACAATTTATGATTCTGCCATTGATTATGGAATCAACAAATAGAAAAATTTTATTTGAAAGTACAACATTTAATACATTAATAACATTAAATGATACATATTTTGCTAATAAAACATGTATTTTTAATTCATTAATTAATGGTAGAGTATTTTCAATAAATAGAATTTTTTATAAAAGTTTCTATTTTCAACTATATTGAACAATATTTCATATTTTTATATAATACATTTTTTATAATATTTTGTGTCTGTTTTTAATTTCTTATCTTATATTCAAAATTATGCATTAAAAAATTATTGATAAAGGGAAAATTTATTTAAAATAATTAATAAGAAAGTGAATCATTAATATTTTTAAAAAAAAAAATAATTGACAAGTGAATAATAAATATAATTAAAGATTCTGCCATTGATTAAGAAATCTACAAATAGAAAATTTATTATTTGAAAGTATAATGTTTAATGCATTAATAACATTAATGATACATTTTTAATAAATAAAAAAAAGATTTCTAAAAATTCCTATTTGTAAAAAACTTATATTGAACAATATTTCATATTTTTATGTATAATTTTTTATAATAAAATTTTTCTATTTTAATTTTCTTATCCTATATTCAAAATTACACATTTAAAAAAACTTTCTATGTATAAAAAGAAAAATTATTTAAAAAAAATTAAGTCCAAATGGCTTAAAAAACTTTCAAAGGTTGTAATTCCTTACTTTATTCTCTAAAGTAAATTCTTTAAGAGGCAAAATTGTATCTAAGCAATTACAAAAAAAATTGAAAAGGAAAATATTCATTAAGTAAAAAAATTAAAGTATAATAAATATTTTATTGCACAATATTTTTTTATTTTTAATTATTAAAATGTACTAATTTTTTTAATTATTTAAAATCAGCCATGAAAAACGCCAAAAAAAAAGTCTGAGCACACATTTGTTACCTTACATAATTTCAGTATATTTTAATATGTTAAGTAAAAAATAAATTTAGAATAATCTATTGCGCTTAAATTATCTAAATGATATTTTTATAGTAAAATTACAGAAGATACTGAGTTATTTATAATAGTTGAATTTGCATTTAAAATAGAGTAGTAGATTGCCTAACTAGGTTGGGTCATAATTATGCGATTGGTCTCCATGTTTTCTTAGGGGCTGCTATTCTCACCTCATTTTTTTCTATTTTCACCCTATACTTTGTTTGTTAATTTTTTTCCCTTAAAAATACCTATGATGAAAACAGGTTTTCATTGTACAATATGCACAAAGGAAACGTGTGTCTACTATGTTAGGGGGTATGGCCTTCATATACAACGAAAACACATTTTTGTTGTGTGGAGGCCACACTCCCCTTAACACAACAAAAATACGTTTTAGTTGTGTATGAACCATTGTGTATTTTGGATTCATAATTAATTGTTTACATGTGTTTGAAATACACAACAAAAACACGTTTCTATTATGTATTTGAAATACACAACGAAAATACGTTCCCGTTCAAAATACAATTTTTTTTTACTCACAACTTTTAATGACACTAACATGTGAGCAAGGCACGTGTTTAAATTGGTGCAATCTATACCCTTGATTTCCTATGTGTAATCTCAAACATTAGGGAGAGCTTAAGCTTCTTTGATTATTCAACTTCTTATAGCCTAGCTAACATAAATGATATTATAGTAGCACTATGGAATATTTTGAGATGCGATGTGTGGTACTATCACTAAGGATATAATTCAGTAGTTAAATCTCCCCCATAAATCAATCATTTTAACACATTTTATATTTATTTTTTAATTGATTTGTTTCAATCATTTGTTATGTCTACTTTGCTTTTGTCATCAAGCAAGATGTATAATAATTATTCATTATATCTTTTTTGTAATTTCTTTTGTACTATAAATTTTTGTTTTAATGCTTTGAAATTGACCCCTTTTGCAGGTATTATGTCATATGTCTAAAATCTTAGCTTTGCTATAACTAATTTTTTATTCTTACAAGTTCTATTGTAGTAGATTCTAAGTTGAAGGAATCACTTTGAGCTTTCCTTCATGTTTGAAAATTTGGGAGCAATTGTGTTATTTAGAAAGAGGTTTCTTCTTCTAGAAAATATAATAAGCCCTAACCAATAACATTGTGCCATATGCATTGTGAGCCATGCCAAGACTCCAACATTTGTTGTTCCTTTTGGTAGTCTTCCTTGATTAGGCAAGGATGATCTTTCTAAATACAAGCAACATGTCATCATTATTGTAACATATACTTTGAATTCAAGCATTTATTGCTCACAACATTTGGTGTCAGTGTCTTGTATTCTTTAGTCATGGCTCACGTTGATGCTAACAATAGTGAAAATACTTTCAATAGGTATAAGATGCTTAAAATGTTACGAAAATAAAGGGTAAAGGTATTGGATTGAAAATACATATGGTCAATATGATTTATATGGCCAAAGCATTGACAAAACCAGCCTCCCACAGAACCAAGTACTTTAGTACTTTATTGAAGGTAAATCACATAATTCGCGACAAGATCTTTGGCATTTATTCAGAAAAGTCATTTGTCATATTATACAAAAAATATATGTAATTTTCATTTATTAGGCGGAAAAGTAACTAATATATATATATATATATATATATATATATATATATATATATATATATATTATTTTACTTGAAACACATCTTTTTCAAATGACATTAACTATTTAACAAAAATTTGTGGGAAATATCACATTCCCAACTAAATCTTCAAGAGTAAAGATATTACTCTAAGTAGAGAATTTAAAATCCTTTATTCTTAACTCTTGAGAATAACAAAATAAATCATAATTACATGAATGATAATATCTACGGCTCCCTTCTATTATTTCTATTATGAAAAATATAACACTAAAATAAGTGAATTTTTTAAAGATCTAAATAAATTGTTTTATTAACATTTAAAATATTTAGGAATAATTTAAAAGTCCATTTATTATAAATTAGAATTTTCAATAATTTTAAAAAATATCTCTAATATATAAATTATTTCAATATTATTTTTTAATATATTTGATAAAAAAAGGATAAGGAAAATTAAAAGATGATATAATTGTATGCACACCACTAAATAATTCATTTATTTATTTATACATTTGTTATATTTTTTATTATTTATATAAATATAATATCTATTATTTTTTTTTTGTACAATTGTGATATTTTTATTTGATTATATTAATTACTATTTCCATGTTTACCTTTTTATAATGGAAAAAAAAATGATCAAAGAAAAGGGGTTAATTTCTAAAATTGAAGTAGTTGAATATATGCTATAATCGTATTGTTGCACCATAGGTGTTAAAATTTTAATTTAGCTCTTTGAACTATAGTAAAACATAAGATTTATAAATTGAAGATATTTTGTCTTTTTGTACAAAAAGATTGGTGTCAAATTTGTATGAATAAAATAAATTCATCTTTACTGAAAAATAAAGAATGAAAAATGATTAGTTTCATTGGGAAAAAAAATTTCTCATTTTAAATAAGAATATAATTTTCATGCACTAACATTGTAAATGTTTTTACAGTGTCAACTAATAAAAAATATCCGAAGTATGACTTTTAAAGTATTTATTATAGCAGTTAACAAACTTATCATACATGACATCCTGTGATAGTGTAAAAAACTTTTACACTATCAATGCATTCTAATTAATACTCATTTTTGACATTATTTTCTAATTCAAAGTAGTACCATTGTTTTTATCAAATGATAATACTATATGTATATAATTAAATATATTTTTCTATATTTTATTAGTTGTACCAACTTTTTCACATATCTCTTTATCATTTTTTATTTAATTTAATAATTATAATTACAAAATTAACATTCGCGCAACACACGGGTATATATCTACTTAGTAATTAAGGTCAAGAACATTCTTAACACCATACATTACACCAGTGTCAGTTTTTTATTTTTTTATAGCTAGAGACAATAGAGGAATGTTCGTGTCGGATGATGAGAAATGTGGCAAGTTGCTCTCTTTACATATGCACTATTTATAAACAGGCAGTGGTTATGGGAAGAGTAGATGGAGGAGATGTGATGGTAAAGCATTAGTGTACTCTTTAAACTTAAATTCAAAGCAAATGTTTAATATAAATTCTATAAACTTTTATGTCTTTACTAGAAAAGAAAATTATTCATGCGTATAGAAATCAACGCATAGTTTAGTTTGTTGCTTATAGGGAATATGCAAACATTGACTATCTAATGAAGAGGAGTTTGGTGAGAGGTGCAAGGTTATAGACAGATCTAGACTTGATCCATGCAATGTGATGAACTCAAGAGCTCATCTCTATCTCCCCCATCTCCTCCTTTTTTTCTCTTTTTGCTTCCATGAAATTCAATTCGAACAGCAAACCGATCATGGTTATGATTTGACTACTATTTATCAATCATGTTTGTGTTTCAACTGTTTTCTAATACGTTATTTGGTTTATAATTAAAACTATCAGATAATATTTAAATTAATGTAATTATATGACCTATAATTTTGTGTCTTGCACTATCTGTTTCAGCATGTTGCAACCACTGCTTATGCTTCTGAAAAGCTGACTTGCTGGAAAGTTCGTGGAAGCAAAATTAATATTATGATTTGAGACCTATGGTTTGGGAATCATAAGCAAACTGGAAGCATAATGAAAAGGCAAATACATAAGTTGAATTGAACAATATTGACATTATATATGATTATCTTCACAATTTCTGCCTTTGCAAGTACACGAGCAAGAGAAACAAAATTGCCATTGACCTGCAATTAAACCGAATGAGTCTAATATTTAAATAATACAAACATTTTATTTTACATATATCTTTTCTGTATAAAAAATATCAATCCATTCATGTGTATTTTCTCAATATTTCAAGTAAAACAAGAATTCAAATCACGATTACAGATAAAATAAACACTTCCTCGAGGTCAGCATAGTTATCTGGCATTACAGATTAGTACAAAAAAGTACTTTCTTTCCCGCATCTGTTCATTTGAGTCTTAATTAAAATAACACACAACTTTTCAAAATGATATATCTTCATGTCTTTAATTTCCCTAGTCTACAGTGATTAGGTTCAAGAGAGTAAGGAAAAAAAACAGGATCCATGGCAAGCTCATATCTATCTGTCAAGGCATAACAATCTCAACATATGCAATCAGCTAAAACATATTTAGGATGTTTAAACATAATTGGTTGTCTACATATGAACTTGAGTGCAACTCTTCATTCCACTAAGGAAGGAAATATTTAGATAATGGAAGTATCTTCAGGTTTGTAATCCAACTAATCAAAAAATTATAAAGAAAAAAAAGGAGCAACCGAAGTCAAAAAAATCCAAGAATTAAATTACTCACTTTGCATCAATGTAAACAATTCGAAGTCTCTTATCATTGAAGGCCTCATGATTTACCGTCATATGCTCGTGAAAATTGGCAATGCCCAGTGGTTAAGCATATTAAACTCAGATCAACAATGGAAGAGAAGTTTTAATTAAAACCTGTACGACCAGTTAACAGGATGTGCCACGGTCTCTATATAAACAAGTGATGACCCCATCAATGCCACGTATACATTATCACTTTCTCAATGTTTTTGTGCTTCAGCACCTCTCTTGCAGCAGACCCTCCACCTCCTCCCATAATAAACACAGTTTTGGAACTACTCTTGGTCAATCATTAGATGGTAGGAAATGTAAATACTCATCTATAAGATAAAAAAACCATTAAAATATAGATAAAAGTATATCCATACGGACCATACTCAGTATGTATTAACAGAGCAGAATGGACCAAGCTTTCATGGTAAATGTATGCGCCCAATTTTGTGCTTTGCAAATGCCCATCAGTCACGCAGCTAGCCTACACATAATAGACAAGGTAAATAAATAATTTATCTATTTGCAAGATAGATCATCGAATTAATTAGATTTCTAAGTTAGGAGAAAAACTAGGATTCTAATTATTATTCGTGCAATCAAGGGTGTATATACAGAGCTTACTTGCAAGTGGAACATACTATATTTTAAAAAGAAATTAACTTCCTAACGAACTGAAGATAATAACATGCACATGCATAAGTATGTTCCAGCTAGTTAGTACCGTGAAGATTAGTGCGTATGATGTATATATGGCGGAGCAGTGGGAGCATGAAGAACACAAAGGGCTGCATTTATCTTGCTAGGCTCCTACAAGATTAAGGTAAATGACTAGCCCAACCCCAATGTCTCTAACTCAAACGACATTATCTTACCCTTTTTGTTTTCTTCTAGACCCTTCCGTAATCTCTTTCGTATTTTTCAAGTAACCTAAAGAATAGACCCGACCATAAATTGGTTGTGCGTCATAAACTAACCATAAATTGCCCATGCCCCAGCAATGATTGCAGACGCTCAGATACATACAACCCACCAGACCAGTATTGATAATATAAGTTGCAGATGCAGGTGAAAAGGAGGTAAAAAAAATTATTTCCATCAACTATTAAGTCGGAATTGAACCAAATGATGAAATTATATGTGACCTAATGGTGCAAAGTACAAGAAGCCCAAGGACCCCAGCTTTTAGGAAAATAAGCATCAATTTTCTCATCTTTTATGCAATGCCAGTCAAGCAATTAGGGGAATATATTAAATCATGAGAACCTAGAAAACTCTAGCATTAGTAATTGTTTATTTGCATGCCCAAATGTGCCTTCAAATTTTGATACATTATGGTGAGTCCGTTGTTCTAGTAACTACTTTGCAAGCCCAAAATACAAAATCTGGAAAAAAAAATCTCAATTAATAAGGGAGTGATAAATCAAAGAGAATGTGTCATCAATATCTATAAGTACATCATTGGGTATGTAATGTGGATGTTTCTCAAGCATAGTAAATATCGTCTCATCCTGTGAGTTGGTCCCGGAATAATTATATGCAATGCAAGTGCAGCCATAATATATCAATTTGTGTGTGCGGCCAATGGAGACTGATATTCCTTCTCAGCCATCTTCAGTTGCGGTCGGTTTCCATTGACTGAATGTCAGGCTTCTGCGGGTGATGCTGGTTGTTGTCTGGGTTGGAGCAGGGGGTCTTCTCTCCCATTTGTCAATCTTATACACTGTGATTGGTGTCTTGGGCTCCAGGAACTTCTCTTCCTTCTTAATCTTGATTTCTTGATCTTCAATCCCAACCCAACTAGAAATTAAAAATAAAAAAATAAAGCATCTACCCTTTCGATTAATTTCAATTTACCCAAAATTCAAATACGCTGAATTAAAACAACATTCAAATATATAAATATTGGAAAAGCACAATTAAACTGAAACTAACAACAAATTACTCTATTAAACTGCAACCTAAACTTAGAAAACTTCAAACTTCAATTCCTAATCCAAATGGGAACTTAAAAAAAAAAAACTTTGTTTTAAAATGTACCCTTTCGATATTAATTTACCAAAAACTCAAATAAACTGAATTAAAACAACATTTATATAATAAAGAAATGAGCAATTAAATTGAAACAAACAAAAAATTAATCCATAACTCTAAGCATAACCAAAGCTGTGCGTAATAATAGAAAAAAAAAAAAAAAACTTTGTTAGAAATAAAAACAAAAAGAAATAAAAGGGTAAGCTTTTGAAACACGTATCACTATATAATATGGTGAGGGTTTGAAGCGAAGTGTTGAAAGCAGAAAGATGAGAATGAAAGTGAACAAGGGTATGGTAAATGTGGTTGCGCAAGTGATCGACGAAAGGAAGGAAAGTCATTGGGAATCGAGAGGGTTTTGAGGCACCCAATTCACCTTCCTTCATTGCAAGTAAAAAAGGTTTCAAATTTGACAAACTCTGACCTCGGATGCTTCACATACGCATAAGGTGGTTGACACCTAAAAGAGAAAAGGGTTTGAGGTGAGAGTTTGTCAAATTTTAAGCCTCTTTTTGCTTTTCAATGAAGGGATATGTGGATTTGATACCTCAAAACCCTCTTAATTCCCAGTGACTTTCCCTCATTTCCGTCGATCTCCCTTGCGCAGCCACACATAGCATACCCTTCTTCACATCTGTCACCCTTCTACATCCAAGACATCACTGCAAACCCCTTTGTCTTCTGTTGTTTG
Organism: Spatholobus suberectus; assembly: GCA_004329165.1. Classification (NCBI taxonomy): domain Eukaryota; kingdom Viridiplantae; phylum Streptophyta; class Magnoliopsida; order Fabales; family Fabaceae; genus Spatholobus; species Spatholobus suberectus. Next base: position 39,848,644 of record CM014737.1, on the reverse strand, counting down.
TTATAACACAAGATTGGTCAGGCTATCTTATATAAATATTTTTGTTGGCATCATACAAAAGCTAATTTAAAATGAAAACCTCTTAATTTGCAAAATTTAAGCATAATAGTCATCATTACTTTTCATTGGATTTTTTTCTTATTTTATCCATTTTTGTATTAAAGAGTTGTCTATAATGTACCTATAAATAGATGGAAAAACAAAAAAGAAGAAATTTTTATTAGGAAAATTTTCATTACATTCAAAACACAAAATTTATTTAATATTTATATTTTAAATGATTTCGGATATCTAATAAAGTATATTTAATATATTTAATGCATTTAAAGTAAAATTTACACAAATATAAAAATAATTACATTTCTCTTATATAGTATGACACAATTTTGTTATTTAATCGATATTTTTTAAAAATTACATTATAAAACATATTTTCAAAAAATTCAAATGTATAATAACATAATATATAAAATTCGATAAATACGCACACAATTATTTTGTAAGAAATAGCGTGTGTGTATATATATATTGTTTTTTAATTAATATTTATAAAAAATAATTTATTAAATTTCTTTTACCAAATAAAATTCAATTGTGCATATTAATATTATATATAAAAATTGAAGACTTAAGAAAAAATATTGATGTAGCATTTAATGCTATAAAACATTTATACAAATATACAAATAAGTAATTTTTTTCTCTTATAGTATGACACAATTTGTAATTTAATTGATATTTTATAAAAATTACTTTATAAAACATATGTTTTGAAAAATCAAATGTATTTTAATATGATACATAGAAATTGATAAACACACACACACGCACACACACATATATATATGTGTGTGTGTGTGTGTGTGTGTATTAACGTCATTAATATAATATTTATACAAATAAATAAATAAATACATTTTTTCATATAGTATGACATAATTCTTTTAATTAATTAAGATTTTAAAAAGAATAGTTTATAAAATATATTTTAAAAGAAGAAGGATTCAAATATATATTAGTATTATATAAAGAAGTTCATACATATATATAGAATAACAATAATAATATTAGAAATTAAGAGATAACTTGTTATTGTTATTTATTTATTTATTGGTTATTATGTTATTGATGCAAATTATCTGATAATAAACCTGGTGGATATTTTGCACTTTGTCAGTAAATACTTCGCACTTATAACATAGTGACAAAAACTATAACAATGATAAGTTATCTTTTAATTTCTAATCTTAATTATTATTTTAAATAAATTGTGTTGATTTATTTTCAAATTTCATATATACCTAAAAAATCCTTACTTTTAATTATTATTTTTTTATTAAACATATTTTAAAGTAACCAATGAAAATGCATGTTAATAGAATTTTAAATTATATTAATTTTAGTATATGTTAAAAATTAATTTCATTAATCATTTTTTACATATTGTATTTTTATTTTATGCATATAATATAGCAAGTTGAAATTTATTGATACAAGAAATTAAAATAACATTTATTTCAATGTAAAAAATCAAATGTATATTAAAATAATATATCAAAATTGATAAATAATATAAATAAGTAAACTAAAATTGAGAGGAAATATTATTGCTGGTATTTAATGCAATTAGTGTAAAATTTATACAAATAAATAAATAAAATTTTTCATATATAGTATGACACAATTTTGTTGTTTAATTTATGATTTATAAAAATTACTACAAATATATATATATATATATATATATATATATATATATATATATGTATATATATGTCATCATTGACAATGGAGAGTGTGCTGATGTCAATGGCAAAGTAGTAGTTACTGTTCAAACTCCTTCAGATATCAAATATATTTCAGATATTTTCTTTGTGCCTAAAATCCATCAAAGCCTTTTGAGTATGGGACAAATGCTAGAAAGAAATTATTTCTTTTGTTTTGAAGATATGAGATGCATTATTTTTTACCATTCTGGGTGTAGGCTTACATTTATTAAAATAAAAGATAAAAGTTTTCCAGTAGAATGAAAAGAAAAAGCCACGCATGTTGTTTTAAAGGAAGTTGAGGATGTTAAAAATGTTCCACTTAAGGAGTGACTTCATACTGTAAAGTGTGATTCAAATGGGCTCACAATAAAAGTTGCTAAAGAGAGGTTGGCCATCATTAGCCACAACAAATTTCAAGAGAAGGAGAGCAAGTTCTTGAAGTTTTTGAAATTTATGTGAAATCCTTTTTTATAGGTCATTTAAGTTGCAGTAATCATGATCATTGCTTTGACAAATGAAGGAGGTAAATCTGATTGGCAAGACTTTGTTGGGATTATCACACTCTTTCTTACCAATTCAACAATAAATTTCATAGAGAACAATGCTAGTAATGTTGTTGCAACTCTCATGGCTAAGGTCCTTTCAAATGGACAATGGATTAAGGAGAATGCAACATTCTTGTTTTGGGTGATATAATTAGTGTTGAGCTAGGGGATATTATCTCTAGATATGCTCGTTTACTTGAAGGTGGTCCACTAAAGATGTGGGAATGATAATTAAGATCAAAGCTTGGAGTATTAATTGAAAAAACAATCTTAAGGAGTGTTGGAAATTGAGATTTTTCCAATTGTCATTATAAAATATTTTAATGTCTCTACAGTTTTCTATTTTTCTTGTAAGTTTGATTAAAGGTTGTTTATATTCAGAAAAAGATAGCTTTATGGGCTAATAATGCCTACTTTTAGCTTAATCATAATTTGTTTTTTTATTTGCTCAATCAAGGGCTTGTTAGCTTTTGTATTTAAGCACTTGCTACAACACTTTAAGTGTGTGAAAAACTGAAATATATCTGATCAATTTTTGCCTTTTTTTGCTAGTTTTGAATTATAGCGTTTTATCTTTAGCTTCATTTGTCCAGTCTTATAACTAAGTTTGTTCCGTCCCATAGTTTGTTTCTTATAGCCTGTCTATTCAATCTTATACCTTATTTCATATGCAATTTTATAACAAAAGCCAAAGCAACCATTAGCGGCATGAAGTCCATAGTGGAATCTCACTAGCGAGGATCCAGTTGCATGATCTCCGTGCAACATCTCTACTCTGACCTCGTCTTCTCAATTTTTCATTGTTGTAGTTGCAGAAATGGAGGTGACTATTTTGCTTAGTTGTCTTTCACTTCCCTTTCGATTCCCGTCATTTTCAACTTGTTCTACTGTTTTCATCATGGTCGTGCATTATTTAGGTCTAGCTTCATTGGTGCCATTGTGATTATCATGATTTGTTTTGCCTTGCACAAAAGCCATTCGCTTCAGAGTTGTTAGAGGCTTGGTGGAGGACGATGATGGCATATGTCGTTCTTCAACATTCTATTTTTAGTGAATGTTTCCTTTTGGGGCTAGATTGGTTGTTATTCTCACCCCATACTTTGTTTGGTTACTTTTTTTTGCCAAAAACACCCCTAATGGAAAGACGTTTCTGTTGTACAAAATATATAATGAAAATGTGTTTCCATTATGTATGGAGGCCACACTCCCCTTAACATAACAAAACATGTTTCTATTGTATATGATTCCGAAATATACAATGGAAATGTATTTTCGTTGTGTATGAAGGAATCATACACAACTCCTTTATACATAAGGGAAATATGTTTCCATTGTGTATTTCTAATTTGATAGTTTATCTATTTAAAATTCAATTCATTTTCTTATTGATGCACAACTTTCAATGATTCATTGACACATGAACAGGATACATGTAACAACCCAACTGTCGCTACTGAACAACACTACTATCCACTGTTATCATTATACAAGCATAAACAAAATCCAAACTTGTATATAAAAGAAATGCATACATCTTGAGAGACCTAACCATCTCTCCTACAACTATTTCATCTTGTCTTTACAATTGATACAGAACAAAAAAAAGGGGAATAACACCGAAGTTATATAACAAAAATCAAATATACATCAATAGGTCAATATACATACATAAGACAACATACACCACGTGGCCTACTCAGTACTAGCTCCAATCCAACAACTACTACCAATCCCATGCAGGCCCAATCCAGCCCCATGCATGATCTACAGGTAAGGCCCTATCCAAGCAGCCTACCTCGTGAAAGACCTCACAAAACAACTTTATTGACAACAAGTGAAAGTTCTATCTAAGCAACCTGCCACTCCAGGGCCTTTTCCAAGCAACCCACACCCTATGAGATAAACCTAAGCAACATCATTTACAACAAGTGGAGGTCTTATCCAAACAACCTTCCACTCCTCCTACATTCTTAACCATTCTCACATTAGACTCACATCGAAGTCCTTCTCAACCAAGTTTGATACAATTCAACTCGTAAATAAAATTGCATCAAACTACCCATCTCGCTCAGCGGTCCATATGCTCGCCTAGTGAAAATCTTCCTTACAGAAGGCCTACTTTCCTCATAAAGGTTCTTACTCAACGAGTATAAGCCTCGCTTAGCGATCATCCACTCCAAAGATTACCTTTTCTCTGTATCCAAGGTCCTCGCTCAACGACAACAAGGGTCGCTCAGCAAATCCGTTCTAGGGACTTCCTCCACTATTCTCTCACACACCATTAGCTCAGTGAATATCCCACACGCTCAGCGACTAGCTACTCTAGAGAGTAGCCAAGCTTTAGGTAAGTTCCTTGCCTAGCTAACATGTTGTTCACTCAGTGAACCTCTTACTACAGAGAGCAACAACTCTACAGGACCTTAATCTCTCAGCCAGTCCAATTCTCGCTTAGTGAACCATTTCCAGACACTCTGAAACGCTCATCACTCGCTCAGCGAGTCCCTTTTTTGGAAAATCTCCACAATCCTCAGGATCACTCACTCAGCGAATCAATTATCGCTCAGTGAGTCTCCGATTTTTCCTTAGCCACTCCTACCACTCAAGAACACTCGCTCAGCAACACAAACAATTGCTCAACGAACCCCAACCTGAAAGCCTCATTCCACTCCCAGTGGTATTCTCATTCAACAAGAACCCTAGTCGCTCAACGACTATCAGATGACAACAATAGAAACTCTCTTCGAAAAACTCCAAAATCCAAACTTTCTACTCTTTCATACATTAAATCGACCCCACGAAGGTCGAACAGTAGCATACAACTCACCACATTCACATACTCAACATATTTCACTCCATTTCAACATATCAACAAAAAATCATCAAGAATTCAAATAAACCCATTTCCACACAAAATCTAAAAAAAAATCCATTTAAATTCCTGTTTTAGCACAAACCAGGGTCATGTTTACACTCAACAACCATCATACAACTGACATTCAAAGAAAGTAAGCTTTCTTTATCTCTTAGAGCTCCCGGAGTTTGAATTTGGGGAAAGAGAGAAGGTGGAGAAATGGATTCTTGAGCCAATCTTCTAAGAATTTGTCTTCCACAACACACGGATATAGAAATCAAAGCTTGGAATCTTGCCACACTCTTGGTGACTATGAAAGAGTTAGAGAAAGAGAAGGAAGGAGAGGTTTTTGGGAAGGGATTGAGGGAATAAGGGTGAGAAAAATGAGAAAAAGGGGGAAGGCTTGGGTCTCTTAAGCTTTCATGGGTTTCACACTAGCTTGGGCTCTCCAAGGCCCATAACTCGCCTAATCACTCCCCAAAACTCACAACTGGCTCAACACTGTTGTTCCCTCAACAACCTAGATAAACATCAACAACACACTCAATTGGCTCAAGCACATTTCCTCCAGTTCTCTAAATTCAAATCATCGAAAATTCCAAGACAACCAATACAGAACAACAGTCAAACAACAACAATTCATTAATTCATTTTAATTACTAAGATAACATATCTAATTTCCACTTTTAGGTTATTAAAGCACTTAATCATACATTAGGAAAAACACAACGTTACAATACATGTTTGAATCAGTGCGATCTAGATCCGTGATTTCCTATGTGTAATCTTGACCTTTACTTTTTCTTACATATAGGACAACGCTAATCAATCACTAATACATGAACAAGTGTTTGAATTAATGTGATCAAGAAACTTGATTTAGTCGGTGCAATCTTGACCATTTCTTTTTCTAATGCACAAGACAAAGCTTTTAATCACTCATAGATGCGTGAACAAGGCACACATTTGAGTTAGTGCAATCTAGACCCTTGATTTAGTCAGTGCAATCTCAATTGTTTCTTTTTCGATGCAAAGGACAGAGCTTTTAATCACTTACTGACACGTGAACAATATATGCACTAATATAATAGAGATGTGGTCTAAAGCACCACATTGCCTTCACATTCACAATTTTCCATGTGTCTTTTCTTTACAAAAAGTACGAATCGATTCACATGTATTTTCCCAATATTTCACGTAAAACAAGAATTCAATTCACGATTATAGGTTAAATGAACACTTCCTCTAGATCAGCATAGTTATCTAGCATTACAGATTAGTATGAAAATGTACTTTTTCTAACAATTGTTCATTTAAGTCTTAAAATAACAGAGCTTTTGAAAATGATATAGCTTCATGTCTTTAATTTCCCTAGTCGAAAATGACTAGGCTCAAAAGAGTAAAGAAAAAAGGTCCATGGCAAGTTCATATATATCTATCAAGGCATAACAATCTCAACATATGCATTGAGCTTAAACATATTTAGGATGTTTAAACATAATTGGTATTCTACATATGAACTTGAGTGCAACTCTTCATTCTACTAAGGAAGGAAATATTTAGAAAATGGAAGTGTATTTCGGTTTGTAATCCAACTAATTAAAAAGAAAAAAGTAAAAAAAAGAAGGAACCAAAAAGAGTCAAAAAAAACCCTTCTTTTTGCATTAATGTAAACAATTTGAAGCCTTCATCATTGAAGGCCTCATGATTTCTTGTCACATGCTCTTGGAAATTGGCAATGCCCTATGATTAGGCATATTAAACTTAGATCAACAATGGAAGAAAAGTTTTAATTAAAATTTATATGATCAGTTAACAAGGATGTGCCACGATGTCTATATGAACAACTTACCCTATCAATGTCACATATTATCACTTTTTGTACTTCAACACCTCTCTTACAGCATTGTAATCTCCCCAGATTACAAATGTATTCTTTTTTCTCAACCCTTTATAAGCTTTCCACATAGTATTCTTTATAAGTTTTTGCCAACTAACCACCCACACCAGTATTCTTAAGTTGTTATAGACTTTAACCACCACCAAGTATTCTTTATCCAAGCCTTTTTAGAGTTAACAACATCCCAAATGTTCTTTCCTAAGCCTCTTTTGTAACACCCTTAACTGTCAACATTTTTGTAACTCAAATTCGAGCTCTAATAGCTCAATAGTAGAAATTAAAGTAGATTTTTTTTTGTTTAAATCCTTTAAAACCGAAATTGTAGCATAATATAAAATGTGAAATCTTTTTCCATGTAAAACGAAATAAGAGTTTTACTACCAAACCATTAATAAAATACTATGATAACAAATACCAATAAAAATGAAATACAATTTAAAACTTTACAAATACGCAGCTACATATTCTTGACACAAAAAGAGTTTACATTACATTCTAATGACATTATAACACAGTCTGCTACACAACTGGATACTCCTTCAGATTAAAGTATTACCATTCTAATCCCAAGAGAATACCAGTTTTGACACCACACCAGATTATTTCAACATCTGGTATTATAGAATCAAACCATGAACTCGTCGTTCCATAAGAACAGGTTTTTTTCATCTTCAACTACGCTTCCGCCACACCACTCTGATACCATCTTAGTTGGTGGTTGTAAGCCTTATGATCCATGTAGTACCTCAAGCCAGTGTGACTCTTTTGTCAATACCACGCATTCCTAAGCCATGTACCTACTCACGTATAAATCAAAAGGCAATCCGCCCCTATTTCCGTTCCAAACATCTGCAGATGAAGGAAGGGACGAATTAATCAGGGGCAAGAACCAGACAATTTGAAACCAATAAATCAAATAAACCCAGAAACTCACCCAAACCATAGTTTATATCACAAAATTAGTATGACAGACATTAACAGAGTTATATCATACAATAAATTATAAAACCATGTATTAAACATTACAGCATTTAGTAAAGAACACATTCACAATTCATAATAAATTATCACAGCATATGTAAATATCATAGTCATTACGCACACATAATGCATCTCATTCCCACGCTACACACAAACAAAGATTTGATGTATAACCTATCGTCTTTCTTTTCAATCCATCAATTATTTTTATCAAGTTACTCAATAAATCCAAATGGTAGCACTATAAGTCTGTCTGTATTGCTACCATCCACAATTGATGCGTCCCATACCACACCAATTCGGGGTTTTATTGAGACACTCGTTAATGCAATGCATGTGGGCCCATAATCTACTAAGTGTTCATCAATATCCATGGGAAGTGAATAGGAGTACATATACCTCTCTCACACCAAGGTACAATCCTCCTCATCATTGAGGGAACGAGCAATCTTTCAGCTCAGGACATTCATAGTCCAAACAGAGGTATACTCTCACACCAATCCTGGAATGCTGAGTAGTTATCGGGGTTATCAAGCTTGGTCAGGCAAATATCCCAACTCAAGGGCGTTATCCTAGCCATTGGGACCTTCATCGCTTGATACCTTACCCCCAAGACCTCCATAAGTGGGTCCCTGCCTTTCATTCTTCAGTGTACCAAACTGTGGCTTCCCCATCCATAACACATGCCATCAGTGCATGGTTCACAACATCAATATATATGCGTATGATGTATGAACATCCACAAGAATAATATATTCAATTATAAACATTCATACTTTTCTATAAAATTTAACAAAACCTCCTTTATTTTGGTACATTTCAGCACATCTCTCATTAGGCATGGACAATAAATCAACAGAGGGAAACCATGGCCAATATATCCATTCCACAATTTCATTCATTTTATTAAAATTGTCATCACAATCAATTGGTCATTTATAGGTATCATTCACATCACATCTTTCATCAATTCAATTGCATTTCATTTTTAATGCCACCATCACAAACTAAATCAATCATTCAGTCAATTCAATTCACTCAAACATATTTTCGTTGATCATCAACCATTCATGCTATTAATTGCCAATTAACAAAAGGATCTCATTTCTTGGTTCAAGAACTCACATCTCATTAACAAACCAATGCTTATTATAATTAAAAGATACTAATTAATCTACACTTGTTCTATCTCAAATTATCTTTTGATTACCAATTTGATGATTAAAATTATCTACCCATACTATACAACACAAAGCTAAGCTTTAGGAATATCAATTACATCATAGGCAATTTTCTGTTTTCTACCATATTGTGATACCCTGTTTTTGTTGATCGTTTTGGCATAGCAAACGAATTTTTATTTCAACCATATTTTTCAGTTTTAACCTTAAATATGTCTGATTTCTAAATATAATTTTTTCTAATCTTCATAAAATCATTTAAGAGTCCAATTGATCACTTTTTCGTGGCTGGTTGCTGTCAGAATTTGACAGAACAATAGTCAATCAAAAATTCGTCAAATATTCATCACATGGAATTAGAGTACGAAATTTTACAGGGATATTCTAGACATACAGAGGCATCTCTCTACCAAAAATTATGCAAAAATTCCAACCACACAGAAATTTATACACGAAAAACGGAGACTGTTCTACTGCAGTAAAATTCAGCAACTTGTAATTTAATCTTTAAGCATTGTAATCAAGCAATTGACATATATTTCAAGCAATTCCATCATCAAGAACATCATAGAAGGCCCAACTAAGCTCTATGTGGCCAATCATGCAAGCACATCACAGTTAGAATTCTCAAGAGTCATACAAATGAAATTGCCAACATACAATTTAACAAACTCACCATCTAGGCCATTATCATTCTTGAAATCAAATTAGTCTAGTTTTTACCCCCTTACCCATAGTGATCCGCGGCTGTCCACAAGAGGAAAGGAGAGGGCTTTGCAAATTCATGCTCTAATCAAGTTTCTAATTGCACAATCAAAGACCAAATAAGCTTCAATTAGTGTTCTATAAAAAAAAACCCTTGAGAATTTGAAGAAATTTTAAGAGGAGACAAAGAGGGATTGATGGATAATGATGGGTGATGAGAGGTGACGAATTTATGGAGGAGAAAGAGGAAGAAGAAGAACTCTTACTCACCTTAGCTTGGCCACAAATGGATTGGGGGACTTGGATCTTGAGAAACTCTTGAAAAATGGAGGAATTTGGAGAAGTAGAGAGGGTTTGGAGAAGAAGAAGAAAAGGAACGAGAACTGTAGAGGAAAGGGGAGTGTTCAACAAGTTATAGACTAAGGAAGGAGAAAAATATGAGTCTTGGACCACTACGTGTCAACATGTGTCACTAAAATGTCCGGTATTCGTTTTAATTTCGATTCAACAGGCTTATAGTAAATTGTGATTAATGAAATTAGACTTAATCCAGTCCTTCTCTTGTCACACATATTAGGTTTTTCTACAAACAAAGCTAAAAACAACTAGTTTGTTTTGTAAGTGATTTTATGAGCTATTTATAAACTTATTTTTAGAAAACTGTTATAGAGATCTCAGTTTGAGTTCTCCTAGTTCAGGTAGGGTCTAGACACACTAAGAAAACTATAATTTTTAAAGCTCATTTAGTATTTCTAATTATGCTCTATAAGTGCCTGTGAACACTTTTTACTCATATATGCTAAATTATAAAAATTCTTGAAAATTTCTAAAAATTCATGATAAAATTCTAATCATTTTTCTAAGCTTAAAAATTATTTTTCTTAAATTTTTTGACTATTCTACAATTTATTTCTTAATTATCTTTCTTTATTCTAATTTATTAATTGCAATAAATCTAATTTTATTTATAAAATTACCAAAAATTATTTTTATTTCTTAGATACCTTTCTAATATATTCTAAGACTAGAATATATTTTTCTCAACTTTAGAAATGTCTTTGCTATTTATTTGGACATTTCTATATAATTTCAATTATTACCTTTATTATTATTGTTATTATTAAGTCTAGATATTATTTATTCATTGAAGCTAAATCAAAGCTTTCAAAATTTATAAATCTCTATCTAAACTTTTGATTAATATCGTAAGACAATTAAACAAATAAAAATTATTAGATAATTATTTAAGTAATATTTTGAGAATGTTGCATCTTTAGGCTTAACCTACAGCACAATAGTTGTACTATCCCATAACTAACCAAATTGTGTAACCCAAGTCACCCTCTAGAAGCATCAATCCACTAAACTAATCATCTTAGATTCTCTCTATTTTCTCTTAATGGACATACTCTAATTTCTCTCTCTTTTCTAATGCTCTAAGAACGGATACAGTGATACATAGACACTAAAACACTCTTAAGATATTATAATGAAATTGGAGCAAAAATAGAATATTTAGCAAAGGAAGGTTCCTCTTTAGAAGCATATTTTCTCTACTTAGAAGCTTTTTTTTTTTTGAAATGAGCCTCACTTATGTTGTTTTCCTTCCTTTTCGTGAGATCTTCGAATTGAAGGCTTATTTATAGGTTTATTGGCTTCAAACTAACCATTTATTGTTGTTAGAGACAATTTGAAACTAGTCAAATGGTCTTAAAAAGTTGTACATGTTGTACCTTTCATACAATTGTATTTGACTATTTATTTGTCTCTTTTGTTGCTTTTGGAATCTTTTCACTAAGATAGCCTTTCATTGTTTTTGAAATCTCAAGCTATTATTTGAATTTAAATCTTTGAGACCTGGTATGAGATGGATTTCTAAGAGCATATTCTTTGCCAACTTTTGGAATTTGTCAAGAATGTTGCTTTTGAATACTATTTTTTTGTAGGATGCTTCTTATAGTGCTTTTGAATACTATAGTGCTTCTGAATACTGTAGTACTTGTGCTTAATTCTTCTTATCTTTTGGCTGCATTGTTTACATCAATACTTGATGGTCTAGATCAGTTCATTGCTTATAGAACATATTTCAATTTAGTTCAAGCATGTTGCTTCGAATGTTACAGTCTTGTTACATTTGAGCAATGCAAATATATTTATCTTAATCCTTGTTCAAATAACATCTTCTAATGGACCTTTTGATCTTGCTACCTTTTGGTCAAATCCATCTTTTAATCATACATAAGCTCTAATCTTGTTGCACTTTGATTTCTGAAGGCATATTCACTTTGATATGCTTTTGATTGGCTATCCTTCTAATAAAGATGCTTCTGATGAGCCAACTTTGTTTCTAAATGCGTGCATATTTCAAATTAATGCTTCTCAAGCTTGATTCATGCTCTTTGTGATTTGTTCCAATGTATATCATAAAGTCTTGTTCTTATAGTCACATTTTCAAATAAATTCATTAGTAACTTAACTTTAGACCTAGAATTTGTTTATAGACAGTTTGTTATTATTGAAACTTCATTACTGAGGGGCTTGGGTTCAACATGAAGGGCTATACACCAATATATCATTAAAAAAAACTGATTTCCTCAACAATCCTTTAAATACATCATTCATTAAGCTCTGAAATGTTGTTAGGACATTATAACTAGACATTCATAATGGCCTTGGTGAGTTCTAAAGGCATATTTGTGCCTGTCGTTATTGTTGATAAGTATTTAATGGTAACCCTATTGAACATCCAACTTGGAAAAATATTGAGCTCCAAACAATTCATCTACAATAGAAATTAGAAAATTGTCTTTCATAGTAATGGAATTTAAAGCCTTGTAATCAGTGCAAAAGCTCCAAGTTCCATATTTCTTTTGAACTAATATGACGGGAAAAGAAAAAGGTTATTGCTAAGCACTGTGATACCTTCATCTAGCATTTCTCACACCATTTTCTCAATATGTTCCTTTTTTACATTGTGATTATAGGGTCTCACCTTGACTATTGTGTTGCCTAGTATCAATGGAATTTTGTGATACTATAATCTATGTGGTCATAGATAGGGAAGTCAAATGGGTCAACCTAACCCAACTCACCCTTAATTTGCAAAAAACATAGGTTAGGTTGGGTTAGACCTATTTTGAAATTAGGTTGAAAATCCCAACTCAACCTATGGTGGGTTGCGAATTGGGTTGGGATGACCCACCAAAATTTTTTAAAAATAAAAAGTTATAAAAAATGGATAACTTATAAGTTAACTCACCAAATAAATAAAATAAATAAATCTAAATAATCTAAACATATATAATGCCACAATCACAAGAATATTATCTTACTAAATTATCTTAGCACAAATACTTCATAAAACATTATGTTCAATAAAATAATATTTAGCTAATTAATCTATAAAAAATCTAACAAAAAAAAATTAATAGGTCAACCCAACCCAACCTACCCTTTGACCGTGAGCTATGTGGATTGGGTTATGTGAATTGAAGGATTGAATCTCCCAACCAAACCCAATCCAATTTTGATTCAGCTCACTTTAACATCTCTAGTGGCAAACCTATAGGCTAGGAGAAAACCACCCTCTGAGTGTGCAACAACAGTGCTAGTTTAGGCTCCACATCTTGTGGAAGGTCTAACCCCCTTGTGGAGTTTCAGGAAACTAAAACTGCAATGTGAACACCTCAGATATTGCATGAGTGTTATGCATCCTTCTCATGTGGTGGAACTGTGCGTGAGTAGGCAACTTAGGCTTCTTTCCATGAAGTGTCATAAACTAGACATCGAGGTAAAATTTAGAAGTGAAAGCACTGATTACTTTAGTCAGATATGTGGGTCCCGATTTTGCTGGCCAAGAAGCTCCCAATACCAACTCAGCACATGAAACAAGCAAGAGTACAGGTAATTTCAGGGTGTGACCCTAAACCTGTACGTTGACCTCTTTGATCAACCCTTAACCGTTAAGGCATTTTCATTTCCCACCAAAACTTCGAAGCTGCGAACATGCTCTGTAGGTAACTTGAGACAATGAGCCAATCTAGGTTGTAAAAAATTATTAGAGCTCCCATTATCTAATAAAATTTTGGTCATGATACCATTGATAGAACCCGGATCTGCAACTTCATAGTTCCTACTCCTGAAGGCCATATTTTAATGCATTGTACAACTAGTGGTGCTCCTGTGTTCCTCCACACTAATAGCTCAGGAGGCTCTAGTTCCGGGATTGATTCCTTCTCTACACTTGCAAAACCAAGAACTACTTATTTGGACACCTATGAGTGGGGGGAAATTTGTCATCACAAGTATAGCACAGGCCTTTACTTTTCTTAATTTCTTCTCAGCAAGGGATATTCTTTTGACATTGGTGTTTTTATTATGGGTTTAATGTTTAAGGTAAGTAGCATTGGTGACATGGTGGTATTTTTGTAAGACTAGTTTATGTAGGGTGGGTTGTGGTTGTTTGAGGTTCGGCTTTGTTTTCTGGAATATGGATTAGAATAAAAGGGTGCTGCTTTCACCATATACTTTTCTTCAAATAGATTTGCCAGAGAAACAACTTCCATTGAGTTCAACTCTCAATGAAAGCACCAATATGTAAGGACTATGCATTTAAGAAATAAAATCAACTTGATAATAAAAATAAATAATAATGAGTTACAAGGGAGTATCTCTGCATTCGTATTATTCTGGTGGAGTTTCTTACAATGAAGGAAAACTGGCTATCAATGGAGAGGAAAACCCAAAAAAATACAAGAGTATAGACGGAACCGTTATTGAGAGATCGAGAAGGAAAATAGAAGAGGTTTCCACATAATGCCCCCCTCTTTTTTACACCCACTATATTTGCCTTATATCAATTCAACCCCACATGCAATCCTGCAGATCACAATTAGTTATTCTCTTGCACTTTTCTTCCTTCTTCCACTTCTATATCATTTGCCATGTGGTCTGATGCCATAACAGAATTGCCTATGCTAAAATTTCTTTCCTTATTTGTCCTTGACCCCTCTGCACCCATGACATAGTCTTATGTGCTATTGCAATGTTGGATCTCCACTTGCACCATTAATATTGTTTGGATGTGAACTTCTAATAATAGATGTTATGGCAGCCATAAGAGCTACCCTAAATTTCGGGTCCGCAGTTATAGCAGCTGTTGCTGCATTTACCGTGTCAACAAATGAAGTTGTTTCTCTTCCCTGAGACCCATGTATGCTAGAAAGCTTAGTTTGGTCAAAAATGTCTTGGGCTGACATAAACTCCTGAGCCAAAAGTGGGGAAAGGAGGCAATGTTGGTTATCCTGTGGTGCCCCTTGTAGTAGCTGTGAGGAATTATTGGTAGCACCTTGAGTGAGATCCAAAGTGATAGTTGGAAATGGAGTTGAAGTTGAGAGGGTTACTAAGCTCTGCGAAAATGGAAGTGCTGCACTTTCTAATATGTTTGGGTGTATAAGGCCATCTGAGCTTGGCATTGATCCTGAAAGAAGCATTGATGCAGCTGCTGATGTGGTGGATGCCATTGCCTTGGCAGTGGGAGGGAGTATATGATTATGCTGCCCTTCATATGTTGTGATCAACACACTTGGATCCTCAGCGCTCCTTTGTACCTATAAAGAAACATCAGTCCATTAGTTAATTGGTGGTACTTCATGCTAGAGATAAAAGTCATATATTCTTTGTCAATAATGACCCTAAAGTCAAGTGGCTCCCAATTTTTATCTTTTAAGAATTACATATGAATCTCAAATTTGATTTGTAATAAGTCAAATATAGTTTGTGTCACAATTAGTTAGAAACTTATCCTGAGAGCTTGTGTAAGAAGCACTTCAAACACTAGTTGTAATTGAGAGGGCTATTCAAATAAGTTAAAAATTTAATTATAAATCAAATTATATACCAATTTCATAATTGTAATTAAATACGTATCATTTTAAGTTTAGGTACTAGCTAATACGATAACTCTAAATAAATTCTATAAAAGTTCTTTCAAATGTCTCATCAATCTATTGGTAAGTTCATGGAAATCAAATTGACGAATCTTAAATCACATGAAGTTTTCTGCGTATGACCTACAATTGAGTGGGTTGTGTGTGCATTTTAGCCTAATCTTACAAAAAAAGAAAGTAAATTAATTTTTATAAAAAGTAGATAGAGAGAGTGTCTACTTGCTTCCGAACCGGACAACCAGTCCCAATTGAGCAACGATAATAAGCTCGCGGACATGGATTCCCTTTTGCCATCTTCTGCCCATACTTTCTCCATTGACATCCATCTGAAATCTGATGAATAAAGAAAATTAATTTCTAGTAGCAGTTATAGCACAAAACTTGTTCACTTTTATGAATCACATATAAAAGATACATCCCACACCCATTAGGGATTCACAAACTAGGCAGGTACGTTAGATTTGTTACTAAATGGCCATATTTCAATAAACGACTTAATTAAACATCTATTTAATAACAACTTGTTACATTTTAGTTACCAAAAACATGGTACGGGTACGAAGCCATGTTTCGTATAGATACATGATTCATAGTTTTTACATTATTATTGTAAGGATTTTTGTTTATTTAAAGAGAACCTAGTACACAGTATTTAATATGGTGAGAATCCGATAACTCAGACGAGATGTTATAGTATATTTTGATAAATTTCAGAATAGTGACGTGTGAATACTCCATCATTTTAAACATATATTTCATTAATACTATCATAATTTTATTTTATTTTATCTCTTCTTATTACATTAAATTACCTATTATACTTACATTTTTCTCTCTCTATCTCTCTAGCTATCAAATAGAATAAAACTGTCCACTAATCTTTATTATAAATTTCTGCATGATACTTATTGAAATAAGTTAAAAATAACTTATAAAATTGTCATAATCTTTTTTATAAACTTAAATAATAATGAAACATTAGTTTAAGTATTTATAGTTTTTTAAAAGCTCTCGTAACGCCCACATTATAAGAGCATGATCCAAATGGAGATCATTTAGGGACTTCTAGTTGCAAACATCAGAACTTATAGATGTAGTTTTATTTGTATTTTATATACTTACCATAGAAGACTCTGATCTTGCTCGAACTGATACGCGAGCTTTCTTGATCATTGACATGGTTTCTGATGCTTGATCAACTTCCCTTAAAGAACTCAATCTCGCTACATCGTTTGATGAGAGCCGCCCCGGAATAGCTTTGTCAGATGAACTCTCATGCTGATCTCTTCTGGATTTTGCGCTATCCCTGCCAGAATCCAACTTGTCTGGGTCCAACTCAACAACATCTATACTAGTGCAAATCTTCTGAGTCTTGCACTCTATCAAGTCAATCATGCTTTTGCTTTCTCGCAGTTTTCCTTTGGAATATCGCGGCGAAGTCTCTTCCTTTATAGCAACTCCAATATCAAAGAATGGCCTTGGAATCATATCATCTTTCTCACCCTTCTCCCCTGTGGCTCTGTTAATCTACATAAAAACCACAACATTTTTTGCAGCAATTTGGAAACGGTAGAGGGGTTTTAGATGTGAAAGTCTAATAGAACATATTTAAATGATAAAGATTAAAAGAAAAAATACATATAATTTTTTTAAGTGGTTATATAACTAACTTTTAATCTTAATCATTAATATATAGTTGTACGATCTAGATTTATAATTATAATTTCTTATAATAATTAAGATTAGTTCTCACTTAAAATTACACACACACACACACACACATATATATATATATTTGATTTCCATCCACCCTATATATTAAATAAGAACAGCTATCTTAAATAAGAGTATTTTTTGCTTGTATTCTTTAACAATAGTGTTTTTAGCTGTTATTATTCAATGAGTGTTTTTAGATTATTTTTTAACCTTTTAGTTCTTTCAATCTATCATTTTCAATATCTTTAGTTCTAAATTAAATTTTAATATTTTTTAAAAAAATTATCAATAGCTAAAAATTAACATTGTATTACAATAATTATTTATTATAAATTTAAAATACAATCTATATGTTCAAAAATATTTATTTATTACAAATTTTAATTATAATATAATTTATATATTCAAAAGTATTTATTTATTATAAATTTAAATTACATAAAATAAATACTTATTCTGCACAATCCATAGTTTAAAATACTAGTAAAGTAAAATTTGTTAAAAAAATATTACCTTATGTTGTTTCTGCATCAGTTCCATAAGATGCTTGTGTAGGGCATTATACTTATTGTTCACCTGATCAACCAGCTGTCTCAAGCGTTGATTTTCAACATTCATGTGGTGCAATTCAGCTAGCATAGCTACAAGCTGTACCCAGAGAAGGGGGGAAAATATTATTCTGACATAAATTTCTGTCATAAACTAGTTATCCCAGATAAACTTAAGCTGTAAAGTAAATACACATGACTTTATATTATATTTCAAATAATTTCCATCTTAAAATATGTTTGACAAAATAAAAAATATACATGGACATGTAGGAAAGTACCTTATTTCTCTTATCATCCCTTGCCTCCGACGGTCCTTCTTCCATAGTTGATATATTGCTAGCGGAACTCTTTGTAAGGAGATCCAAACTAGTCTACAAATTAATGACAGAGAGAGAAATAAGATTTGTCCATACAATACAGCAAAAATGAGAAAGAAAAATCTAAGGAAATATTCATGAGTTTGCCTACATCTACTTGAAGCTCCATTTGGTCCACCATTTGATCATCAACTGCACTTTTCTTGCTCTTCTTCTCTGCGAAGAAATCCATCTCATCCACGACTAGTCGTTTCCCATTTAACGACATCACTGGAGAAGAATGTGAAAATGACGCAAGCGAGTTATCATTGCAGGTAGCTTCCATGTTGTTAGTACATATATATATAAGTTTCTATTTGCACTTTGTAGAAGGAGTGTGTGTATGTGTACTGGGTCTGGGTTTGGGTTTGGGTATAGAGTCACAAGAAAGGTGCTTGGGGGACAAAGAAACTGATTGGTTCAGTATCAAAGAAGAGTCCTCTAGTTCTGCCCCCAAATTCTTAAAGGAACACGTATATAGAGAGAGAGAGAGAGAGAGAAAGAAGGGTCTGATTCTGAGAGGTTGAAATCAGAGATAATGAGATGCAATGTAGTCGGCAACAAAGATGGTTTGGACTAAGACCAAATATTTTGTGATACGGAGTATTAATTAATGATAAAGACTTGGGAACTGAGGTAAGACAGTGCGTAATAGTGTCCACGTGGCAGTTTCCCATAGGGCTACGAGGAGAAATATACCCAGAAAATATCAAGGACAGGTGTTTGAGACACAGTCTTTTTTGTCAACTTTAATTAGAGAGAGGGATCTGACTTCTAAACTCTCAGCATTCGGCGCAGCATCCCATCTTGAGTATTTCAAAACAAATTAAATCCCACATTATTTGGTATTATAGGTTTTTGTTTTGAGTTTTTAAGCAAGTCAGAAGAGGTATGAATTCGCGCACATAAAATCAGCCAAATAGTCAAGTGAGTTTGGTGCAATGTAAGTTTTCCGATTTATTCACCTACACACAAATAATAGACCTCTTATAAACTTTTTCTTTTATTTTTTATATTAATTATTTTTAATTTGAGCTTCTCCGAAAATCACGACGTTGGTGCCAACCTATATAACTTTGAGTTCGTAATTGTAAACCTTTTTTTTTTATGTCTGCAGGGGCTAACCGCCCAAAACCAAAGACAAATTTAGAAGCCTCGGGGAAAATCAATCCCAACAACATCAGCAATAAGCAAAAACGATATGAACGGAGGAGGGAACTCGTAAACCCTATGAATGTTTGCTAAGCTCGCACCAGCTTTCGCAAGCCTATCAGCCACCTGGTTTGACTCTCTCCAAATATGCTTCCACTGGATATTCATCTCCCTCTCTAGAAACATGCGAATCTGCTGCACTAGAAACTGGAATGGATGCGTCAGTGAACACCTTTCTTCCAGGGCCGCCGCAAAATTAAGTGAGCTCTAAAAGAAATTTTTTATTTTAAAAAGAATAGTTATATGTTGAACTTTTTTATCAACATACATAGTTTTTTTATTTTATAAAAATAAATAATAAATAATTTTTTTGTTAGTAAACTTAAAACTTAAGTTTTAGTGGCTTTACCTTGGTCTAGTCTTGCCTTCCTCCACTAACTTGATGGCAAGGGAAGTGTCAGACTCCATAATCACTTGCTGAAAACCCGATCCCAAACCAACCGCAAACTATGAAGCAATGACCACAGCTCAGCATGCAGAACTGAGCAACTCCCAAGTTTATCACCAAAAAGCCACTAAAAAAGCACCATTCTCGTCACGGGCAATTCCACCATAGGAGGCATGACATATAATTGGTAAATAGCTAGATATCTTAAAAATATTAATTAAAATTTGATTCATAATCATGTGTATAGAAAAAGTCTTAACATAAATGAACTATTCAACCTAAGCTTATTAATGATTCAATGAAGCTTTTTTGTTTTAATAAACTAATAAGTATAAGCTTGCCTTTAGATTCAATTATATAAATAAATCAATTTTATAATTAAGCTCGGGATTAAAAGCTCCTGTATGTATAATGATAAAAATTGTTAATTTTATGTAAGAATTATATTTAGTGAATGGCAATTTTATCTAAAAAATTTATCATTGCATAATTTTATGTTCAAATATTTTTTATTATATCCTTTTATTATTTTTATCTCATTTTCTAATATGAAAATGTCTAATAAATACTTAAAAAAATTAGAATAAATGCTAATTAAATTAATAAAGTTAAAAAATACTTTAAGAATCTATTTAATAATTAATAAAAAATAATGAAATTATAACTGAGATAAAGAAATTAAGTTTAATCTTCATATTTTCCCTACAAGTGAAGCCCAAGTTTTAAATTTGACAAAATTAAACATATTTTTAATTTTTAAATCAAACTTGAACTTTAAGTATATAATTTGACCTGGGATGGTTTTACTCTAAATTTTCATTCGTAGAATTTTTCATAAAACTAATAATTTTGTAAATAAGAGTAAATTACACTCTCCTTCCTTGTATTGTCCTCTCTTTGAATTATTTTAAAAAATTTATACTTCTCTCCTTCAATAGATTAATATGCTATAATTTAATTCATTTTAATGTAAATGAACACTTAAGATTATTTTTTTTATTACTCTCAGTATTATCACGACTAGTTTTAAATTTCTACTATGAAATTTGGGACTTCAAAAGACGAAAAAATAAATTCTTAGTGAAGTTTCAAAGCCAATAGAATAAGTGTTCAAAGAATCTTTTTTCTTTTTTTTTTTTTTACTGAAGTAAAAAATCGATAATACGATGTTCAAAATTAGCTGTTAGAAACCTTCAGAAGTTGAAGAGAAAAACAGAGATTCATTCATAATTGTTCGCCATCACTAATGGACTCATTTACCTGGAAATAAACTAAAGTACTATTGCTTATATATTAATCTCTTAATTAAGGAAGAGAAGAGTAACTTTAAGAATAAGAGAGGATGACGGTATAATTTAAATATTTCTCAAAAAATGAGAATATATTTTAGTCTAAAAATATTTACAATATATATTATAAAAAGAGGAGGGATCAAATTACTCCAAGAGATTATAAAAATATTATTTAATCATGTGACATTATCACTCACAAGAAAGGAAATAGAGGGGGAAAAAAACGAAGAATCAAATATGAACTTATCCTGTTGTAACACGGATTTCTTTTTCATAACAATTTAGAAGTTACCCACTGGAGAGGAGAAAACCAGCAAGGATTATTAAGTCAAAGACAAAAAATGGAGGTAACTAAACCTACCATAATTATCTATATTTCATACTAGTCAAAGCCTTCTCATGAGACATAACTCCCACTTTTCTATGCCCGCAACGTTCAATTTTCACGGAAAAGTAAAATATTGGCCGGTCCTAATCAATCACATCTCCAAGTTGAGAGATTACATAACGTGAAGCAAGTGAGATCATAGACCCTTACAAATTTCAAGCTAACAAAATAAATAGCTATGATTTCCACATTGTAACCTCTGTAAATGCATGATTTCTCTTGAATTTAAATGAGAAATTTTATTTATACAATAAAACTGTACAATATTTTCATAATTATAAGTGAAAGAATAAGAAAAGAGGGAGAAGTATAAAATAAAACGGGTGAAGTGATAGAGAGAGAACTATAGGAAAAAAAAAAAGTGTAAAAAATATTATAAAAGTTTATGAATAATATTACTCAAAGAAAATTCGAGTAAAACTGCTAATGCACCACTTCTTTATGGATCATTCACACTTCTTTTACAACAAATAATCGTTTTGAAGAAAAAAATTGTAAATATAATATACTTGATACATTCTTATTTATTGATAAAGATAAATATTATACTAATATACATAATGAAATTAACAAATTTAAATCATAAAATGTTACGTATGACAAGAAGTATAGATAATGCGAGAACAATATACAGTACCAATATACTATGTCAAAGGTGATTTTTAAATCATAGCCTTTCCTCTTCAATGTCATGCTAGGAAGACCACTTTTATCACGACCCAACGTGGTAAAATTTTACATTTTTTTTTTTAATTCTCATGTTAACTAATATCAAATCACCAGTATAGTTCACATAAATTCAATGTTTGCAGGAAATGATCAAGCTTTCGATGTCAACAAGCATTCATCCATATTGAACCCACAATCTATATGTAGTAGGTCAAATCCAATTTTGTAATTCATTCGTTTTCGTTAAACCAATCAATCGTGTTGGTTGCGGTCAAATCTATTATTGACAGATACAGGCAGGGGAGTATCAAGGCGTTAGTTTAGTGGTTGATCTTAATTAATCCATGGTCTTCTATGTCACTTTTTTTTATTGTTTCGTTTACCTAATTAATGTTGGCTTAACCGAACGTCAACAAAAAGGTTGTGATTCAATTTCTGCATTCCAATGGATTTTATTAGTGCACTATGTGTAAGTACCATTATAAGTTTTTGTTTAGAATTGTTAAATTGTCAGCTGTTGAGTAGCAGCGAAGGGTTTTTAACAGAGGGTGGGTCCTTTATCTCTTATTTGGGTTGCCATCACATGGTAACGTCCTATAAGTTAGGCATTCATTTGGCTGATGTTGCCTTTGATGTTCAAAGTGGGGGTGGTTAGTCTTTATGTATTAGGCGACTTCATAAGGCCTTGTGGGTGGCATTTTTCTCTTTGTAATTTGGTTATTTGCCTTCCTTGAAGCACATCTTGAGCGTTAAGGCAAGGCTTCTTATTAATAATATTTTTAGTTTTCTTTGCAAAAAAAAAAAAAAAGTGTAGAGTATCTCGTATTTCAGGAATTTCGTATTTGGGCCCCTTCTAGCTCTTAATAAATTCGTTTAATTAATCGGTAAAACAAAATTGAAATGGGTGCAACATCAAATCTCCAAAATTTAATTATATTACAAATGAAATGAAATAACGTGTATGCAAAGTTGTATGAAATCTAACTTTGAAAGCATCTAACTGCATGAGGACCAAAATGATTTTAACAAGAAACATACATAATAGTAAACATTATTTTATTAGAATTAAGGATATGATAAGATAAATTATCTTATTTTATTTTAATATATTGTTTGGCGAGTCAATAGAACATAATAAATTTATCTTAATTACTACTTTTATTCTACTTATTAATTCAAAAATTCTCCTAAAGATAAAGCAGGGTTAAGAAGAAGGATATGATAAACAATTCTCATTCCTCTTTTGAAGTAGACTCAAATATTATAAGAAAGAGAATTGAATTGTGACCTTCAAAAAACTTTTTAACCTGTGACAACACATGTATCTTCTATATGTATTATTCAAGTATGACATTTGATTATCAGAAGATAGTTCAAAAGGTGAACTTCATGATTAGAAGATGAAGATGTTATCAAAAAGCAACTCAGAAGATTGAGTTCATGTTCAAAAAGTTAGGATTTTCTGATGTATGCAACATACATATGAATGAGCATGTAATGTTCTTGGAATCACCATTCTTAACTTCAAAAGATATAATTATACTTACATTTAGTGTTTGATCGTGCCTCAAGCAAGATTGTTCTCGAAGGAAGAGACCTATGAAAAACAAAAAAAAAAGAAAGATATATTATGCAAAAAAGGTTTAGTAAACTCATGTTCATATTCTACAAGGAATACAACTCAGAAAGTATAACAAAATGTGCAAAACATAATTTAGAAAACTCATTTTACAGAATGGTGTGACATTCAAAAAATAGATTTATTTTTCAGTTTTGAAGGTGTATATGCAAATAGTTAATCTTCTATATAAAGTAAGTTCATATAGAATTAATTAAATAATCATAAGGTGATTGAAATCTAGATTAACATAGAAAATAGTTTTGATCAAAAAGTTGGTCTATGAACTTTTTGATCAGGTAGCTAATGAGCTTCAAAAAGTTATTTATAGAGTTGTCTGAGTCAACTTTCTGATTGACTCAACTGTTAGCAATTTAACTCAGCTAAGTGAAGTGGATGAATACCAATTAATGATCGATTGCATATCAAAATACAGAGTTCATTTAACAATATGATTCTCTAATGTTTTTCTAAAAAGATTTGATGAATATCAATTATGTATCAAAGTTGAGTTATATCAAAAAATGAATAAATGAATGAATTGCAAAAATATGTTTTAGGCACATATATGATTATAATGATAAGAAAGAAGGGAATTAGTATCAAGATATAAAGATTTTATATTGGTTTACCTAAGTAATCTTTGGACTACATTCAGCACCCACACTAGGTAAATTTTTTCCATTATTTCAAGCATGGTTCTAAATTACGGTTGCGGTTGCAATTGCAGTCGCGGTTGCGGTTTTATTGCGATCCTTGATATTACGGCAAATTGCTAGAAAATGCGACTAATGCAGTCACAATTGCGATCGCGATACAGTTACGGTGAGTCAAAAAACCTTTATGTTGTAGCCACAATTACGGTTGCAAACCACAATTTAGAACCATGATTTCAAGCATCAATATGTACAAGTATTTTTTATGCAATCCTTTCAAGCCACTTGAACATTCTTTTTCCACAATTTCTCTAGGCATAAACCAATCTTCTTTCTCCATTGTCTCTACAAGCTCAATAGTTATTCTTTCACCCCGACCTCTCGAAGCTTAAACAACAACGATAGCCACACATATACTTTTTACAACAACAGTATTATTTTCTCGCAGCCTCTGCAGGCTTTTCACAACAACAACAGCCATACATAAGGGCTTCTCACAACATAAACTCTCAAACCAACACTAGCATCCCTTGCAAATTTTTGAGAAAAATAGAACAACTTTAAGATCACAGTGGGTAAGGTTTTTCTTTTAGAGTAACACAACAAAACTCACCAACACTCACAAGAGCTGATAGACTTTTGATTTGGGATCGGAGCTAAGACACACCTAAGATAGGTTTCTAGTAAGAACTGATGACAACCAGGTGTAGGTGTTTAAATAACAGAAGGAGTAGAAGAAGATGAATAGTATACATCAGTGCTTCTCTCTCTTGATATCTTTTCTCTCTTCTTTTCAATATTCATGAAGTTGGATTTATAGGCCAGGATTCCAATTTGAACATTGGAGGTGAGTTGGCAATGAATTTGAACATTTGAACATGTCAGTTGTAAGTAAAGTCTTGTCTTTGGTACTGTTCACTCAGAAAGCTTTGGCTTTCAGATGTTTATGAATTCGTTCTCCTAATTTTTGAGTATTAATGTGACACCTTTAATTTTGATAGCTTAAATGAAGTGTTCTTGAGCTCATAGGCTGTGTGTAGCCTGAGTAGTATGAGAAAACTTATTCTTTTCTCAAATGACGATTTCTTCAGAAAGTCGGGCCTAATAGCTTTCCGATGAGGTTTTTGAGGTGCAAACAGCTGTTAGAATATGCTTTTTTAAGAAGGTTATTTTCTTTCATATGTTCCTTCTCATCCAGAACAAACTTCTTTAGGAGTGAGAAAGTCCTTGAATAGAAGTAGATCTATTCTAAAGACAATTTGGTACTTCAATTCCTAGTGAACCTTTTTAATGCTTTACTTGTGTAAGATTCTTCACCGTTTGAACTGTCTTGACTTCTTTGTGATGATAAGATCTCATAATCATTAGCTTTCTTATCAAGTGTGTCAGTATTTTGGTCAACTTCTATAACTTCCTGATCAATTGTAATAGCTTTTTGATCAATTGTAAGTTCTTTCAAATGCATAACAATACTATAAAATTCAACTTCTACCTTGCACGATAGGAAAAATGATCAACTGCACCCATTTAAAAACCAAGTGACACTAATAATTACAATTAACAAGTCTTATGTGTTATTGCAATGCTGGGTCTCCACTTGTACCATCAATGTTTGGATGTAAACTTCCAATAATAGACGTTATGGCAGCCACAAGAGCTGCACTGAACTTCGGGTCTGCGGTGATAGCAGCTGTTGCTTCATTTACCCTGTCAACAAATGAAGTATTTTCTGTTCCGTGAGACCCATGTAAGCTAGAAAGCTTAGCTTGGTCAAAAATGCTTGGAGCTGACATAGAATTCTGAGCCAAAAGTGGGGAAAGGAGGCAATGTTGGTTATCCTGTGGTGCCCCTTGTAGTAGCTCTGAACAATTATTGGTAGCACTTTGAGTGAGATCCAAAGTGATAGTTGGAAATGGAGCTAAAGTTGAGAGGGTTGCCAAGTTCTGTGAAAATGGAAGTGCTGCACTTTCTAATGTGTTTGGGTGTATAAGGCCATCTGAGCTTGGCATTGATCCTGAAAGAAGCATTGATGCAGCAGCTGATGTGGTGGATGCCATTGCCTTGGCAGTGGGAGGGAGTATATGATTATGCTGCCATTCATATGTTGTGATCAACACACTTGGATCTACAGCACATCTTTGTACCTATAAAGAAACCATATTAGCCCACTAGTTAATTAGTGCAACTTCATGTTAATTAAAGATAAAAGTCATATATTCTTTGTCAATGATGGCCTTAACGTCAAGTGGCAGAAAAAAAAAATTTCTTTTAAGAATTACATAGGAATCTCAAATTTGATTTGTAATAAGTCTAGATACTGTGTCACAATTAGTTAAAAACTTATCCTATGAGAGCTTGTGTAAGAAGCATGCACTTCAAACAAAGGTTGTAATTGAGAGGGGTGTTGAAATAAGTTAAAAAAATTGTAAAACAAATCATAAACCATTTTCATAATTTTAATTAAACACGTATCATTTTAAGTTTAGTTACCAATACAATAAGTCTAAATAAATTTTATAAAAGTTATTAATTGCAAATATCTCATTAATCTATTTTTCCCTCCCGCGCACCCTCGTCCTTTTGTGACAACCAAAAAAAAATAATCCTTGTAACATTTATGTAAGAAGCAGCACTTTAAACTGGTTTTCAACTAAACTAAATTTAATTATGAACTAATTAACTCATTTCTGTTTAGACTTATGCAACTAGTATCATGTAAAGTGCGTCGATCGTACCCGAAGTTGTGGAACTCCCCTAATTAACTTCTTGGTATAATACAAGATCCCTCTCCCTCCCAAGAAAAATTTCACGTGATTTAACACTTTATAACTCAACACCTGAAACTTGTCGAATAATGTATTGACTATTGACGTGCCTCCGAATTCAAGTTTTTTTTTTTTTCAATTTTATTTTACATGCTCGAGCCTGGAGGAGTTAAACGGATATTGTTATGTACGGATTGATAAGTTCACGGAATCAAATTGAGGAATCTTACTTATCAAAAAAAAAATGAGGAATCTTAAATCACATGGAGTTTTTTGCATATGACCTACAAATGGACTGGGTTGTGTGCATTTTAGCCTAATCTTACCAAAAAGAAATTAAAATTAATTTTCATAGAAAAGTAGATAGAGAATATATACTTGCTTCCGAACTGGACAACCAGTCCCCATTGAGCAACGATAATAAGATCGCGGACATGGATTCCCTTTGGCCATCTTCTGCCCATACTTTCTCCATTGACATCCATCTGAAATCTGAGATGAATTGGAGAAAAGAAAATTAATAACTAGTTATAGCACAGAAATTGTTGACTTTCACGAAAGATATAGGCAATATATATCACCTAACAAAAATGCATCCCTTCCCATAAGCAGCACACAGTGTTACTACCGAGAGAACCCGGTTAAGCTCACATGAGAGCTAGCTTATAGATTATTTTGAAATAAATTAAAATTAATTTATGAGATATTCATGAGTCTTTTTATAAACTTAAACAAAAATCATACATTAGTTTAAGTATTTACAGTTTATCAAAAGCTCTCATAACAACCACATAATGTAGATCATTCAGAGACTTCTATTTGCAAACATTACAACTTACTGCCTCCATCCCTACATATAACACCCTTTTAATTAATGAATTAAAAAGTTGATTGATGTAGTTAGTAGCATTAACTTTATTAACAATTTGTATTATTTTTCTAAAATTACTCATAAAATTATTGAGACTCATTATCTCACTCTTTTCATTTAATTGTTTTTCATCTAATTATTTAATGTGTTAATCATCTTCTCCAATAGAGAAAATAAATTTATCTTATTAATTTATAGCATTTATTATTTATTGACTAAATAGGCTATGCATTGAACTTTACACTGTCATTCAATCACAAATTACTATGTATAGTAAGTTTGTTGACTTTTGTAATAACTATCTTAAAAATCATATCAACAGTAACTTTTAATTAATTGACAGTGTAAAACTTTTTACATTGACAGTGCCTAGCAATTAAACTCAAATTAGAAAATAATTAAAAATGTGTCAAAAAAAAATTAATACAAAAGACAATTTAAAGAAAATCTTATAAAAAGGGAGAAACAAATTTCCCAAAAAGTTCTTATATATAACTACGTACGGAGGTAGTACAATTTATACTAACCATAGAAAAAGCTGATCTTGCTCGAACTGATACGCGGGCTTTCTTGATCATTGACACGGTTTCTGATGCTTGATCAACATCCTTGAAAGAACTCAATCTTGTGACGTTGTTTGAGAGCCACCCAGAATACCTTTGTCAGATGGACTCTCATCTCTTCCTGATTTTTCACTATCCCTGCCAGAATCCAACTTGTCTAGGTCCAACTCAACAACATCTCTGTTAGTGCAAATCTTCTGAGTCTTGCACTCCATCAAGTCAATCATGCTTTTGCTTTCTGGCAGTTTTCCTTTGGAATATAGCTGCGAAGTCTCTTCCTTTGTAGCAACTCCAATATCCAAGAATGGCCTTGGAATCTTATCACCGTTCTTACCCTTCTCCTCTTTGGCTCCGTTGATCTACACAAAAACCACAACTTGTTTTTCTAGCTCTGAACATGGTAGCGGAGTTTTAGAAGAAAAAGGAAGGGAGATGATTTTTTATTTTTTTTTTAAATTAATAGAGTTATAAGGATAGCCAACTGCATGAAACCCCACTCATGGGGTGCGAATAAGGTATATCTATATGCAGTCTTATCCCACAAGTGAAAAGGGTACCATTTTTAGGATTTGAACTCGTGATTTCTGCATCACAAGGTAGCAACCTTACTACTGGGGTAAGGCTTACCCTCTAGCTTTGAACAACTAAGCACAGGAAAAAAATTCTTTGGAACTCATAAATCATTAAACAAAAATTTGTATATATATATATATATATATATTATCATATTACCTCGTTCTTATGTTGTTTCTGCATCAATTTCATAAGACGCTTGTGTAGGACATTGTACTTATTGTTCGCCTGATCAACCAGCTCTCTCAACCGTTGATTTTCAGTATTCATGTGGTGCAACTCAGCTAGCATAGCTGTAAACTGTACCCAGAAAAGGGGGAAAAAATAATATATTATTCTGATATAAATTTCTGTCATAAACTAGTTATCCCAAAAACCTTAAGCAGTAAAGTAAAAACACATGAATGATCTTATTTATATATATCTCAAATAATTTCATCTTAAAAGCTATATGTTTTAACAAATTAAAAACATACATACATGGACACAAATTAAGGAAATTAAGTACCTTATTTTTCTTATCATCCCTTGCCTCAGACGGTCCTTCTTCCACAGTTGATCTCCTGACAGCAGACCTCTTTGTAATGAGATCTAAACTAGTCTACAAATCAATAACAGAGAAGAGAATAACATTTATCATCCACATAATACAGTAAAAATCAGAAAGAAAATTCTAAGGAAATATTCATGAGTTGGGCTACATCTACATGAAGCTCCATTTGGTGCACCGTTTGATCATCAACTGCAGTACTTTTCTTCTTCTTCTTCTTCTTCTTCTGCTCTGCGAAGAAATCCATCTCATCCACGGCTAGTCGTTTCCCATTAAACGACATCACTGGAGGAGAGGGTGTAACTGCAGCATTAGAGTTATCATTGCAAGTAGCTTCTATATGTTGTTAGTAAATTTTTTGTATATATGAAGTTTCTATTTGCACTTTATAGAAGGAGTGTATGTCAGTATGTGTATGTGAACAGGGTTTGGGTTAGATCACAAGAAAGGTGCTTGGGGACAAAGAAAGTGGTTGGATCAGTATCAAAGACGAGCCCTCTTGTTCTGCCCACAAATTCTTAAAGGAGAATGTGGAGAGGGAGAAAGAGGGGTCTGACTCTCAAAAGTTCAAGTCAGAGATAATGAGATGCAATGGACTCGGCACCAAAAATGTTTGGACCAAGACCAAATATTGTGTGACATGCATGGAGGAACTCAAATATTAATTAATAATATTGATTTGGGAACTGACGTAAGATGGTGCGTAATAGTGTCGACGTGGCAGTTTCCCATAGGCTACGGGGAGAAATATACCAAGAAAATCGCAAGGACAGGTGTTTGAGACAGTCTTATTTATCAACTTTTATTAGAGAGAGAATCTGATTTCTAAATACTCAGCATTCGGCGCAGAACGCTAACGATAACACATTAATTACAAAATTTAAAAAGGGGGGTTAAAACTTTCTCCATTCTTTTTTCTTTTCAATTTTTTAAAAAAAAAGTTATTTCTCTGTATCTGTCATTTTTAAATTTTAAAATAATATTAATTATTTCTTTGTCAATTATACCTTATTTCTCACTTGATTTTTAATTAATTTACACATTTACATCTAGTATACATTTATTGTAAAATATAAATAAAAAAAGGTACAATAAAAAATTTCAAAACTATTTTATGAAAAGTAAAAAAAAATTATTAAATTTCTTGCTTTGTGTATAAAAACTTTAAATGACACTTAAAAAAAAATGTAGTAATATATTTTTTAACATACTTTTTTTAATACATCTTTATTATTAGTTAAGATTTATTAAAAAAATATAAAATCATGAGTGAGACCATTGAATATAAAGTGAGACCGACATAATTATATAATTTTTAATAAATTTTAACTAATAATAAAGAGTGTATTTAGAATAATATGTTAGAGAGTATGTTACTAACATTTCTCAATTTTAAATTAACTTTCTTGTATTTTTATTTAAGCAGTTCAATTCAACCAAATAATAATGAATTTTTTTAATATTAAATGGATTTTATAAAATATGTATTACTAAGTTAATCAACAGTATTAATTCAACATCAACAACACACAACATTGCCAACATATACTTTTAATTTTATGAATTTTATTCTTAAAATTTTGAGGATTATGTAGTACGAAAAAATTTCATACAAATTCTTCAAGAATTGATGAGAATATATTTTAATGGATAATCGCTTAAAATAAAGAATAAAGAAAGTAAAGTTGGTAGAAATCATACCACGTCCTTCGTTGATAGTTTTTGTTGAATAAATTTGTTCTCTTCAACATTAGGGTAAAATTTTATAATTTTATCCTTAAAATTTTATATTAGTTTCTAATGGCCCCATTAAATTGACTTAACTGAGATAGACAAACCATCTCCTTGATGGACGGCGCCGAAGGTTGTAACTTGCAAGTAATACTTAAATTAAATCCATTTACGTCATATATATAAGGTAGAATCAAAATCAATACAAATGTAACTAATCGAACAGAGTTCCTTTTTGTCATTTCTTCGTGTGCATGCGGTAGGGACAAAATTAAAGAAGAATGACCAAGAAGAAAATTATAATTGACGATTTTTTTATTTCATTTCTTTTTATTCTTAATCTTTAATATTCTTCAAAGGGAAGACTCAGAAACTCCCACCCATTGTAGAGCTTTCTCAAAATTTCCCCCTTAATTAAGTCTTAGTAATTGTTTCATTTTTATGGTCAGATTATATATATGAACGAAACTCTCATCTCTAACTAAACGGAAGACAAAGTTCGTTTCAACAATGGGCAAGTTTCTTTCCTTTTGTATTTAAAAAGATGTTTAATTACCTTTTGATCCTTATAGTTGCGCAGATTTTCCTTTTTGATTCCTATAGTTAGAAATAATCCGTTTTAATCCTTATACATACACTTTTGATATCAGTTTAGTCTCTACCGTTTTAAACTGCCACAAATTAAATAAAAAACACCAAAAAATGTCAATTTGTGATGGTTTCATACCGCCAATTTTCATTTTGTAACCGATTTATTTCATGGAATTAAGACATACTTGACAGCAAAGGATAAACCGATATCGAAAATACATGTATAAGAACTAAAACGAATTATTTCAAACAATAAGGACTAAAAGAAAAAATATGTGCAACTATAAGATTAAACCTTAAAAAGAAAAGTGTTGAATGATACGAAATTCATTTACAGGAAAACTATACACTACCACTCATTTGTGTTTTCCGTCAAACACGCAACCTTTTTTTTATTATTATTTTTAACTTACTGTTTGACAAATTAGCGCTGATTTAAAAAAGAAAAACTATTTAGTCATTAATAACAAAATTCAGAATCATTGACTTTAAATTTTCCACTCATATAATTAGAAATTTTTCTATTTTTAACTAATTAAAAAGTTTTGGTTATGATACTTACATTTTTTTAAACCTTTATTAGAGTTGATGAAGGTAAAAAAAATGTCAAACAAAATATATAATCTTGAAGAGCTAGAGGGCTATTAGTCTACTAAGCTGAGTTACGTATACAGCATAATCTAAATTATTTTGTCAATGATAGCATTAATTATAAGTTTGATTTTATAATAAGTGTAACACTATATTGTGTTTATGTGAAATATCACCTCATTTTCTTTCGATGATACATTTGAATCCAAAACCTAAACAATACTCAACTGTTGGGGTCACCTCGGACTCGGAGACATAGCGTTAGTTAAGCTTGATACATAGATTTTTATATGTATACGAGAATTGGTCCTTTTTTTATGAAATCATATATACATTTTCTTTTAAAGGATTCTTTGACTATATACTTTGTACGATTTACTGTTGAATGAGCAGTACAAAGCACAAGAGTATTAATATTTGCATCACTTTTTCTTTTGTACGTACGAGCTAATTATCAGAGAAACATGAACCGTTTGTTTGATATTTTTTTACAAAAAAAGTGTTTTTTTACAAAATCAAAGTATGTTTTAAAAAAAAAATCTGCTTTTTTTTAAAAGCTATTATGAATAGTTTTTCAAAACGGTCAATTTTTTTAGAGAAGTGAGAAAGTAATTTAAATGATACAAAATAGCTTTTTTAGATGTATACATCTTTATTAAATTTTAAAAATTACAAATATTGTTCATGGAGCTTTCTTGAGATGTAATTTTTATTGTACTTTATTAAAATTTAAAAAAAAATATTTTTATTGTTACATCCAAACAAATTATAAAATCATTTTTTAAAATAAATTTGTTTTTATATTCTTAACCAAATACAAAAGAACTTATTTTTATATAAAATCTTTAAAGAAGTTGTTTTTATTTAAACTTAAACAAACGGACGTATAAAATATGCCTCATTTATATAAAAAACATGATTATTTTTCATGGTTATGAGTAACATATCTTATAGAGGTAGTTTGCTAGCTACTACTAAATAGTATCATTAAAATTAGTGAGCTGTGAACAGGCCACTATATAACTTTTTCTTTTTTTATGATTTCATAATTACAAACCCTTAACACTAACAAAGTTCGATCGAGTTAGGTACATAATTAGATATCTTAAACATATTAATTAGGATTTGATTTCTAATTATGCGTATAAAAGCCTTGACACAAATAAGTTGAGCTATTCATAAACTATCCAACATCAACTAGTTAATAATTCAATCAAGCTTGTTTATTTTAATTAATAAACAAATAAGTACAGGATTGCTTTTAGGCTTGATTATATAAATAAATCAAGCTTTATATATAGTTAGGCATGACATTAAAAGTTCGTGTGTATGTAATGATAAAAAATGTTAATTTTATATAACAGTTATATTTAGTAAATTGCAATTTTATCTAAAAAAAAGTTGTCATTGCATAATTTTATGTTCAAATATTTTTTTTATTCTACTCTTATATTATTTTTATCTCATTTTCTAATATAAAAATGTCTAATAAATACTGAATTACTAAGCTTAAAACAATACTTTAAGAATATATTTAATGATTAAGGAAGTTATAACTGAGTTAAACAAAGTTAAAGCTTCATATTTTCCCTAGTCAAACCCAAGTTTTAAAATTGACTACATTAGGTAACAGTATGTTTGGATGTGCGTCCCTTGAGATATGACGCGCGGAACTTGGAAGCTATACAGAATTGCTTTTGTGTCTTCTCTTAATTTTGACGCAGAAATCTAAAAATGAATACTTACTTTCTATCCTTCTGTTCTGCCATTTTATTCTTATTGCCTTACCTTGTGGGTAATGCTGACCTCCTATATGCATGGATGGCGTACCTATACCTGTATCCTATAATTTACGGACTTCCGTTGTAAGATTTTTCTTGATTTTTCTTTTCTGTTTAGCGCATTTCTTGCTAACTATCCATCAACGTGGATCGTTGGATCATTGGACAATAGGAGAATGTGTAACTTTGAATGCTTGTGGATCGTAGACCATCTCATACATAAGTCAAATTCGAACATTTTTTTTTTTTGGTAAATCGAAAACTTGAAATTCATATACTTAATTTGACTCAACATGTTTACACCAAAACCTATTTAACTAATCTATATATATCTAAAGGAATTAATTTTTAGCTGTTAAATGAGAGATATTCTAATGCACCCAAAAAAAGAAATGGAAGAAAAGTGGGGAATCCTAAATGTACTTGCTCTTCTGCATGTGCATGCCTCTTAACTAGCACTACCATGTCTATATCAATGACTTTCAACGATTAGGTTTGGTGATTGACGTCCCCCTCTTTTTTAGCCATAGAATTAGGTACACCACCCGTTGGAGAACGTGCTAAAAACAGGGTTACATTAGAAATGAATGTTTAGTTAAGTGTATTCCTTTAGAAGCATTTATGTAGGATGAAGTATTCAAGATTCAACAATACCCAGCAAGGACTTTGGCTTAGTTCCCATGTGTCAAGGTTAAGAGGAGCTGCTCCCTGGTCAACCACGTTGACGACCGAGTTTGCCTCCTTCTCTAAGACTGCAAGTGGCCCCCACTCACAACTTGATCCCAAAGGTTGAATATGGAAGGGGGTGAGTGGTTTAAGAAACCACATTTTCGTGAAAAAAGAAAACTAAATTTTCCAAATCAATATGCTTTTCATGCGCATATAAAAACCAGTATGAAATGAATATATTGAACAATACACGTTAGGGATGTTTATAAATGAATTCAATTTAATATAAATTGTAAAAAATAAATTAAAAAAAATCCAAAGTTAAGTAGATTGAAAAAAATATATACTAAATTGGCTGATCAAATTTTGGATATGCGATCTTAAAAGCTAATTTGATTTAATATAAGCTAAATTTATGCATACATATATAATTTTATTTAAAATTATGATAACAGTCATTTGTATAATTAGTAGATATTTGTAAAACTATTATTATATCAATTTATTTTAGGTTAAATTAATCTGTAAGTCCCTATAGTTTTATAGACTTTTTAATTAAGTCCTTACAATTAAAAATACTTTAAAAAGTCCTTATAATTTAAAATGTTTGTAATTAAATCTCTACACGCTAACGGTGTTATAACTCCATCAATTTATATTTAACTTAATTACTCTTTTAGTCTCACAACTTTCCTCTTATTTATAATTAAGTCTGAGTGTAAGTAGTATGCAAAAATGGAAAAGTAATTAAAAAAGGTGTTTAAGATGGGAATTGAACCCCAATCTTAAAGTCCACCAACAACCCTAAAGTCATTAAGCTAATGACTTTATTTGATATATAAATAAAAGTTATATCATTGTTAGGGTCATTATGAAATTTGTCAAATGTAGTTGTCAAAAAAACATACACAAGGGTAAGTTATCAAACATTTGTGTTTTTTTCGACAAGATTCAAATTTTGTCGAAATACCCTATTCAACAAGATTATAATTAGTACACAAGAAAACTACTCGAAAAAGTTCAACTCGAGAATCTTCAAGGAGTTCGAGTAAAAAATCCTGCTATTCGAGAAAGAATTCGAGGAAATCTTCAAGTGACATTCGACAAAAGATCTTGGACAAGAGATTGAAGCATGAGACATCTAAAAGTGCTCATATGGTGACTCATGATAAAGGAAATGGGAGAAGAGGTAATGGTGTTCCTAGAGTCTGAAAGATTGTCCAAATGAAGCAAAATAGGAAAAAGATCTACATTAATTGTTTTTTCTGCAAGAAGGTGTGACATATGAAGAAAGATTGTCTCAAATACGAGAAGTGGCTTGAAAAGAAAGGTAATTTTGCCTTAACTTGTTTTGAATCATATTTTATTGAAGCTCCTAGAAATACTTGGTGGATTGATTCAGGTTCTACAATTCACACTGCTAATAATGTGCAAGGCTTTCTAAACCTGTAAAATGCAGTGAAAAGTGAACAAAGCATCTATGCGGGAAATTGAATGAGTTCATATGTGGAGGCTATTGAAACTTTTTAACTTGTTTGAATTCTAGTTTTTGCTTGTTATTAGAAAACATTTTTATGTTCCGTCTTTTCTAAAAACTTGATTTCTGTTTTTAGGCTTACGTGTATTGATTTTTCTTTTCTTTTTCGCAATGTTTCTTTTGAATTGCTTAAAGATAATAAAGTTGTTGGTTGTGGCTTTTTAGTTGAAAATTTATTTAAGCTTTCATTAGATCCTATTTTTGAAACAAGTCTCATGGCCTTACATACCAACATTGGTACTAAGCAAAGTATTATAGACGAAAATTCTTCTATGCTTTGGCATAAGCGTTTGGGACACATTTCTCTTGAAAGAATTAAGAGATTAGTAAAGGAAGAAATTCTTAAGAATCTTGACTTTATTGATTCTAGTACTTGTGTAGGATGGATAAAAGGAAAGTATACTAACAAGACTACTAAAGCTGCCAAAAGTAGTGAGCTTCTTGAAATTATTCATACAGATATCTGCACCTTGTCCCACACCTTGTTTAAATGGTCAAAAACATTATATTTCATTTATAGATGACCACTCAAGATTTACATATCTCTATTTTCTATATGAAAAATTTGAAGCACTTGATGCTTTTAAAGTTTTCAAAGTTGAAGTAGAGAAACAAAGGGAAAAGAAAATAAAGATCATAAGATTTGATAAAGGTGGAGAATATTATGGTAGAAACACAAAAAAAGGACAACAAACTGGTCCATTTGCAAAGTTTCTTATAGAGGAGGGTATCGTTGCCCAATATACTATGGCGAGTACACTACAACAAAATGGTGTTTCAAAAAGAAGAAACTGCATGCTTATGGAAATGGTTAGAAGCATGATTAGCAGCTTAAAGGTATTACCTATGTCTTTATGGAGTGAAGCTTTGAAAACTATCATGTATATATTAAATAGGGTACCATCTAAGGCCATTCCAAAAACACCCTTTGAAATTTTGGAATGGATGGAAACCTAGTTTAAAATATTTACACATATGGGGTTGTCTAGTTGAAGTTAGGATTTATAATCCAAACATTGGGAAATTAGACTTAAGAACCACTAGTGGTTATTTTATTAGATATCCAAATAACTCCAAAGACTATAGGTTTTATTGTCCTTCTCACACTCCTAAAATAGTTGAAGCTAGAAATGCAAAGTTTCTTGAAGATCGTGAAGTTGGTGGGAGTGGAAACACTCAATAAGTGGAATTTGAAGAAATACACGAATCACTTATGATACCTTTGAAAGCAATAGAGTTGATTGATGTTCAAAATAATCAATGTGACACTATTGAACATCAACCAACTCATCAAGAACCACATGTTAAGAATATACCACATGAGGAACCCACTAATATAGAACCGATTAATCAAGAACCAATAGAAATAAGGAGATCTACAAGAACTAGAAATTCAGCAATTTCTAGTGACTATATTGTGTACCTCTAAGAATTTGACTTTGATGTTAGACTTAAGGGTGATCCTACTACGTTTTCACAAGCCATAAGAAGAGAAGATGCTAAGCTATGGTATGAATCCATGAAAGAAGAAATGGAATCTATGGCTAAAAATCAACTTTGGGATCTAGTAGAATTACTGAAGGGAGTCCCTTTAGTAGGTTGTAAATGTATCTTTAAAACTAAAAGAGACTCAACCTGTAATGTCAAAAGATATAAAGCAAGACTTGTAGCAAAAGGCTTTACTCAAAAAGAAGTTATTGATTATCATGAAACTTTCTCTCTCGTTTCTAAGAAAGATTCATTTAGGATAATCATCGCTTTGGTAACTCATTTGGATCTAGAACTACATCAAATGGATATGAAAACAACATTCCTAAATGGGGATCTTGGAGAAGAAGTGCATATGTCTCAACTTATAGGGTTTGAAAGTGAAAAAAGTAATTACTTAGTTTGCAAGCTTAAAAGATCTATAGATGGGCTAAAACAAGCCTCCCGCCATTGGTATAAAAAGTTCCACAATGTTGTTTCCAAACATGGATTTGAGGAAAATGTTGTAGACCAATGCATATACCTTAAAGTTGGTAGGAGTGAGTTTATCTTTTTAGTCTTATATGTAGATGACGTTTTACTTGCAAGTAGTGACTTAGGTCTTTTGCATGATACCAATCACAAAACTTTGATATGAAGGATATGGTGAAGCCTCCTATGTCATTGGAGTAGAGATTCATAAAGATAGATCTCTAAGGAGATTGGGATTATCTCAAAAGGCTTACATAGAAAAAGTTTTGAAAAGATTTAATATGCAAAATTGTTCATCAATTGTTGCACCTATAGTTAAAGGGAACAAATTTAATCTCAATTAATGTTCTCAAACAACATTGGAACAAGAAGAGATGAAAAGTATTCCTTATGCTTCAGTTGTAGAAAGTCTCATGTATGCTTAAGTAAGCACTAGGCATGATATTGCATTCACGGTAGGAATGCTGAGAAGATATCAAAGTAATCCAAGCATGGTACATTGGAAGGCAGCAAAAAGGGTTATAAGATACTTTCAAGGAACCAAGGATTATAGGTTAACATACAAGCATTCTGATAATTTGGAAATAAAAGGATATACAAATTCAGATTTTGCTTGGTGCATGAATTCGAAAAAGTCCATTTTAGGCTATATCTTCTTTTTAGCCAAAGGTGTTAGCTCTTGGAGAAGCAAAAAGCAAACAATCATTGCATCATCCACTATGGAAGCAAGATTTATTGGTTGCTGCGAAGCTACATCACAAGCTAAATGGTTAAAGAATTTTGCTTTTGGTCTTAAGGTTATGAATTCTATTGAAAGACCAATAAAGATTGTTTGTGATAATTCAGCTACAGTATTCTTCTCAAGGAATAATAAAAGTGAAAGCCGAAGTAAGCATATAGATATCAAGTTTTCAGTTGTAAGAAAAGACATTAAGAAGGAGTTAATTTCCATAGAATACATAGACACAGATTGTTGATCCATTAACTAAAGGATTTCTAGCTAAAGTATTTCATAATCATGTAATTCATATGGGTCTTATTAGTTTAGATTGATGTCTTTTCAATTATATGACTTTGTGTACATTAAATTTGTCATGTAAAGTTTTGATTCAAATCAATAAATTTTCGGACCCCATTTTGTTAACTTAAAAAAGGTTATGCATTGTAATACATGGAAGAAAATGTTTTATCTAGAATATACCCACCATGATTCAGTGTGATAATTTCTAAGTGACTATGTAAAGTTTAAGTAGACAAGTTATGACCATATTTTCAAAATAAAGAATATCATTGATAAGATATGAGCCAAGTGGGAGAATGTTGGAAAATAACATAAATGTGGCTCATATATTGGCAATATTCAGAATTTAATTCTATGTAACTGTTATAAGTTTTGAATTATTAGGTTTTAGTTACGAATTATTAGCTTTTAATTGTATTATTGGCTTTTAATGAAGGAGTCAATTAAGGGACATTTATGTTTCTAGGTTTTATGAATTAGTCCCTTGTCTTACCTATAAATAGCTTGTGATCTCTATTAATTCATAGACTTCAGAAAAAGGCTAAGGCTAGAAGAACCTTCTATTTTCTTTCTCTTTCTCTACTTTATTGTGAGATTTAGGCGTTCGTTGTAACACCCTCAATTTTAGGAAATATTATTATTAATGTTTTATTTTCAATAAACGCTTCTATTATTATTTTATTATTATTGACATCGTCCTGATATATGAAAACATTGCATGGAAACCTACATATAAATTCTTTACCCTGAGAAATTAAAATTTTCTCAGAACAAAAATTTTTATTTAGACTTATACAAGTCAAAGATTCATAGAATCAACTAGAAATTCTGACAATTAAAAACATAAACACAGGAGGGTAGATAAATATTAAATAAATATAAAAACATGAAAAATAATATTTTGAACATGGAAATATGTTTACAATATTATTTTATAACTGGAGAAATTTTTTTGTAATTTTTAGAGATTTCTCAATTTTGACTGAAAGTACTCACGGGTAACTTTGTGAGTACAATTGTAGATACTTAGAGAACTCCAAAAATTATAAAAAATTATGGAAGCTATTTTATTGTGTCTAAAAGAGTTTTGTAAAGAAAAATTATATGTTTATACTCTGTAAGATTAAAAACAAAAATTAAGAGTTAAAGCGGCTTACTTGAACCCTAGTCTCTTACTATTATAAATCGAAAATTTTGGTACCCAAAAGAGGACCACAGCCATCACTCTTCTTAGGCAAACTAGGTCAAATTTGTTTTCTAGATTTGGCAAGAAACTCACTCCATGTCCTCTTCTGTTAGATTTGAGACTTTTCTTGATATTTTGAATGTAAAATCTATTAGATATGTTACTTTTATATCTTCTGATTTGTAATCTGTTTAGTCAATGTGTAGCAGCTGAAATTGGGTGACAATCCATGATTTTGGGGAGTAGTTAAGCTAAGTCAGCATTGCTTGTACTTTTTTGCTTGTATCTTTGTATTTTCACAAAACACAAGTCATTGAAAATCTGCTGAATTATGCAGAACGAAAATACATTCTGTAGTTCCAACACAAAAGCTGTGTTTTGCTTTTGCTCTCTCTTCTCTTCTCCTCTTTGTTTTATTTTTAACATGGTATCAGAGCTTCATTGATCTTTAAGGGTTTGTAAGTGTGATAAAAAAAAAATTGAAAAACAGAGTGAGAGAAAACAAGCAAAAAAACCCACACAAAAAACCTTCAACCAATGGCTTCCAACAGCAGTTCCCTACCTCCACCTCCAGTATTGGCAGGAGAAAATTATGATTTGTGGGCTGCAAAGATGAGAACTTATTTGAGAGCTCAAAGTCTGTGGGAAGTGCTGGAAAATGGAAGCAATCCAGCTCCTTTACCAAACAACCCAACAGTGGCTCAGATAAGATTCCACAATGAAGAAGTGGCTAAAGATGGCAGAGCACTTGCCATCATACAAGCAGCTGTACATGATGATGTTTTTATCAAGATATTGAATCTTGAGACTGCAAAAGAGGCTTGGGACAAACTCAAGGAGGAGTTCCAAGGTAGTGAAAGAACAAGGAGGATGAAGGTGTTAAATTTGAGAAAAGAATTGGAAGCAATTAAAATGAAAGAAGCTGAAACAGTGAAGGAGTTTGCAGATAGGCTCTCCAAGGTGGTTACACAAATCAGATTACTAGGTGAAGAACTTAGTGATCAACGAGTTGTGGAGAAAATCTTGGTATGTCTTCCTGAGAGGTTTGAGTCCAAAATTTCCTCTCTTGAAGAAAACAAGGATTTTTCTCAAATATCAATTGCAGAGCTTGTAAATGCTCTGCAAGCCACTGAACAGAGAAGATCCTTGAGGATGGCAGAAAATGTTGAAGGTGCTTTTGTGGCTAGTACCAAAGGCAAAGCTCAGGGCAGCAGTAGCTCTGGAAAAAAGCCATTTGGTGGGAAGAAAGGAAAAGGAAAAAAGGAAGAAGAAAGCAACAAAGGAGGAGGCTAGAAAGACAAGTATCCACCTTGCCCTCACTGTAAAAAGAAGAATCATACAGAAAATTTCTGTTGGTTCAGGCCAGGAGTCAAATGCAGAGCTTGCAACCAGCTTGGTCATATGGAGAAAGTTTGCAAAAACAAGGCAAAGCAGCAGGGACAGCAAGCCCAAGTTGCTGAGCATGAAGAACAAAATGAGGAGCATTTATTTGTTGCTTCTTGCTATTCAGCATGCAGTAGCAAAGAGGTGTGGCTTATAGACATTGGATGTACAAATTATATGACTCATGATGCTAGCATTTTCAAGGAGTTGAATCAATCTTATTTCTCCAAAGTCACCATTGGCAATGGAGAAAGTGTTGATGTCAAAGGCAAAGGAGTTGTTGCTGTAAAAACTCCCTTAGGTACTAAATATATTTTGGATGTTTTATATGTGCCTGAGATAAATCAAAGTCTTTTGAGTGTGGGCCAAATGCTTGAAAAGAATTATACCCTGCATTTTGAAGACATGATATGCACCATATTTGATCCATCTGGGTGTGAGCTAATGTCTATCAAAATGAGAGATAATATTTTTCCAATAGAGTGGAAACAAACTACTATGCATGCCTTTCCAAGTGCAGTAGATGATTCTGTTTTATAGCACAAAAGACTTGGTCATTTTAGCTACTCCACTTTGAAGCAAATGAGCTCAAATGGTTTAGTTCAGAATTTACCTTCCATTGATGATGATGTT
Source organism: Spatholobus suberectus (assembly GCA_004329165.1). NCBI lineage: Eukaryota > Viridiplantae > Streptophyta > Magnoliopsida > Fabales > Fabaceae > Spatholobus > Spatholobus suberectus. Next base: position 39,805,514 of record CM014737.1, on the reverse strand, counting down.
GATTTGTGTGATGTATGTCAATTTAGAAAACAAAGTAGACTGTCATTCCTTGCAGTAGCAAGCTGGAGAGCTAATGAAAAATTACAGCTAATACATACTGATGTGTGTGGTCCAATGAGCACAATTTCTCTAAATGGCAGCAAGTATTTTCTGCTATTTATAGATGATTTCACAAGGATGAGTTGGGTGTTTTTTCTAAGGCAAAAATTTGATGTGTTTGCTACATCTCAGAAGTTTAAGCTCATGGTTGAAAATGAGGTTGGATGTCAAATAAAAAGGCTCAGGTCTGATAATGGAACTGAGTATACAGCAGGGGAATTTAAAAATTTTTGTGAGCAAGCAGGAATTCAGCATCAATTGACTGTTCCTTACACTCCCCAACAAAATGGAGTGAGTGAAAGGAAGAACAGAACAGTTATGGAAATGGCTAGGTGTTTGTTGTTTGAGAAAGGTCTTCCAAAAACCTTTTGGGCTGAGGCTGTTAATACCTCAGTATACTTGTTGAATATGCTGCCCACCAAAGCTTTGAAGGGAAAAACACCTTTTGAAGCATGGTATGAAAGGAAGCCTTCGATGGAGCATCTAAAAGTTTTTGGTTGTGTATGTTATGCTCTTATTCCTAAAGTGAAGAGAGGCAAACTTGATCATAAATCTGAAGTTGGCATCTTTTTGGGGTATAGTAGTAACTCCAAAGGATACCGAATATACAACTTGGAGACCAAAAAAATTCTTGTCAGCAGAGATGTGAAATTTGATGAGCTGTCAAAATGGAATTGGGAGAAATATCAAGTAGAAGGTCCAAGCAAGGGGCAGCTTGGAGAAGACAATTCTCAAGAGCAAAATTTGATGATAAAGGAGAAAATTATGATAATAATACTGATTTTCCAATAAGAGGCACCAGGACCTTAGAAGATGTATATGCTAGATGCAATGTGGCTGCATTGGAGCCTGCAGGATATGCTGAAGCTGCTGAAATAAAAGGATGGAGAGCTGCCATGCAGGAGGAGATGGAGATGATAGAGAAAAATAAAACTTGGCAGCTTGTAGACAGACCAAATAATCAAAAGGTAATTGGTGTTAAGTGGGTTTACAAAATCAAACTTAATCCTGATGGTTTTGTGAACAAACTCAAAGCAAGATTGGTGGTAAAAGGTTATTTTTCAGCAGCATGGTATTGATTTTTCGGATACATTTGCTCCAGTTGCAAGACATGATACTATTAGATTGCTTACAGCCTTGGCAGCCAAGTTGGGCTGGAAAATATATCATTTTGATGTTAAGTCAGCATTCTTAACTGGTTTGCTTGAGGAAGACATCTATGTTGAACAACCTGAAGGTTTTCAGGTTGCAGAAAACAAAGTTTACAAGCTTCACAAAGCTTTGTATGGTTTGAAACAGGCACCAAGGGCTTGGTACAGCAGAATTGATAGTTATTTTCTGCAAAAAGGCTTTAAAAGGAGTGAAAATGAAGCCACTTTGTATGTGAAGTGGTCAAAGAATGAAGTGCAGCTCATTATTTCCTTATATGTTGATGATTTACTGGTGATAGGGAGTGAATCAAATTCCTTGAACCAATTCAAGAATGATATGGAGAAAGAATTTGAAATGACTGACTTGGGTGAAATGAAATATTTTCTTGGAATGGAGATTTTTCAGTCATATGATGGAATCTTCATTTCTCAAAAAAAATATGCTATGGAGATTTTGAGAAAGTTTCACATGGAGAAATGCAAGCCTGTTGCCACTCCACTGGTTGTGAATGAAAAATTATCAAAGGATGATAGTGATAACAAAGCAGATGCTTCTGTTTATAGAAGTATAATTGGAAGTTTGTTGTATCTTTCAGCAACCAGACCAAACATAATGTTTGCTGCAAGTTTGCTTTCTAGATTTATGCATTCTCCTAGTCAAGTTCACTTTGGAGCAGCAAAGAGAGTTTTGAGGTATATAAGGGGTACAGCTGGTTATGGTTTGTATTTCTTTAAAAATGAGAGTGGAGAGCTTCAAGGATATGCAGATAGTGATTGAGCAGGAAGTATAGATGACTCCAAGAGCACCTCTGGTTATGCTTTCTCATTTGGCAGTGCTGTTTTCTCTTGGAATTCAAAGAAACAAGATGTTGTGGCCCAATCCTCAGCTAAAGCTGAGTATATTTCAGTTGCAGCTGCTGCAAATTAAGCTATTTGGCTAAGGAAGATTTTATTAGATGTGGGGCAGATTCAAGGTGAAGCTACTGTCATTTAGGTGGACAACAAGTCTGCTATATCAATTGCTAAAAATCCTGTCCAGCATGGAAGAACTAAGCACATCAAGGTAAAGTTTCATGCCATTAGAGAAGTAGAGAAGTCAAAAGAAATTAACTTGGAGCATTGCAGCTCTGAAAAACAGATTGCAGACATCATGACTAAAGCACTTTCCAAGGGACACTTTGAGATGCTTAGATCAAAACGTGGAGTGCTCAAGAAAACTCTCAAGGAGGAGTGTTAGATTTGAGACTTTTCTTGATATTTTGAATGTAAAATCTGTTAGATATGTTACTTTTATATCTTCTGATTTGTAATCTGTTTAGTCAATGTGTAGCAGCTGAAATTGGGTGACAATCCATGATTTTGGGGAGTAGTTAAGCTAAGTCAGCATTGCTTGTACTTTTTTGCTTGTATCTTTGTATTTTCACAAAACACAAGTCATTGAAAATTTGCTGAATTATGCAGAACGAAAATACATTTTGTAGTTCCAACACAAAAGCTGTGTTTTTTTTTTGCTCTCTCTTCTCTTCTCCTCTTTGTTTTATTTTTAACATCTTCCCCTTGGTTCGAGCTTGTAAGGAGCAAAAGGAATCCACTATCTCCACCCTTCTCCTACCCATTTTCACGTGGAAAGCTTCACCCAAGGTAAGGAAGGAGGTTTTCTTACCTATTTAAGGTTGATATTTTGTGTATTGAGAGATTTCCTTAGTCTCTTGAGTATATGATGCATGGAAAGTATGTATGCACTTGATTTTGATTGCTTGGAAAATTCTGCTGCTGTAATAGAGAAAGCATTCAGCCACTGTGTGCACGAAATTTCTCTGAATTTAAGCCTTGAAATACCATCATTTTATGTTCTTAATGTTGAACCACGGAAACCTTAACCTAATTGCATGATATGGTGTAGTTATAACTTGAAAATGGCACTTTGAAGAAGCCAACTCTGTCCAAAACGTGAATACTGTTACTATACTGAGTTCACTTTGATTCTCATGCAATTAAGTCAATTTGGATGTGTTTTAAGGTTGCAAAAATTGTTGAGTCCTAACCTTAATTGTATGCAATCAAAAGATGAAGTTTCAAGTGTATATGACACTTTTTACTGCATAATTCTGCAGCATATGGCAGCAGTGTGCATTTTAATTCTAGCACCTTTTGAGTGTAATAAAAAAGTCTTACATGATTTATTTTGGTATATATATGACTCCCACAAAGTTTGGTTTGCTTCAGAGTCAAATTGGATGAGTGATGACACTTGAAAAACACATATTCTATCAAAAACATGATGATTGTTCTTGGTCTGAATTGATGTGATAAATTAAGAAATTAACTTGTTTTAATCATAATTTTAAGTTACAAAAGATTTTATGTCATTATGAAACTTGAAATGAGTGAAACTATGTACATATCAAGTGCTAGAAACATGTAAACCATGAACTCTGCTACATAATTTAATGTTCTGATCTGCTGCATTTTAAGTCAGTAAATTCATGTTTTTAGTGAGCTAAAAGCTGCTTATTAAGTGTATTTTGATTTATATATGATCCCTCTAAAATTTTGTAAGCATTAAAGGCTATTTGAATATGTTTTGCTAATTGAATCTACCCAATAAACAGTAAAATCGAGCTATTGTCCAACCCCTATGCATAAGTGATTTTGGCACTTTTTTATGTTTAAATTATGTCTAATGAGTTGATAATGGATGCCACAACATTAAAGAACATATAGGAACAAGCTTGGGTGAATTCGGACGCAATTTGAGTGATAAATAGCATGTTTTTGTGCATGATGTATCTACTGTCCTGATTCTAGAAACACTGAGTAAATCATGTTTGAAGTGCATCAATTGTTCAGAATTAAGTGTCTTATGATTGGTATATGATACCCTTAAGGTTTGGTGATCAAATGAAGCCAAAATGGCATGTCTTGGTGCATGAATATGTGAATTCTGCAGTAAAAACGTGGCTGCTGTTTCATGTGGTTTAGTAATGAAAAACCATGAATTTAACATGTTATAGGTCATCCTTTAATGTTACAAGTGGTGTCATATGATTCTTAGAACCAATGGAGTACAAACCATACCTAGAGAGCATGTTAGAAACATTAAATTGTGGATTTTTGCTGCATAATGTACTCTGCAGTACTACAGTGATTTTAGTGGTAAATCGATGTTTAAAGTGTATTATTTGTTAGAAATTAAGTGTCTTTTAATTAGTATATGATGTCCCCAAATTTTGATAAGCATAAGAAATCATTTTCACATGTTTGAGCAATTGCAAGTGACACTTGAGCTGGAAATCCGAGTTGCAGACCAGCCTCTCTGTTGTAGCAAAATGTATAATGTTTTTTTGTAAAAATAACATTTAATTGATGGATAATGTATACCATGACATTAAGGAACATGTAGGAAAAAGAATGAATGAAGTTAAATGTTTTTGGAGCCTTGGAAAGCATACTATTGTATCTAATATGAGTGTTGCCCTATTTTCGTTTTGACAGCAAAGTTTATAATTAGAAGGGAGTTCTATAACGTTTGAAGGTATAAGAACTAGTTATAAAGATCATAAGTGGTTGGAAATAATTGAAATGAATAATTTAATGTCAGTAAATAGATTTGACATAAGATTCGTGGATAGGAGCAACTATGATCTTGGTAGCCTATGTGTGTGCTAGTTGGCCAATGAATGGCAAAGACGTGCAAATTTGGCTTGTTCTAATTACTTTACTTGAATTAAAGTGTTGAAATATTATTTCATGAGATATGAAAATCTTGAGAATTATTGAGAGATTGGCCATGAGTGCCTATGTAATGTAATGTGATATGTGAATGGTAAGCTTGAGAGCTACCAAAAGATGTGGCCTTAGGAGCCTATGAGAAATGACTGAAATTGAGAATGAGAATGATGATTATTGTTGTTTGGCAGGTCGTGTCTCTATTTATTTATTGACCATACCCATATAGAGGTATGAGGGAAAGTACCAAAAATAAAGAAAATTCTACCAAAAATTCATAAGAATGATAAGTCTCTGACTTAAGTATCAATACTAAGTTAGAACATGCATCATGTGCATTGTACAAAGGAAGTGTGTATGAAGGGTTGACCACAGCATGGTACCTAAAGGATGTAGGCAAGACTCGTGTAGTCTAGGGGGTGAGAGGATTTGGGTTGTGAAATCCTAAGAGCCAAGACCTGCAATCCTGAGCTGGGAAACGCATGTTATTCGGCCTAATAACCCGACAACTGCTGAGCGTCACTGGAATTGGTAGAGAGTATTCCTTCAAAAGTGGTTAAAGACTCGTGTTTGTTTGTAAAATGAAGTACCAGGAAAGGAATATGTACTCCCAATTGTCACCCAAAAGAAATGTTAAGACCTCTGATCATGGGAATCAAAAGGCACTGGGCCCACATGCATGAGTCTATCAAACTTAGATGGAAACCTTAGTTTCTCTTGCATTGCATAATCAAATAATCACTAACAATAATTATTGTGTTTGATTGAAACTATAAAGTTTCGTTGTTTGTGACCTTAAATATAAAAGTGATGTGACCTCACTCCTTTCTTTTCTTTCTTGTATGTATGTTCTCGCGACTCGTCGGAGGACAGCTAGCTCAGATGGTAAGAATCCTAGCACTGATGAGACCTACACTTCAAGGCTCTGAGGAAGACCATTGTGATTACACTCTGAAGGCTTTAATACTTGGGAATTAGGATAATATAAGACTTAGCTCGTAGATTGACTGCTCTAATTCTAGGCTCTTTTATTTTGTTGTATTATATGAAAGGGATTAGACATTAGTGGTGCGGTGGTGTATATGTAGTCATTGACTAATTTTTATTTTGAGATACTCTGATTTATTATAGATTGTTTGTATGATTCTATCATGTACCTTGGATTTTGGCAATGACGTGTGATATATCCAATACACCTTTATGATCTTATGGGTATAACTACAATTACTATTTTGATTAAGATTAATAAATGTTAAAAAAAATTCCCACTAAATAGTCACTAAATACAATAAATAAATAAAATAATCCTAGAAATAAATATTGTGATAAAGGGTGTTACATTCGTTTCTTTTTTGTAATAATAATGGCTACAAGTAGAGGTAAGGTTCTGCATTATACTCTTTTTATAACTTTTCTATATTTAAGAATTTATATGTACTATTGCTTTGTATCAAGGACCAATGATAAACTAAATGAATATTATTTAGTATTCATGATAGAGGTCCAACATATAAAACTTAAAATTATTTTAACTAATAATTTATAATTTGGATCATGTTGTACTTTATCACGAGATATTTAATAATTTGAATAATTTGTCTCATTTATTATATATTTGATGTTTTATTTAATATTTGTTGTTTTTGAAAAAATAAAAAAATAGTTTGTACACTAATAATGCAAAATGATTTTATATTGTCTTCTAATAACAAATTGTCATATATGATAAATTTGTTGAGTTTTACAATAAATACTTTAAAATTCATATATACCATGATTTCTTATTAGTAGATTGTATAATTTTTTTTTGTACTAACAGTACATAGACATTAAACTAATTATACAATAAAGCAAAAATTGAATAAATGGTTCAATTAAAAGATTGGATTAGATTTAATATTATATTTAAATCATTTTAAATCAAAATTTGAATGCTCTATGCTACAACACAACAAAAAATTAAAGTGGTATTCATAAATTGTATACTAATTAACAAAATGTCAACATCAGAAAGTAAAAGTTTTATAAGAATTTTTTTTATTCTTATCAATTAAGTGCATGTTTGGTTTAAGTTATTTTAGAAAAAATATAATTACTTATTTTTATCAATTTTTGAGATAAATTTTAAAAAATTATATATTATGTTTGTGTTTGAGAAAAATTATTCCTAAACACCAACTAATTCTTTTCTTTTCACCAAATTTTGTCATTAATTATTATAATATTATATAAATAATATCATGGAATAGATTTAATTTATGTATTATGTAAAAGCGAATATGAAAAAGATCTTCGCAAGTATTTGAAGGATTAGCCTCGTAATAATAATATTTGTAGAAATATCACGATTAATTAAATGTAATAAATAAAAGAGTTTTATATATACGATAAATATTCTGAACTAAAGTCTCTAAATTATTTAAACCCACACCATTATTATTATTATTATTATTATTATTATTATTATTATTATTATTTAGCCTCTCTTTTTTGTTCCAAAACTATTGATGTTTTACAAATTTCAAGTCTCATTAATTATTATTTTTCACATATACCTCTATTTAATAATCATGTCTTACTCTACAACTACTCCTATAATAAATATTAAATGAAAGTATTTTAGACTAAATATATTAGTTTATGGATAATATTAAATATATTTCTTAAGATATGTACCTCAATAATTTTGGATTGGAGGGAATATTATTATCATCATCAGGGTATAGGAAATGCCGCGCATTAAAAAACATTCACAATAATGTCTATTTTAATGGAGTTACGTACGTGTCGAGTTATCAATTAATAGAAAAAAAAATGTTATCAAATACGACCACTAACTACTCATAAATTATTTCACGATATAACAAAATTTCAAAGTTTGTAAAAATGTCGTGTCGCAATTTAATTTCAATTCAATTAGTACGTAACCCACTTATAGCAGCATATCACTGCATTAAGTTCAAATGTAGTCAATGGTCTCTCGATTCCTAAAATGCTTCAGTTGAAAACTTTGATAATGTCATACTTGGGGGTTCGGTCACTATCTAGCATCTTTTCAAGAACTAATTAATTAAATAGAAAATTTTCGCCAGTCAAAAAACCAATATTTAGTCAGATAAAATAAAATTATTGACAGATTCCACTTAATACAGCAATAATTAAACTTATTTACGAGTGAAAAAACAAAAATACTAGTGATAAATAAATCAAAGAATAAGAATCGGATTATTGTTTACTGTCCATGCATCTACTCCAACATTGTATGATGATTTGACGACCATAAATATCATAAAAAAGATTATGTATTCGAACAACACCAAAAATAAAGTTATTAAATTTCATTTATAAACTTTTTTAAATATAATTATTAAAAATAGGAGTAAATTACAATCTCCTCTGTTGAGAATGCTTAAATTATATTGTTTTCTTTTTTATTTTAAAAATTATAGTTCTCTCCCCTAAGAAATTAATATGTATTTGTTTCAACTTCAAGTTTGTTGGCATCGTTGGTGTACCAGATCATCACATCATCACATCTAAGATATTGCTTGCTTTGGCAACTGTGTGAGCCTCTCCGTTTTGTCCTTAAAAAGCAATTCAATAAGTTAAAGGAGGAAAATGTTTATAAACTATCATTGACATCGATTCCTAAGAGATATGGGACTTTGTTGGTGTAATAGACCAGTACTATAATTTAGTCTATTTTAATGCAAATGAACATCTTAATGTCAACTTTCTTTCCTCTATTTTTATTACTCTCAATATTATCACAACTAGTTTTGAATTTCTACTACGAAATTTGGAACTTCAGAAGATGAAAAATAAAAATACTTAATTAGTGAAGTTTCAAAGATGTTGAAAACACTATTTTATCTATTAAAATTTGAAAATTGATAATACAATGTTCAAATTAATTGTTAGTAACCTTAGAAGTTAGAAAGGAAAAGAAAAGAATTCTTAGGAGATTTGTGCATAGTTCTTTTTCATAGATTGATCTCCTAAAGGAGGGAAATATAATTTTCAAAATAAGAGAGAATGGGTATAATTCAAACATTTCTCAAAAAATGAGAATATGTTTTACTCTAAAAATAATGGGTGGGGATCAAGTTTCTCCAAGAGTAACTCTTGGTAGAGTTACTCCACTTAATAATTCTTGATATATATTGAATTTCAATGGTTCAACCGTTGAATATTTTGATATTATAACAATGATCATACACATCAAATTTTAGATAAATCAGACATTTGTACCTAGTTAATCTTATAGGTAACATTTACTTATAATTTTAAAAAATATATTCTACATTAATTTGAATTCATCTAATGAAGTATCAAATAGTTTTCAAACTTTATAAAAATTTGTATACTTGATCTACTCAACAAAATCCGTTAATTTAACAGTTAAATCATTAAAATTCAATATATATCAAGAGTTATTGAGTAGAGTAAGTCTACCAAGAGTTACTTTTGGAATAACTTGATCCTCACCAAAAAATAATTACAATAGTATAAAAATATTATTTAATTATGTGACATTGTCGCTCACAAAAAGGATAAGAGGGGCAAAAAACAGAAGATGGAAAGATGACTTTATTCAGCTGTAACATCAATTTCTTTTTCGTTACAATTTAGAAGTTACCCACTGGAGTGGGAGAAAACCAGCAAGGATTATTAAGTCAAAAGCCCAACATGGAACCTAGCTTGATTATCTATATATGGTATACTAGTCAAAGCCTTCTCATGCGTCACAACTCCCACTTTTCTACGCCCGTAACATTCAATTTTCACGGAAAAGTAAAATATTGGCCGGTCTTAATTAGTCCATCATCATCACTCCAAGTTGTGAGATTAGACAACGCGAAGCGAGATCATATAGAGACTTGCAAATTCTTAGCTAACAAAACGAATAGCTATATTTATACCAAAAAAAAAAAACGAATAGCTATTATTCTCACATTCACATATCTCTAACCTCAAATGCATGATTTCGTTGAATTTAAAAGAAAAGAAATGTTATTTATGCAATTAGATATTATTATACTTGTTGATGGTGGAAATTTATTTTGAGAGGCAGGATCACTCCAAATCTCAAAAGAAAACTTCTCACAGAGTTTCTAACCAACAAAAAAAGATATATTAAAAATGGGACTTAGAATTTATTTTTCATATGAGTTCTTTTTATTCGAACTAGCAATTTTAGGCTTTCAACTTGAGAATATTTTGATCAATGACTCAATATTATTATCTCAATTTCGGTTATATTATCAAATAACCATTTTACATGATAAATTTGAATCAAAATCGTGTGTTCATTTGAATTAATCGACAATACCATATATATGAACATTTAGTTAGTATATGAATCAGCGCATACATTAAATCACCTACATATTATTAAAAAGGGTTATAGACAGAAGATAAAGTCATAGATAGAAGCAAGGGTTATTAAAAGAAGAAAGAGTTATCAAAAGATTGAAATTAAATTGCCAAGAAGGAGTTATTGAAAGAAGAAAAGGTCATAGACAGTAGAATTCAAGATGAGAAAAGCATAATGTATTAAAATAAAAGTTAGGTTATAACATACACGTTCTCCTTTGAACTGGTAGTTATTAGTGCAGCATGTGTGGTATATAGAGTTTGTGTAAATGTTAGAACCAAAGAAAAATAGCTACATGATTGCTTATTTATAGATAATTTACCTAACAGTCGAGTTTCTATGACATTGACACGTGTAAAATAACTAAAACTAGCCTAACTAAGAAGTTGTCACTTATCTAGAGTCGCTTCTCTTTAGAAACCATTTCTAACTACTACATGAACTTCTTTTTTAGCGTATCTCTTGATAATTTCAATGACACCTAATAAAAAAATTCTCGAAAATGCACTTTGTCCGATCAACTTGAGCTTTTGTCTTCAACTACTCTAATACTTGACACTTCACATCGCTGCAATTTGTATTTCCTTCAATATTTCTTTCAACTAGAACCTCGATGACTCTAACAAATGCCCCCTAAAAAATATTTTGTTTGAGATCTAGTTGAAAACAAATATTTTTTAAATCATCCATGACTCTTTTGTTTTCTTTTCAATAATTGATCATCAAGGATAGAAGAGTCTTATCAGCATACTTTAATTATGATGACCTGTTGAAGAGTAACTACCAACTTCACATTGTACAACGATATTCTCGCTTCCCAATATTGATTTTATAGCTAGGTTAATTTTTATAGATAAACATTTAAATTTTAAAATGGCGATTAATTTCCCACCCACTTCAACGCTTATTTAAGGCTTCTAACCTTCTTATATTCACACCTTGCAGTCTTACTCTTCAGTACTCAAAACTCTCTTTCTTTCTCTCTCTGTCACTTCTTTCTTTCTTTTGCAAGAACTCATCTAGATTCATCTGCCATCGTCAGTAATGGCATCTTTTTCACATAAAATTTCAGCTTCCTCTTACGATGTTCCCGTGGCAGTTGAAGGTGGTGAGCTTTTACAAGTAGACGGCATGAGACTTGTTCCCACTCCATTATATGAAGAAGAAAGCAACAAGATTGGGCTTCTCAAGTACTCATCCCCTTCTCCACTGGTTCTCAACACTTAGCTTTCCTTAAGCCCTATGATTCTCAGCTTTCTCTAGAGAAATTGTTACGGTGATAAAGAACCAACCAAGATTTTTAGAGCCTCTCTCCCAGTTTGTAGGGAAAATTACTTCGCTAGTTAGATAGAGTAGAAGCCTCAAAGAAAGATGACTAGAAAATATTAGGGATTTATGATTTAATTCAATTACGTCATTTGGATGTTGCGACTCTTGATATCCCTATGCTCATTACTTCTTTTCATTTCTAGAATCGAAGCTCTCATGCTTTCGAATTCTCTTGTGGTTTCGTCAGCCCAACACTTCTTGATATAGCTGCCATAACAAGGTTAAAACCCATTGGTTTCTTTATTTAAGCATAGAAGAAAGCCAAATTCCTTAGGAAGAGAGGAACATTTGTTAGGCCCTACATTATCTAGAGGATGGAGAAGAAGATTGCCTTCCTTTCGTCCAATTTCTATCTAGAAAAGTTTTTATTGCATTCTTCCATTTTATGAATGGTGACGAAGTTATTATTCTCCTCGAACTATTAGCACAACTCAATGTTTTGAGAAGATAACTACCATTTTCGCATTTTAGCAAGAGTCAGATCAAGATAAAGGTAAACTGTATCTCAAATCTAAAATTGTAAAATTCGAGAACTTTTATCGTACTTGTTATCGTCCCAATAACATCTCTTTAACTATCAAAGAGGCAGCCTTCACTCTAAGGGAGAAAGTCAAGAAAAATAAAGTAAATCGAACAGTAATTAACCCTCTTAATAAAACTGATTTTGAAAAATATTGTCCCACTCACCTTATTTACCTACTACTCTTTTCAGAGTAGCTAAGGATTTAAGATAGTTTGTATAAGTTTGAGAACTTCATAGTCTTGCTTCCATTTTAAGATAAGAAAAAGTTCCCAAAAGTGAAAAAGCTACATTTGCTAAACATTATCTTGACGATTTTCTCAACTCTCCTGAGTGGCTGCACTATGATATAAAAAAGGTCAAGTTATTGACGAAAATAGGAATTGGTAAGGGCCTTGTTTGTTCTTTTAAAAAAAACTAAATTATCCTTTTAATTATTCCTCACTTGTTCAATCTTGTTTTTTTAGCTCTCGATGAACCTGTTCCAGTAAGATCGGAATAATGGGAGAGTGAAGAGGAAGGCCCTCAACAAGCAAAGAGAAAGAGAAAAGCACCATCTACCAAGGAAACTCCCCCCAAAAGGTACACTTTTCAATCCCCTTTTCCATACTTTATTCTTTCAACTAATATGTTTCAATTTTCAAGCAACCTCAAAAGCAACAGGCACATCAAAAGTACCAAAGAGTAAGAAATCAAAAAAGGGTGATGAAGGTGGCGCTTCCTCTAAGAAAACAGTAAGACCTCAGTCTTTTCCTCCCATCGAATATAACTTCTCAATTATCTAGGTCTTAACCTATATTTTCTTATTAGTTAACTGATGATCAGGCAATTGGGTCAAAACCAATGACCAAAGAAACAAAATTGAAGAAATCTATACCTATCCCTTCTGATAAAAAATGTAAAACTCAAGCTATTAAGACAACTTCGAGTAAACCTTAGGTATATCTATTTAATCATTTCCTTTCATCAATCTTTATTTTAAAAATGTTTGATCATTAGGCTATCACAAAAGAAAAAGTGATCAAGAAAGATGTTGGCACGGATGAATCAGATGAAGACAAACCTACTCTTCAAATAAATAAGTCCTCAGTTAAAAAACAGAAAAAACCCAAGATAATCTCTAATTTGAACATAATGTAAAATTATCTGTTACAATGATGTTTAACTCGGCCAAATATTTTAGGTCGTACCAATAAGGATATATCATACGCGATCTAAGTTTTATTTGTCCAATCGAACTTCTAAACAAAAATCTAGTGACAAACTTAATCGAGATACATCTTGATTAAATTACTTGCAGAACTTAGATGTAATGAATATCTCTTCATCACGTGAACACTAAATTGAGCCTATCGAAGCAAGCATGATAAATCTACAACTTTTACTCAACTATTATTTTTTTGTTAACATCGTTCGATTCTAACAAGTTTCGTATTTTACAACCTAGTACAAATAAAGAAATCACTCTAGAGGTTAGCTTGACTCTTCACAAACTGGACTTAATTGAGCCAGGTAAGAGGAAGAAAATCATTACTTTGCTAAAAAGTATGCGTGCATTAAGTTTCGACCTTCGAATTAGTTATAGGCCAATCACATGCAATTTTCGCTCAAGACAACAAACTTCAAAAGTTGCTCCTCTCAATGTGAAAACATCTGAGCTTCAAGAAAAAGATGTTCAAAGCCAAAGTGAATCTTCCCCTTTGGATAAGACTATGAACGTCCAGAATGAAGAGAACAGTCCAGTTGAGGAGGATACTTCAAATAAAAAGCTTCACCAAATTGAACTATATCTTTTGAGAAGCCAAGTCATGGTATCCAAAATGAAGAGTCGAGTGAAAAATATCAAGACCAAATCGATAAAGGAACAAAAGTCGAAAAGGGAAAAGATTTAGAAAATGAATCAGACCCAGCTATTGAAGTAGACAAATCCCCCAATTACAAAATTATCGATGATTCTTTTAACTTCGACCTCAAACAGCTAGAAGAAGAAGAAAAAAAATCTTTGACATACTAACCAAATGGTCAAGTGGCTATTCAGCATCCTTGAAAGCTTCAAAAACACACCAAAACAAACCAGACAAGCTTTTGAGCAAGCTTATAATCATTTTCAAAAATTACCCTCCGAACAGGATTTATCTTTAAATTTAGCCAAGCCAAAATACAAAAAAGAAATCAAAGAGGCTGTATGAAAGCTCGAAGCTTTTGACAAAGATTTTCCTGATAATCAAAAAGATATAATGGAGCAATTCTTGGATATCTTCAATGCTACTTATCAAGCCCAAAAAGACGATTGCTAGTGTTTAGACATGATCAACAAAATAGAGAACAAGACCAAAGAAGATCAATCAAAATTAGAACAAACTCGAACTTTGGTTAAAAGTCTGAAGAAAACTTCTTCCAAGCTTGATCCCTCTTTTAACAATTTGAAGATTAAAGAAAAAGAACTGGATAAGTAGCTCGAAGGGATCCAAAATGCTTTAACTGAAAATAGAAAGAAGCAAAAGAGATTCTCAAGGCCAAAGATAACATCAAGAGGCAACAAAATGAAACGATGGCTTCGGGATAAACACTAGCACAGTCTCTTAAAAGCCAGCATTCAAAAGAGTATCACTCGAAGAAAAACATGCTGAACTTTCTACAAGGCTGTAAGATTTGTGCAAACATCATGAGAGACTTAAAGCGAAGTGCTCCTTATAAATTCACATCGATGTTTAAACATCTTTACTTTGTTTACATTATTTTAAACATTTGGCTTTGGTACAGCTTCAATGAATAGGTATTTTGATTTCCGTAATGTTTAGATTATACTGCTTTAAATATTTCCTATTAATAAACATAATTCGACTCTCCATATTAATTTCTCGAATTAGATAAGCATTATTTGAATATGCTTTTTTTACAATGTATGCCCTATCCCAATTCGATGACCATTTACCATAAATTCTCGATTTTTTATCAATTGGTAAAATAGTTTTCTATACTAAATCTCCCACTTGAAATGCTTTATTTTTCACCCTTTTATTATAAAATCGAGAAATTCTCTCCTTTAGACAAATAATATTTTCCAAAGCAGTTAATCTTTCATCATCCAAATGATTTAACTCATCGAACATTAAATTCCAATAATCTTGAACTAGTAATTCATTTTGCCTTTGAATTCGCATTGATTGTAAATTAATTTCAATTGGTAAAACAACTGTGACCATACACTAATCGAAAAGGTGTTATCCTATAGCATTTTTTGGTGAATTTCGATAGCCTATAAAATTTAAAGTTTCATGTCAAGTTCTTGGTTTTTTGCCAATGTGTTTTTTAATCAATCTTGTCAAAATTTTATTAATTGCTTTGACTTGACCATTTGCTTGAGCATAATAAGGGGTTAAAGTCATCAATTTAATGCTTTTAGATTCAACATACTGAAAACTTTTCGACTAGTAAAAACAGTTCCTTAGTCTATCGTAATAGTTTATGGAATACCAAATCGATATACAATATGTTCTTCAATAAAACTAATTACATTGTTTTGATCAACATCCTTCAAAGCAATTGCTTCCACCCATGTAGTAAAATAATCTACCGCAACCAGTATATATTTATGTCCTTTAGACGAAGGTGGATGTATTTGACCTATTAAATCCATGCCCATACCCAAGATGGCCAAGGCTTAATAATTGAATGCAATTCACTTACAAGAACTTGTTGAATTGGTCCATGTTTTGACATTCTTCACAAGATTTAGCATAATTTATACAATCCTTCAAAATTGAAGGCTAAAAATATCCTTGTCAAAATAAAACCCACTTCATTTTCTTTCCAACTTGATGGGATCCACAAATACCTACATGGACTTCTGCCAAAGCAATATATGCCTCGATTTCTCCCAAACATCGAAGTGTTCCATTTATTCCCTTCTTATATAATTCATCGCCTAAAATAACATAACTAAAGGCCCTATATTTAATATTTCGATCAATAGGTGCATTAGGATCCTTTAAATAATCTACTAAAGGCTTTCTCCAATCATTGGCAAGCAACCCATTATTATAAAATTCCTTGAATACATCTAGTAACTTGTTTCGAACACTAATTAATGACTCAAACTTTTGTTTAGTTAACTTGTATCGTAAAGCAATTTGTGCTACCTCATTTGCTTCACTATTTTCAACTCGAGATAGATGTTTAAATGAAATTTCGTCAAACATATTTAACAATAATATTGCTCGAGAGACATACTTAATTAGATTTGCACTAATACATGTATATTCTCGAGTTAATTGTTTGATAACCAACTGAGAGTCGCCTTGAATTAGAATGCTTTTAGCTCCCAAAGCAATTAAAGTTTCTAATTCAACTATTAAAGCTTGATATTCTGCTTCATTATTCGAATAAGGAGGCTTTATTTCAAACATTAATTTAATGGGTATGTAATTAGGAAAAATAATTATAATACCAACACCTGAACCATCAACATGTTTCAAGCCATCAAAATAAAGTATCCAAGGATTTATCCCTACATAGAATTCTTCAACTTCGAGCATAGTGTGATCAGCCATAAAGTCAACAGCTATTTGTCCTTTAATAGCTTTTAAAGGAACGAAAATTAAGGAAAATTTCGTAAGAGCTAAAGCCATTTTCCAATTCAATTAGGCAAAATAGACTTGGATAACATGATTTTTAGAGAGTACAAATACACTGTAAGGTCTAATATAGTATCGTAAATTAGTATAGGAAGAATACAAACATAAACATAATTTCTCAATAGGACTATACTTAATCTCTCATCATTTAACATTCGACTTAAATAGTAAATAGCCTTTTCGACACCATCTTCATTTTACTAGATTAACATATTGGCTATTGTTGAATCTGATGTAGAAATATATAGCTTTAACACTTGATCTTCGACTGATGGAACTATGACTGGCAGGTTCATTAAGTATTTCTTGATCTCCTCAAAAGCATCTGGATGCTATTTTTCCTATTTGAATCCAGCTTTACTTTTTAATCTAAGTAAAGGTGAAAACACTTTCTTTTTTCTAGATAAATTGGAAATAAATCTTTGAAGAAAATTCACCTTGCCCTATAGTGATTGAAGTTCCTTTTTATTTCAACGAGATACAGTTTCTAGAACGACCTTAGCTTTGTTCTTATCTATCTCGATGCCTTTTTTATGGGCAACGAAACCT
This sequence comes from Spatholobus suberectus, assembly GCA_004329165.1. Classification (NCBI taxonomy): domain Eukaryota; kingdom Viridiplantae; phylum Streptophyta; class Magnoliopsida; order Fabales; family Fabaceae; genus Spatholobus; species Spatholobus suberectus. Next base: position 39,788,123 of record CM014737.1, on the reverse strand, counting down.
AAAAATTCCCTACAGATACACCAAAAGCATATTTAATAAGGTTCATTTTTAAACCATGTTTTCTCATTCTTTCGAATGATTGTTGTAAATGGCTTAGATGATCATTTTTCGATTCTGATTTAACAACAATATCATTAATATATACTTGCATAAATTTTCCTATTAGATCATGAAAAATAAGATTCATTGCTCTTTGTTATATGGCACCTACATTTTTCAATCCAAAAGTCATTACCACCCATTATAAGTCCCTAAAAACCCTGGGCATTGAAAAGTTGTTTTCGATATGTCTTGCTCAGCTATATAAATTTGATTATATCCTGAATATCCATCTAATAAGCTTAACATGTCATTACCAGCTGCTAAATCGACTAACATATCAACTATGGCATTGGATATTCATATTTAAGAGTGGCTTAGTTTAAATCTCGAGAATCTATACAATCAAGCATTTTCCCATTCTTTTTAATAACAAGAACAATATTCAAAATCCAATCAACATACCTAGCTATTCTAATAAATTTGGCCTTCAGTAGCCTTTCGATCTCCTCTTTAATTTTTAAAACTACCACAGGTGCAAATCTTCGAAGAGTCTGTTTAACTGGTCTTCTTCCTTGTTTGATGGGCAATCTATGTTCGACCAATTCTCGACTTAATCCCGACATTTCATCATAATCCCACGCAAAGCAATCCTTATACTCATGTAATAGTTCAACAATTTGTTTGTGTATATTTTTGGCCAATAATTTACTTATATAAGTTGGTCTTCGATTCACCTTATCCCCCAGATTGATCTTTTCGAGAAGATCTTATGCCTCTATCTTTTTAACAGTTGGAGATGTAAGATTCTCGAAGCCAAGAGGATAATTGTCATAAATACAATCTAACCTTTGATATTCCCTATTTGATCACTTTCAACAACTTTCTTTTGTTCAAGGCTATCATTGTTATAAATCACTGAAAATACCTCTTCCTTAAGCACCGCATATCTTTTTTTCGCTTCGAAAATTTTGACCGAATTCACTTTTCCTCCATTAATGGCCACTGAGGCCATTTCTTTATCTTTTTCATCATCAACTTCACAAGTCAATATGACCTCATCAATATCAGTTCTGAAAACATTCATTTCTTTACCTTAAACGGCTTTGTCAGCCGCTTCATTCAAATGCACTACAACTATTGATGTCATCCTTATATTATTGTCGGCCACATAAGCCAAAATTCGAGCTAAAAAGCTCAAATAAACATTTGGCTCACCTATCACTCGATTATGTCTAAAACATTGTTGGCCTTTTGAGCTAGCATGAATCCTTCCTCAGGATTCCACTAGAAATTCTTGTCTTTCTCTTTGTGATTCACATAGTATGAATCATTAATCTTGAAAGGGGTTGTGATCGCTAAAGTTTTATCCTGTTGATTTGCAAAAGAAGCATAAGCATCACATGAACTCTAGTCAGCTTCGACCACCTTTAAATGACCTTCTTCATTCTAAAAGAAAAGCTTTTGATGAACAGTCAAAGGTACAACACCCATTCCATGAATTCACTCTCGACCAAGAACCACATTAAAACTTGCCTAAGAAGAAACCACCACGAAGATCATAGGTCTCTTTCGACTTCCTATTATCACATCTAAGGCCACCATACCATCTGATTTCAAAGACTTTTCACTAAAATTTGAAACCACAATATTATAGGTCTTCCAATGCTTTTCCAAACATTTTAAGCATTGTCCTTGGAAGTATATCTATCGCAGTTCCCCCATCAAGCAGAATCTTAATGATTTTTTGTCCTTCAATCACCGCAGTAATATTAATGGTTTAAGATTAGCCTTCAATTCCTCAATAGGTGGATCAAATACTGCAGCATTATATTTTGGGGTTATACACGAGACCTAATTTACCTAAATAGCTCTAAATTCTATTACAGGATCTTCGAAGTAGTCTTCCCTTATGAAATCTTCCATAACTTGACATTCTTCAAATTGTTCAACCAATTCTGCAGGCAACATTGAAACAACTCCACAGATATCTTCCAACGAATCTTCAAAACTAGATTTGAAACAATCTACGATCATGTCATCCTTATCTATAAGAGGATTCGATTGATTCCTTATGGCTTCGATACGAGCCCTCCAATTTCATTATATAAAACTGCTGCTTTTGTTCATTAAACCATTTTCTATTTATTCTGTAATTAATTTTGGAGAACCGGACTAGAATTTCAAAATTTTGACTCTACGGTTGTGTTTGTATTGATAAATACTACTCAGTTTAGATTTTTAAAATTTTTTCCGAACTAGGCTTAGAAGTGGTAAAATGACCATTTTGTCCAAAACAAGTCAAATATTGAGATAAATTAATAAAATAGCTAAAAATGTTTAAAATTATTTTTTTTTAAGCCATAAATATTCTTAGAATAGCAAATGACAATTTTGAAAATTTTTTGAGACAGTTTTTATAAAAAGACCAAAATGCCCCTAGTTAACTACAGAGGTTAACCGAAGACTTTTTGACCTCAAAATATTTTAAAAAATGTATACTAAGTATATTTTAAAAATATTATTTTGAGGGGAAAATAATTAAAAATCATAAAATCATAATTATTTAGCGAAAACTTGATTTATTAGTTAATTAATTAGTTTTTCTAGTAAAATAATTACTATAATTAATATATATATATGAACAAATTCTGAAAAAAAAAATTGTGAGACTCCCAAAAATATACCCTTCACGTGGTATGGCTGGTTTGGTCCAAATCCACACCAAAAGCCCACTCCAATTTTCTCACAATAAACTAATATTTAATTATTTTTAATATATAATAATTATATTAAATAAAAAATTATTTTTTTCTCACCCCTTGGCTATATTTCCACGTTCAACCATGGTGGGAGCATACAAAAATTGACTTGGTCATTGTAAAAGCCCACCAAAGTTGAATTTTGTGTAAATAAGCATAAAAATTTAATTCTAAATTAAATTATTTTTGCACTATAAATACCCCATCACCCTCCCCATTCTCTTTATCACTTTCCTTCATAACAATTCTCCCTCTTTGTCTTGGTTTAGATCCAAGATCTTCCTCCCCCTCCAATAGCCAAAACTCTTGCAAAATTCTTCCACCATAAATCCACCGTTAAATTTTAGCTTTATACCTTGGCCTCTTCTTTTATCCTCAAGCTCTGCCTTGAGGTAAGGGGGGACTGGGGTTAAGCTTCTATTTTCATTTTTTAATGGGTTATTGTTGTTGGATCAACCCCCAATCCTTTTTATTTTAAGTTCATTCTTGTTATTTCATTATGTCATGTTATTTATTTTTAGCTTTATGTCATGTTATTTTAAATTTTATTATATGGATTTATGATACTAATTGTTGTTAAGTTTAATCTTGAATTTTTTCAATTAAATTAAGAAATGATCATATTTTAAGAGAATCCTTAGTATGCTCTGTGGTTGCAGTGTAATCTGATCTTCTACATCAAAAAAGGGTTACTCTTAATATTTGGTTTAATTTGTAAAATAATTACCCAATAATAACTATATTTATGGTTAGAAATTTTTTCTTTTAAAATTAATTTAAATTGAGAAATTAGAAAAAGGAGAAGAATAAACCAAATAATTTAAATACTATACTTACATTGTGCCTGCATGACTGATTTCTTGAATCCTATGTATGGAATTCTATTGATGAAACTCAATATGCTCATTAAGTCCTGTGATTGTTATGAATGATGAATACATGATTCTGAAACTCTACTGGATTGTCTAGAGAGTATGTCATGAAATTTAGAGAACAAATTATAGGGAACCCTCTATTGTGATGGGACCATGCTGTGAAGCATGAGTGCCTGTGTTTTGGGAAGTTATAGTTTGGTACACTGTGGGGTGAAAGGTAGGGACCATTGTTCGGGTCTTGAGGGTAAAGGTACCAAGTTGTGAACGTCCCAATGGCCAGGATAGTACCCTTGAGTCGAGATAAATCATGTAAACCGATTTGGTAACCTTGATGCCTGCTCAGTATCACCGAGATTGGTGGAGTATATACCCCTAATGGGCATAAAGTCCTTTCCTTAAGAATGATGATTACGACATAGATGTCTATATCTTATAAGGGGTTATACGAACTCCCAATCATTTCCCATTGATTCTTGATGATTAAGGTGAATCATCAACGATGGATATGGATCCATATGTCAGTAAAAGTCTGTGGTTGAGTTATAATAACATAGGTCAGATCCTAGGATTCCTTATGTATGATTGTTTAATAGTTATGTATTTATGTTTTAAACCTGTTAAGAAAATGAATGAGGCTTTATGAAACCTTACTCCTTTTCTAAGTTTCTTTTTATATACATTCGTGGTTCGAGTAGATGCGACCATTCCACGAGATTTAGAAGACTTACTGTGAGGACCACTGAAGACGTAGCTGACTTGTAGACCTTAGGATATTTTAGGGAGGTATAGTATAGATATACATTGCTCTAACATAGGTCATTTTATTGTATATACATGGGCAAATAACTAGGATGACTTCTGGTGTATTTCTTTTGCTTGTATTGCCTAGATGAATGTACTTTAGTCATGTACTCATATTCGATGCATACATATATAGATGACACATTGATGTTTCTTTTATGATCATGGTTTTTTATATAGCATTTTTGTAATTTATTTAATGTTCGCAAGAAATGAACATGGGAAAGTTTTAGTCAAATTGAAGTTATTACTTAACCTTTTAATCAACTATAAAGATAATTCCCTAAAATTAGTAAGTGTTACATATTCCCTTCTTGATTTTCGAGAACAACCTTTCTAAACCTTTGATGCCTTTGCCATTAAGTCTTCGTCATATTTCTATTTACCCAAGGAGCTTTATAGAAATTAGATCTCTGGATCTTCGAAGGATAAGGATAGGACATTTATGGCTTTGATCCAAAAGTATCACCAATTCGAGACATAACATCTCTAATTTCAAAAGGCCTCCCCTTAACACTTCCACTTGAGTAACCTTATCGAAACTACTTATTCGGAGGAACTTGTGCATTCGGTTTGTCTTCCCTGGAGAATTATTAACAGGCTTTTATACTTGATTAACAGACGTGTTAATGTTTTGTTTGCCTTTTGGTTCAACATAAGGCCTATTTTGTTGGTAGTGCTTTCGGACTTCAGAGGTCTTGAAGGCTTTTGCGGCTGATCTATCAAAAATAGCACTACATCTCGGACATAACATCACCTCATTATCCATGTCTTTCTTTCGAAGCAGAAAATCAACAAGCGTATCGCCTGCTCAAGGAAAAACTTCATCCTTCTCCTTTTTAAATTCATCCAAGCTCTTTCTAGGTCCTCCTTAGAAATTAAAGACCTTATTACCTTCCCTTCATCTTTTTCAATTGAAGCATTAACCATTAAAATTTGAACAAGCTCTGCAAAGTTTGTTTGAACCTGAAAAGGATCTATATCAACTTGCAATGGCTTTTCCTCAAATTTAAGTCTTCCATCAATGATTGCTTTCTGAATCATTTCCCTGAAACGAATACAATTGTTAGTCCAATGGCAGAAAACATTATGAAACTTACAATTTTTCTTTCCTTTTCCTTGCTCAAAAGAAGGTAATTTATGGCCCTCGGTTAATACAATCTGCTTATCTTTTAACAGGATATCAAATATTTTATCAGCTTTCGTTACATCAAAACTATATCTTTGGTTAGATACTTTATTTTTATCTACAGGTTTCAACATTTGACAAACATATGGAGGACCTGGTTTCAATTCTGCTATATTAACTTCATTGCCTTCAGACTCGATATCTATGTCAAGGTTAGCTTAAGGTTCTTCTATAGTATATTCATTTCTATGAATACCACTTTATCTTTTCAAACCATCTTGTCAAACCTCTTATTCCTATCTTTCTTGAATTTTATTTGTTCGATCCTTCTAACCTTATCAGTTAATTATGCCATATCTCTCAATTATTGGTTTACTAATTTCTTTCAAATTGAAAACTCTGAACCAACAGCAGCCATTTAGACCAATTCGTGTTCAGGTATTTGAGTATAGCGTCTTGATTTCATTTGTCTAAATCTGTTCAAATAGTCATCAATTGATTCAAAATTAAACCTTTTAATATTTATCAGATCCACCAGGCTTACTCTAGTCTCCCCTCTGAAAAATTGTTCATGGAAAATCCTTTCCAATTAACCCAATTAAAAATTGAATTAGAAGGAAGAGTAGTAAACCAAGTAAATGCATTCTCAATTAAAGAACTAGGGAAATATTTCATTCGAAGATATTCATTAGTTATTATATCCCCGCATTCTATTTGATATCGAGCAACATATTTTACAATTGACTCATCTAATTCTCCTACAAATTTAGAAAATTTAGAAGATTTTGGAATTTTAAATCCTCTTGGCAATTCCAATTGTAGAACATAATCAGGGAATGCAGGAATAAAGTATTGTTGATTATAATACCTACTTCAAAACCACTTCTATTAAGTGCTTGTTCGACCAACTAATTTATCTGTTGTAGATTCTGTGAATTATAACCAACATTTTGATGTTGAAAATTTTGCCCCCCAAAATTTGGTTGATTCTGATAATTATAATCTCTAAGGTTTTGTTGATTTTGTCAAAATAAATTCAACACTTGGTCAGCATTTTGATTTTAATTAACCAAAACAAGGTTTTGTCTAAGACCTGATTGTTGATCATTTCCCCCTAAATTTTGATTTCGATTAGATACAAGAGGATTCCCAAACAACTCTTGACAATTATTGTTAACAAGATTATAGTATATATTACAGGAATTTGACTTGGTATTTGATTTTTTAATGGCTGTTGTCTTCTAGGATTTTCTAAAGCATCGACAACTCTTGCCATTAACATGGTTAATTGTTGATAACTATTATTGGTTGTTTGAAACATAGGATTCAACATAGTAGTCATTTGATAGTTAACATATTTACCATATCATGATTACTATGGTCCATTTGTTGTTGAAATGCCAATAAAGTTTGATTGGTAATTCCTGTTGAAAGATTATTCTCGCTTAACACGCTACCATTAGTGTTTGCCCCCAATGTTTGTAGGTTGTTCAACCTTATATGCATAATTTATTCTTTGCAACTCCAAATCTCTATTCCTTGGTCGTGTCGAATGAACAGACACATGAGTAGAAGGTACAGATTAAGGTTCGGTAAGAGGCATTTCTTTATTTGTTTGTTGCAATCTCCACCCTGGCATTCCCCAGGGTTGAGTCACTTGCATAGGCGTATTATGACTAGGAGTGATAGGGGTGGTAATATCCCAATTGTAGCAATCATACCTTCTATTTGTGTTGTGGTAACACTTTCTATCACATGATTATTCTCCACCTCTGACACTGATTGATTGCTCAAACCATTATTATTTTCAACATCAGAGGACGTTCTACTCCTTCTATTGACGTTATTCCCAAGATTTCCTAGTCCACTAGAACTGGCCATTATTTTTTCACTTCTTAAAATCATGCAATTTCTCAAGACTAGTTCCTTTTAATATTTTGGCAATAAATGGGTCCCAGTGCCGGGTGTGCCAATTTGTTGATGGTGGAAATTTATTTTGAGAAGCAGGATCACTCCAAATCTCAGAAGATAACTTCTCGCAAAGATTCTAACTAACAAATAAAGATATATTAAAAATGGGACTTAGAATCTATTTTTCATATGAGTTCTTTTTATTCGAACTAGCAGTTTTAGGCTTTCAACTTGAGAATATTTCGATCAATGACTCTATTATTATCTCAATTTCGGTTATATTATCAATTAACCATTTTACATGATAAATTCGAATCAGAATTGTGTGTTCATTCGAATTAATCGAAAATACTACATATATGAACATTTAGTTAATATATGAATCAAAGCATGCATTAAATCACCTACATATTATTAGAAAGGGTTATAGACAAAAAGTCATAGACAGAAGCAAGGGTTATTGAAAGAAGAAACACTACAACATTTTTCCTCTAATGCTACACGTAAAAAGTGTTGTATATTATAAAAAAACTGTTGTCTTTTGTTTTGAGAACGGTTTTCAAACTGTGGTAATCTAAGGCGTTGCCCATTCCTTTGGGAACGGTTTTATTAGTAAAGGCAACACTATCGAGAAAACCGTAGTCGTTGGTATGACATAGAGAACGGTTTTTTAAGTAATGTAAGACAATAGTTTTACACCGTAGCAATCAAAGACAATACTTAAAAACCGTAGCATAGTATGACATAAAGAACGGTTTTCTAAGGGATCAACGACAACACTTGTACATTGTAGCAATCAAAGGCAACACTAAAAAACTGTTGCATATGGATGTCAAGTTTAAAAAACAGTTTTTTGAGAGCAACACTAATTTTACCTTTAATAACACACATCTTTTTTCCTTATAAAGCAACAATTTTATTTTTAAATATAGAGATTGGTTTTTTGTCAAGATAATTTGAGAATTATTTATTAAAATACAACTATTACACTAATTATAGAATTTTTTATTCATTAAAAATTATTTTTTAAATGACAATGAACTAATCCTTTAGTATATAGATATACTTTTATATCTAGCAAGTAAAGGATGGAAAAAAGATATATAATACATCATATCATTAATCATTTCACCAAAATTAGTTTAAAATCAAGAATTAAATGTCGTGATAATAAAGACAAGTAATTAGGTCTTTAATGTATTCCCAAGAAATAATGTCAACAATCACTCATCACTAAAGCTTCTAAAATAACATTGTACTCCAAATAAATAAAAACTAAATGTCACTTATTATCCATCAAGATTAATCCATGTCTTCATCTTCCACTTCCAAGTCTTGATCTTTATTCATACCATCATTATCCATCTACAAAATAAAAATAAAAAATCAATAAGAGAACTATAATCAAACACACTGTTAATCAAGCAAGCTATTTTAGTATATAGTATACTTTATCACATTTTTAATTTTTAGTTTTAAAAATAAAAAAGAGAGCTATAATCAAACACATCATTAATTGACTCAAAAAAGGACATAAAAATCGTATAAAGTATAAACTAAGATTAACCAAAAATATACTTGAACTTTCATCCAACAATGTGAGCCACATATACTTTAACAAATAGTCCAGCATAATAATACAATCAAACTTGTTCCCCCCTACAATCATAATCATAACACCATCGCCCCCAAGAGAAAGAGGCATAATGCAAGACTTGGACCCCCAGTAACACATACTTTGACAATATTTGAGTGTAAAGTTAACAATGGAACTATATTTGAAAATTTCAGTAAAAAAAAAAAGAGAGAGAGAGAACAATGACATCCTGCCTGCTATGGGTGGTTAGAAAACTTAGGCAAGGGACTACTATTTGTTTCAATTGTTCTGGTGTTTAGGAAATACTTGTTCTCTCTTGTAGCCTCATCCCTTCTAATTTATTTTTTTTCTTTAGAAGTCCTTTAAAGAAGATATGTTGGGTGTATGTGGCTTTTTTACAATCACCGTCCTGCATGTAGTTGAATGTTTTCTAAAATCAGTGTTATTTTCAGTCTCTGCAACTGATTAGCTACATATAGGAGTACAACTAGTAGCTTTTGTTCTTTTATCTTGTATCCTATCTCATTATACTATTCTTCCATACATGTTGACCTGTCATGATACTTATTAATATTTCAGCATCATTCTTTTTATGGTTCTGTACTTTGAAATTTCAGTGGGAGTTGATTGAATATGGCCGTTACCTAGTATATTAATAAATAGAAAATAAAGGGATTATCCTTTATAGAAATAAGGAAAAATACCGAACTAGTAATGAGAAAAAATTAAGCTGAAAAGCCTCATTTACAAGCATTGTAGGTTCGAAAGGTCTTCTTAAAATGGTTTCTTAGAAGTGGTATAATCATGAATATTACCAATGGAATCCTCAAGCCTAGCTAGTTAGTTTATATATTGTCTCACCCAAAGTGTTTCAACTGAGCACTTTGTAATTTGTATAATATAGAGTATTATTAAGATTTGGAATATTTGGCTAGCTTGGTGGTGGGAAATTTTGATCATAGGAAAGGATGGAAAGCAGAGTGGCATATGAGAATGATTTGAACCTCAATACAACGAAGCTAAGATTGGGGTTGCCGGGGACCAAGGAAAAGGAAGAGAAGACTGTGCTTGGTGTTAGAAACAACAAAAGGCAAGTGCATGAAACTTCTAAAGAGTCTGTTTCCATTTGGTGGTTTGCTCATTGGTTTAGAACTTTTAATGTTAAGCAGGATTCATTCACAAGATGCTTCAAGTCAAATCCTCCAAAACCACGAAATTGAAATGTTTATTTGTTTCCGTTATGCTGTTTTGGAGTTGTGATTCAATACTTAATTCTATTTCCTACCAGGTTAGCTTATTCCTAAATCCCAATGCCATATATTATTTTCATATAGTAAGTACAAAATCTGGCTATTATAGATTCTACCTAGCAAATTCTAAATGCTTTTATATTTTTTCCCTTGTAGAAATAGGTACTGAGATTAACAGTGTCTTGGGAAAATATGATTCTTATAGAATATGATTTGAACTCATCTTTCACCACATTGAGTTACACCTTTCATACTTGTTCTATTTGTCTCTCTAACTCTCTTTACTCCTTTCCATGTTGAGATAGTGAAAACGTTTTCTGAATTTTGAATTGCTTGAGGAAATCCTCAACATGACTAAGTGAGGCATTTTGAATACCTAATTTTTCGTGTAAACATTACAATTAACTAAGTGAACCATAATAATGCTTAATGGTTTCAAATAATTAATTTCACACAGCAGAAAAATCTTAACTAGATTTATAGATAGCCTTTACTTTTTTAGTTGAATTTATGAGGTGCACAATAATATTTTAATTATAATAGAAGAGACAAGAAAGAAAGTGACAATATACAAGAAAAAGGGAGAAACAAGAAAGAAAGCAAAAGAAACCTTGTAGCTTGTGTGAGTATTTCAGGACAGCCTTTAAAATGAAGAATAAAAAAAGGCACATGTAGCCCAAGTGACCCCATCCACCGAAACACTTGGTCCCCACTCCCTAAGTAGAGTCACAATAAAATATTTTCTTTCAACAGGCTTGGTCCCCACTCTCCCACACAAAGAGTCAGCTATAAATACAACCCCGAAATCACCCCCAATCCCCATTAAAACCCAACCTCAAACCCCAATGGTAGGGAAAAGCAAATATCCTATAAATCAATTAAAAACAAAACGATGCATAAACAGAGAAGTCACGGAACAGAGTTGTGAAAACGAAATTTAAGTTAGAAAACTTACAAAGTTAATAGAGAAGTGCAAGGGAGAGGATGAACCACAGTAGTGACTGAGTGGTTGTTCGCAGCGAACCTGGTGGCGTGCGTGCAGAGCCAGTGGCATGAAAAGCGTAGCGTGAACCTGGGGGCGTGAAACGGAGCGTGAAGAAGGATTTGAAGGTTTGGAATAGGGCAAAACGTAAGTTAGAATATTTGGCAGAAAGTGGGACGCGGGGGAAAATTAAAATGAAAGCTCAATGTAAATATTTTCTAGCAGAACGGTTTAAGCTTTTAACCAATTAGTTCCTATAAAAACATTTTTATAATTGTTTCTAAATACTAATAGAATGGTTTTTTCTATATATAATTGTAAATAAATAGGAAATAGTTTATAATTGTTGTATAAAAAAATTAAAAAAAAAACCGTTGCCTATTAAATTCATAGAACGGTTTTAAGGTGTTGTCTATAAAATTATAAAAATTCCTTTACTACACCAACGATATTCAAAACCGTTGTATAATGTGATCTAAGACAACGGTTTTTTTTGCTATCCCCAGAATAGGCGTTGCCGTAGGCCAAAAATGTTGTAGTGAAAGAGTTATCGAAAGATTGAAATTAAATTGCAAAGAAGGAGTTATTGAAAGAAGAAAGGGTCATAGGCAGTAGAATTCGAGATGAGAAAAGTATAATGCATTAAAATAAAAGTTGGATTAGAACATACACATTCTCCTTTGAATCGATAGCCATTAGTGTGGCATGTGGTATACAAAATTTGTATAAATGTCAGAACCAAAGAAAAATGACAACATGATTGCTTATTTATAGATAATTTACCTAACGGTTGAGTTTCTATGATATCAACACTTGTAAAATAACTAAAACCAGCCTAACAAAGAAGTTATCATTTGTCTAGAGTCGCTTCTCTTTGGAAACCATTTCTAACTGCTACATGAACTTCTTTTTTGAGCATATCTCTTGGTCATTTCAACAACACCTAATAAAAACTTATCAAAAATGTACTTTGTCCGATCAACTCGAGGTTCTGCCTTCAAATACTCTAATACTTGACATTTCACGTCACTACAAATTGTATTTCCTTTGATATTTCTTTCAACTAGAACCTCGATGACTCTAACAATACTATGTCCTCTACAAGTACAAGTGAGATAAGAAGAGAAAGAAGTGTAAAATAAATGGGGTGAAGTGATGATAAAGAGAGAAATAGAGAAAAAATAAGTGTGTAAAAATTATTATTGTATAAAGTTTGTTATATGAATAATATTATTCAAAGAAATGTTCAAAATAAACGGCTAACACACCACTTTTCACGGATCATTCACCCCTCTTTTTAAAAAAATATAAAACGTTTCGTAAAATAAGAATTTTAAATAAAATATACGTGACACATTCTTATTTATTTGTAAATATGCCATATTATACTAATATACATAATAAAAAAATTAAATTCATAAAATTCTTATCGCAATAAGTGTAGATGATGCGAGAACAATATACAGTACCAATATACTATGCTAAAGGTGATTTTTAAATCATAGCCTTTATTCTTTATTGTCAAGCTAGCTAGACCACACTTATTTCTTTTATCACAATCAAACATGGTAAATTTCACTTTTTTTTAATTCTCATATTAACTACTACCTCGTTCCGTTTTATCTATTGTTTAAAGTTTTTATACACAAACTAAGAATGGTAATAAATTTCTTGTTTTCCATAAAATAGTTTTGAAGTTTTCTACTATACCCTTTTTCATTTCTACTCCACAATAAATGCATACTAGTTGTAAATGTGTACATTAATTAAAAATGAGGTAAGAAATAAAAGTATAATTGACAAAGAAGTAATTAATGTTATCTCAAACTTTAAAAATGACAGATAAATAAAAATAAAAATTTTCTAAAAAACCGACAAGTAAAAAGAAACGGAGGGAGTAATTAATATCAAATCACCTTTACAGTTGTGATATGCTTATGAACATTTAATGTTTGATGGAAATGATCAACCTTTCGATGTTAACAAGATTCCCTCTTCATATTAAACCTGCACTCTATATTTAGTAGGTTATATATAGAAGTGTCAAGGTCAATTCCAATTATATAATTCAATGGTTTTCGATAAAACTACAATTAATCGTGTTGGTTGCGGTCAAATCTATACTTGACATATTGATGCATGCAGGGGAGTGTAAAGCGTTAGTTTAGTGGTTGATCCTGTATGTCACTTTTTTATCGTTTTGTTTAACTAATTAATCGACCAAGGTCGGCCTCATGGTGAGAGGGTTTGAGTAGTATACATGAGGTCATAGATTTTAGCCTCAGCGACTGTTGTGAATCCCACATCGGGTGGTTAATGAGCCTGGCGATTGTTTATATAGCTAGGTAGGCCACCCCCTTAATGACCGATTTTTAAGTGGACCTTTCAGATGCCTGGCCGAATTCTAATATGGTATCAGAGCCACTTCTGCCCGGTGGTGTGGATAGTGCTGTCAGCCCTCGCTTGTGGTGTGGAGCCCAGGCTCGAGGGGGCGTGTTGCGAGTACCACATCGGGTGGTTAACGAGCCTGGTGCTTGTTTATATAGCTGGGTAGGCCACCCCCTTAATGACTGGTTTTTAAGGGGACCTTTCGGATGCCTGGCCGAATTCTAATAACGACTATTGTGCAACAAAAAAAAAACTAATTAATGTTGGCTTAACCGGCAATGTTGAACGTCAACAAAAGGTTGTCATTCAATTTTTGGATTCCAATGAATTTTATTAGTGTACTATGTGTAAGTACCATTAGAAGTTTTTGTTTAGATTTGTTAAAATGTCTTGATTTTGAAATTTGTTAGAAGTGTAGTATCTTGGTTAAAGAAGCATTCTACTATAAAGAGTGTGGTAGCTTTTAGATTTCGGGAATTTTGTAATTGTGCCCTTCTAGCTGTTAATAAATTCGTTTTTATTAATTGATAAAATAAAATAGAAATGGTGCAACATCAAATCTCCAAACTTTAATTATAATAAAAATATATGCACACTTGTATGAAATCTAAAGCATCTAAATGCTAGAGGACCGAATGATTTATGTGGAGACATACACACTAGCAATCAAACCTTTGTTCGTCCAAATGGAAGAATCCAAGAGGGGTGAATTGGATCTTTAAAATTTTCAAGTCCCTCAAACAATTTTTGCAAACTTTTAATAAAAATTTGAAATTATTATTGATTCAATCGATTTCGCAGCGAGATGTGGAAAAAAAATTACCCAAATGCAAGTCCTAATTTAGCAACTATATGATCACTGGATGAACAAATGCATTATGTAGCACAATTGATCATAAAACAGTTAGTTAAAGAGAGAAGGATAAAGAGAAAGAAACAAAAGAATTTTTATACTGATTCGATCACACCACTGTGATTTAAGTCCAGTCCTCAATTAGTAAATACAAGAATTACACACACAAGAAGCAAACACTCAAGGTTCTTGATCCCTTCAAAACACCTTTAATACCTACTTGTAGAAAACCTTTTATAAGTAGCCCTTAAGAAACATCAATCTCAAGAAAAACAACAACTACAAATAAAGATTAGGGTTTTGTATCACTTGATTTTTGTGACAGAAACACAAATTGAAAATCAATCTTATCTAACTGTTGATGACTTTCTTTGTTTCTTGATGATGATCCATGCTTGAGCTCATGATTTGATGTTATGATATGAAAAAATGAATTTTTGAGGCCTCTCAAGATTTTCGCACATTTTCACTCTTGAAAAAACTCACTTGTAGTTTTGAGAAATAAAGTCACATTGAAATTCAATTTAGAGTTCATTATTTATAAACCAAAACTAAAATAATCAATTTTTTCTTTACAAAATCAATTATTTTGTTCATTCAAACTCTTAGGTTTGAACACAGAACAATATAATCAATTATTTCATCATTTAATTTATTATTACAAAAAAAACACATTTTTGAAATACCAAATAATCAATTATTGTACCATTTAATCGATTAAAATAGTGACAACTTATTTTCTCAATTCAAAACAGAGCAAAATAATCAATTATAGTAACTAAATAATCGATTATTTTGTTCCTAGTGTTAGTTTTCAAAAACATAATAAGTTTAATCTTTTATTTCCAATTTTAATTTGTTATTCCACAAACAAATTAGTTTTTTATTCACTCACACTCTTGGTTCTATTTTAAGTTTTCCAAAAACATCATATCACTTGTTAATTTCTTAAATTTTAATTGAGCTTTAGATCAAATCAAGTTAAAAAGGGGATCAATCAAACATAGCACAATTGTTGGGAAAAAGATTCCTTTCACCCACATAATAAGGATCAATGAATTTAGAACACACACAAACACAACACCATAGATAGCAATAGCAGAAGACACGAATTTAACATGGTTCAACACCTTTTGCCTCCACAAAACATCTCAATAAATTTTCACTATCTCAAATAAGATGACAAGTTTTCTAGACAAACTTAAGAAACATTCTTATTACAATACCCCTTCTCACTTGGGTGGTGACCCTTTCTTCAGTTAGAAGGTGACTTCTCTCATTACAAGGACCCCTTTATATAGCAAATGTCCATGGCTCTATTCATAAATGGGACTTAGTGGGTCTTAATTGTCCCACCTCTCCATCTACCCTTTCATTATGGTAGTAGGGTTCTCCTAGATTCACCACTATCTCTTAGAATACACATATTAATTTTTCACTCACTTTAATTAATATTTGAAAATTAGATTGATTTTCCTAACAACAACAATAACAATAACACACAATATACACATACACATAAACAATAAACACAAGTTGCACCCATCAAGTGAGACTTGATAATCATCAAAATATTATAGGACAACCATTGATCTCTTCCTTGCTTTCATAACATTGTCTTATTAAATCTACTTAGTAGTCAAGATATATATATATATATAAAAAAAAAAGGTTCAATTACATATTTTGTCACCCATCTTTCATGATTTTGCAAATTTTGCCACCCAACTATTTTAATTGCACATTTCGCCACCAGACTTTCAAAATTTTGTGTATTTTACCACCCAATTATTTTATTTTTGCCACCCAACTTTTAAAATTTCATGTATTTTGTCGCCCTTTGTCTGATGTCGTTAGTTGAACAATGATGCAGCATGTTGACAGTTAACGCGGCAAGTTGCCACATCATCATTAGTCTGCCACATCATCAATCCACATTAGCAGTCAACCTACCACATCAGTAGTCAAATGCCATGTCATCAGTCAACTAACGATGTCAGACAAGGGGTGACAAAATGCACAAAATTTTGAAAGTTGGGTACCAAAATGTGCAAAAAAATAATTGGGTGGCAAAATGTGTGAAATTTTGAAAGTTAGGTGGCAAAATTCGCTAGATTGTCAAAGATAAGTGGCAAAATGTGCAATTAAGCCTAAAAAAAATAATAGGATAAAAATTTTATTTTAATATATTGTTTGATGAGCTAATAAAACATAATAAACTTATTTTATTTATTTATCTTAACTTACTCATTAATTCAAAAATTATCTTAAGGATATGATGGAGCTGAGTTAGGAAGAAGTAAGATATGATAAACTACTTTTCTCCCTTTCACCCTCAACCTCACATTATACAACTACTTTGTTCTATCTGTCTTTATCATCACTTTATCATAGTCATTGCCACTTTACCACTGCCACCACTACTATTGTTGTCATCATCACTATCATGTCATATTTACCATTATTGTTATCATTGCCACCATCAACATCATGCAATTGGTGTCGCCATCATTGTTGACGATACTAGCACCACAACCATTTACCACTACTATTGTTGTTATTGCCATCATCACCATTATTACCTACACCAACATCACTACCATTATTGTCATTTCCACCATCGTTACTATTAGTGTCACCATCGTCTTTAACACTAATACCACTACCACTATTATTGCTACCACCATTATTATCATTTCCACATACAACTTTGTTTTAAGTTTGAACCATTTCATGCACTCCAAGTTCAAACTCAAGAGTCCATTTTGTTGCCCAATGTATGGTATCTGATGATGTTGCCTATTTGCCCATGCATCCATAGCTAGCCTCAATATATGCATCCAATTTTCACTTTCTTTTCCTCATAACTTCATGTCATGCAACTCATGTAGCTGAAGGGGAGGATTTGAGAAAGGTTGTTTCATCCTAAATTGCCACATCACTTTATCAGGTTGATGTCACTCACAAACATTAAAACATATCAGTGGGACGATAGATGTCTACACACCCATCCCCTCTCGACATATCTCTAGAAAATTCTTGTACAACTTGGTCTACATACGACTACCACACAATTTCATACATCAATTTAATTATGATTATATAACATTCAACTAGTTTAATAACTTTGGCCACAACATGTGCATGAACTTACATTGCCTTAACTTATTTTGTCAAACCGCTATTGGTGAGATGGTAAATCATCAGTTGTGATATACCTATCTCTACATTCAATATATTTGCAAATCACTAAATATGTCAACCAAGTGATTCTTTTCATATCAATCGGTGATGTCTTTTTTAGAGCTATACATTTGAATCTTTCTCACGCCCACAACTGAAACAGTAAACTCATACCTTCAATCAATTTAGTGTTGTAATTGGTTGCTAGACACAACTCTCGATATAGCCAACCAAGGATAACAACTCCCCATGCATAACTCCTAGTCTAATTAAAGTCTTGTGAAAATTAAAGATACCTTAATGACACTTTACTACTGGACTTATCAACAAATAAGGCACCACTACTAAATGTTAGGATTCATAACCAAACATATCATATCAACTATTCACCATTGTTCATGTGTTGACTAATGTTGCCAAATTTTTCATTAACCAATTTAATTTTACCATATTTCTATTAACTCGGTTGGTCTAACACCAAACAACTCTTTGCATAAATTTGCCCAATCACATGCAGCCCCAACAATAGCAATGTCTTGGAGAGTGATGGTGCACTCTCCAAATGACATGTGAAAGGTATGTATTTCAGGTCTTCATTGCTCCAGCAACGCACTTACCAATCCAACATTAACTTTTACAAAGCTCATTTTTGCAACCCAATAAAAACCTATTTAATATAGGTACGGTGTAATGGCCTTTAGAATACGCTAATTGTCATCAAGTATTAAGAGGGTTCACCTCACTTGCAATTTTCGATCCAACTCACTATTCCAAATATGTTAAGGAACATGGTTCTTCTGTATCCACAACACATCATTTTCTATTGGTCAAAAATTGCATGAGCTAGAAGAAGATGAAAATGTCGTTTTCACCAATATCAGTAAATAACACTACATAAATAACCATGATAAATAATTGATAAGTGAATAAATAAATAAATAATATAATATAATAATCAATAAAATTATAACAATAAATAAAAATTAAAACCATAAATAAATAATAAATAATACCATAAATAATAAACACCATAATACTAATATCACTAGCCTTAATAAATAAATAAATACAACAATTATAACATTATAATTTCACAATAATCATACCATAAATATAAATTAATTAATTAATAATTATAAATATAATTAATAAAAGAATTTAATTTTCATAAATGCGTAATAAATATATAATGAGACAAAAATAAATTAATTATTTAATTATCATAAATGCATAATAAACAAATAACAAATTAAATACACACACACACACAAAAGCACAAATAAATAAAAAAGGATAAATATATATAAAAAAATTACAAAAATACATATAATAAGTGCATAAATATATTAATAAGAGAATAATAAATATAATTAATGTCATAATTAAATAAATAATTTAATTAACATAAATGCATAATAAATATATAATAAAAATGCACAAATAAATTAATAACATAATAATAATAAATATAATTAATAAAATGTTATAGAAATATAAATAAATAAATAATTTAATTAACATAAATAAATAAATAAATAATGGAGAAATAAATAAATTGGAGGATAATAAATATAAGGCTTAAATACACTTTTGGTCATTTATCTTTTTAAGAAAATTTGTTTTGGTTCTTTATCTTTTAAAAGTGTCAATTTGGTCCTTTATCTTTTTAAAATGCTTCATTTTGGTCCTTCCTCAAGTTAAAACTAATATCATTAGTGTTTTATGTTTAAAATAATTAACTTAAAACATAGTGGCAATTTTTAGCCACCACTATTCACAGAACCCTTAAGAACTCTAAACTTCTACGAATTCAATTACTCAAAATTGAAACAACCTTTTGAAAAATTGATTTGTGTCTCTTAGAGATAATCAAAATCCGTCAATTTACAACAAATCGTTTCTTGTATCAAGAAAATTTTACAAGTATTGGTTTTGCATTTTTTAAATTTAATAAAATAAAATTTAACTGCCACTATGTTAAAATTAATTATTTAAAAACTTAGGTTCTTCTTCTTCCTCGTCTTCCCCCTTTATCTTTGACAAATCAATCTCAAAAATGAAATTGACCAAAATTAATTTAACAAATCCAACCCCAAAATCAATCTCAAAAGAAATTTTGCAATTAAAAAAATGAGAACAAATCATAGTGGTTGCTGCATAAATCACATCCTTCCACCATCATTGAGGCAACAACGGAACCTATTCGCAAATTTGTCCAGAGTCGCCATTGGGAAGCTGCCACCGAAAAACTAAATCACTCAACAAACCCCAACCTCATCTCCAACATCGTTTGACTTCGCTCTGCCACCATGTGCGACCACCGCGAAGGGAACAATTTGCCAATGAAGGATTTGGGAACAGTTGGAGAGGGAGAGAGAGTATGGTGGTTAGTGGAAAATATGAAATTATAGAAGAAGAGGAGGAGGATTTGGGCAGTTCACAATTAAAAGGAAGAAGATAAAAGAAAATAAGGGAAGATGAAGAGAGCGAAGGAAGGAAGAGGGAAGACGAAGAGAGAGAACAGGAGAAGATGAAAGAAAAAGAAAAAGAGAGAACATTTTGTGGTGGTTTTTAACTGTTATTTTTTTAAAAACCAAAATTTTTCGTTATCAAAGTTAATTTTGCTAACGGAAAGGACCAAAATGGAGCATTTAAAAAAAATAAAGGACTAAATTGACGCTTTTAAAATATAAAGGACCAAAACAACTTTTCTTAAAAAGATAAAGGGTCAAAAGCGTATTTAAGCCTAAATATAATTAATAAATATTACAGAAATATAAATTAATAATTTCATTAACATAAATAAATAAATAGTGCATAAATAAATTAAAAAGAGAGTAATAAATGTAATTAAAAAAAATTAAAAATATAAATAAATAAATAATTTAATTAACATTAATGCATAATAACAAAATAACAAAACATAAATAAATAAATTATAATATATATATATATATATATATATATAAACATAAATAAATATAGAAGGATAATAAATAAAAAATTATAAAAATAAATAAAAAATAATTAAACTAATTTACAACATATGCAAAAGAAAGAATTTTACATGAAAAAAGAATGATAGATAAATGGAGTGAAAGGGGAAAGAGAAACGATTACAATATATAGGATAAAAAAAATAAAATTAACTCAGTACTACCACGTGTCACACATGCAAGTGGGACGTGTGGTGAGCATGTATGAAATTGCCATTCTTAATCACTCCTTCAAGGAGCAGTTGCCACATGCCATGCATGTAGCCCTAACACATGGTAGCTGCTGTAATTTTTTTTATAAATAGCTAAACCAAATAATGATTTAAAGGGGGACTGCAACGTGCCCCTAAAGATAAATGGACATGTGGCAGTTTTTCTTGTTTTTTAATTTTTTTTAAATTTGCCAATGGAAATGGTGTGTTCTTTGTTAAGTGTCACATGACCTAATAGCCAGTGGACACGTGGCAGCTTATAAATTATTTTTTTACTAAAATTGCTAATAAAAATGGCACATTTATTGTTGAGTGCTATGTGTCCCAAATAACAAATGGACATGTGGCAAATGCTGCAATTTTTTTTTAATTAAAATCGTCAATACAAATGGCACACTCTCTGTTCATTGCCACATATCACCAATGGCATTTAGATATGTGGCACGAGAATATTTTTCTTTTTTTATTTTTTCTCCTAAATTGATAACATGTGGATTTTTTAACATATAAATCAGTCTTAGCGCCCACATGCCTTATGGGACGTGTCATTCCAAATGGCTTGTTCTGAAATCACCAATAAGAATGACTTATCCTAGTGGCATGTCACATGAGCACTAGACCAATTTTTTAAAAGAAAAAATATTGCATGAAATTGTCATTTCATTTAGCAATTTCTATGCTAGCATGGCCAAAAATAGCCACATGCTAATAATATGTTTGAAAATAACCATTTTTAGTAAATATTTGTAAAATGGCACCATTTGGTTAATCATCCTAGAGCAATTACGTAAAACTATTTTTCTGTTTTGTTGACATTATGTAACTCAATAGTCCTATAATATTTGCCAATGGAAATGGTTGAAAACTTAGGGCTTGTTTGTGGTGATTAACTTTTTGGTTTTTGATTTTCAAATGTAATTTTAAAACAAAATGTGTTTAGCTAAAATGGGGTTGAAATAGTTTTTAACTTAATTTTAAAACACTTTTACATTCATTTTCAAAACTAAAAAAAAACATTTGTGAATTTGGTTTTTAGTTTTAAAAAAACGCAATCTCGCTACATTTGACAGTGGCCCCTCTCGCCTCTACCATTACCATCATCACTGTTGTCGACACCACCACTATCACACAAACACATCTTTAAACTAATTTTAATAAAATAAGAAATTTTCAAAGTGAGTTTATCTTAAAATCGAAAGTTAGATGAAAAATAAAACTAATTTTTAAAAACTATAAACTAGTTATAATTTTTGAAATTTTTAAAAGTTAGAACTAAAAATCATCCCAAAACGACCCTAAAGCAACTGTTGGATTGAAAACTTCATAAGGAAGATGTCTTTTTCGGAGAGGGGGCTTGCACTTTGAAAAGTTCAGAATGTCGGTTGGACTTGCATTAAAACAAATAAATAAATATAAAGAACACGAGCAAGCAGGCCTAGGTTTTAAGGTTCGCACTTGCTGATTGAAGGCATTGTGGACAATTTAGAGGACTCAAGCGTCAAGCCCAAGCCAATTTGGACCTTCATTTGGATGGATATGACCACTATTATTCTGTTTCACATTTGCAAGGTGGAAATATTTTTGACCCATTTAAAATAGAATAATGATAAATCTTCCTACAACATTTTTTATTAATCTTTTTATTTCCTTTATACAGTAATTAAGTATTAAATAAATTTTATTTTTAAGAAGTTGAATATATTTATTTTTTATTTAATATTTTATAAAGTAGAAAGAGAATTTGTAAGATATAGTAATACTCTTTAAAATAACGTTTGCTAAGATTTTGCTTACATATATTTTATTATTATTATGATATTAATTAAGTTGATATTATTTAAATTATTATATATTTTTAAAATATAATATTATAAGTTATTTAAAAATTTAATATTTATTTAATGTTTTAAACTTTATTTTTATGTAGAAGTATATTTTTTGATGTATTTAAACATTTTATTTTTCATTAATTGTATTCTTAAAAAAATTATAATATTAAATAAGTTTCGTAAATATTTAAAAATTACTTCTGTCTTTAATATTTTGATGACGAACTTAGTATATTTAAAAATTTTAAAACACTAAAATAATGTCGGACGAATCTTTAAAGAATTAAATTAATAGTACACTCCGTATAAATAAAATATTAAAATTTAATTTATAATTTTTTCATATATTATAATTTTTCATTTAATGATAGCTAAAATAAAAGAATGAAAATATTAAATATATATAATTAAGAAAAAAATATTTATCTACTTGTGTAAGATCATTAATTTATAATTCGTACTTCAAATTTATGCTAAGAGTTTAATGGTTATACACTGGCAATGTAAAGTAGTTTTATGCTGTCATCCAATCACAAATCATTATTTATTGTAAGTTTGTTGACTTTTATAATAAATACTTTAAAAGTCAACAAACTTACAATAAATGGTGATTTATGATTGGATGACAGTGTAAAACTACTTTACACTGTCAGCGCATAGCTATTAAACCCTTATGCTAATACATAACAGTAAAATAACCATAGCGAACTGCTATATATAAATAATAACACTAGTATTTTTTTAAAATAATGATGAAATATTTATTTCAACTGTTATCTTAATAAAATTATTTTATTTTTATTTTATGTAGATAAAAATATCAACAAGTACTAGTGTGGTATAACGAGGGACATTATTTTATGATATAGTATCAGTATATTTTATAATATTATGTGGTTGTTTCTGATTATTATTATTTTTACTTTTTTATTTGTACAAAAGTATTTTTTAAAATGAACAACCAAAGATTATTTTTTTTCTAAGGTGTAGAAATTTTTGAAATTAGTTATATATATATATAACAATAGTCTTATATTGTTAGGTGAGGACACATCATTATAACAATGGCATATTTGGGTATATAACAAATTTTGAATTAAAATGTTCAAAAAAGTGATGTGAAACTACATATATTAAGACGATGGAAAGTACGTATTTTTATGTATTAAGTATTTTTTATATCGAAGGCTAATCTCTTCCTAAACAGAAAGATTATTAAAAACTATATATATATATATATATATTTATTTATTTATTTATTTTTATTAGAGATATGGTTAGTTAGAGATTAGTGAGTAATTATTTACTTTTCTTTCCTTCTATAAACCATGTAAATGTGTTGTACTGCACCTTTCCTCATTATCAATATATCCTATTTTGAGTTCCTTATATTTTTCTCCCAGTTCTCTTCTCTTTTAGAGTTGAATCATGAATTCTAGCACAACATCAGAGCGATACCACTCACCTTGAAGTTTTTTTTTTTTGTTGTTTTTCTTTGTTTTTTATTCTTTTCATCTTTTTTCTTTCTTTTTACTTTTCTTTTTGAGATTTTCTCTTTCTTTCTCGAAAAATCAATCCATTCTTCTCCATCAACTTAAAGGGTTTCAACTTCGATTTCACGCATCCATGGATTCCATCTATGTATTCTCATCGTACACGGTTCCTCACTTTCTCTATTGCGAGACTCTGTTGTTGCCGTGAATCTCGATTCCTTCTCCTTCGCTTTGACGAACGAAGGGGCAGGTTTTGGGTTTCACTACAACGAGAACGGCACCGATATTCAAGCTTTCTCTGCTTCTTTTGTGTTTCTTTTGCAATGGCATCTGACACTGTGAGATTGATATTCCAATCAAGTTCCTCTTGCAGCCCTGCATTCTGTCTCAACTCAAAAGTTAAACCAGCTCGATCTCCATTTCGTGTTACTTCCAATAAACCTCTTTCTTATCTACACTTAGTTACAATTGGTTTTCTGCATATTGCAATGATGATTTGTGATGCTATTCTATTGTGATGCGGTGAGCGTAGAGGTTTCTAAACATCTTCAAAGTAAGGCTCTTGTTGAATACGTTCGTTGGAATTTGTTTGGAAGATGTTCGTTGGAATTTGTTTGGAAGATGTTCGTTGAAATTTCTCTTTAGAAATTGGTTGCTGGATGTTCCTAAAGTTGTGTGGTTTAGAGAGGTGCTCACAAGGTGTTCGTGACAAATCTTCATTGATAACAGATTTGTATTGATGTGGTTTATTGTAGTTTTATTTTGATTAAAGCTTTTGTCCATGGTGGTTAAGCACAGTTGTTAGCTTCTGCTATAGATGGTTAAGCATTGAAATGTTATTTTGCTTTTGTCTTGAGTGGTTAAGCATGTTATGGCTTCTGCTCTTGATGGTTAAGCTTTGTTGCTTCTACCTTATGATGGTTAAGCTTTTGAGTTATGGCTTCTGCTTAATGGTTAAGTCTTTTACCAAGTGGCTTTTAACGAATTTATTCGTTGTATAGCTTTTAGCCGATGTATTTTTGACATTTTCATTGTATTCGCTTTGGTTAGATATCCTCTTGTATTGTTTATCCCAAGCTAGAAGTGTTGTGAACACCTTCTAGCTTGTAGGGGGCTATTAGAGATATGGTTAGTTAGAGATTAGTGAGTAATTAGTTACTTCTCTTTTTCCTATATAAACCATGTAAATGTGTTGTACTACACCTTTCCTCATTATCAATATATCCTCTTTTGAGTTCATTATATTTTTCTCCCAATTCTCTTCTCTTTTAGAGTTGAATCAGGAATTCTAGCATATATATATATATATATATATATATATATATATATATTAACATTTATGTATACATAAATGTTATGTACTAAAAAAAAATGTATACATAAATGTTAAGTATTTTTTATGTCAAAGATTAATCTTTTCTGAAAGAGAAAGATTATTAATTAAAGTGAAGAAAGATTAATCAAGTAAATATAGTCTTTTCTAACAAAGTGTTTTTTGGTGTAGAATAATGGCAACAAAGTATGAATTTAGGACTTTGTACAAGTTACCAAACTCTTTCAGGCTGACCCTAGTAAGTTTTCTTGCAAACTCCTATCAATATATTTAAGTAACTCAATTACGCTAGGTTTTATTGGTTGCAAATGTTGGGTATTGTGAATAAGGAAAACTTAGATTGACATAAAATAAAAAAAAATCCACACA
This sequence comes from Spatholobus suberectus, assembly GCA_004329165.1. NCBI lineage: Eukaryota > Viridiplantae > Streptophyta > Magnoliopsida > Fabales > Fabaceae > Spatholobus > Spatholobus suberectus. The sequence continues at coordinate 39,762,121 of CM014737.1, read as the reverse complement.
TCAAGTACATATAAGAAGTAGTGTGATTAAAACTTGGCTTAAATATGTTTTTCGTCTCTATAATTTCACTACTTTTTGGTTTGGTCTTTTTTTTTTTTTTTGTCCCTACCTTTTTCCAAGTGTTTCTATTTTAGTCTTTACTTTCAGTCTCCATTACAAAAAGCTAACGTTAATAGTGACCGTAACACCCCTATTTTTGGAAAAGGGTAAAATGACTATTTTGCCCCTAGAAGGATTAGATAATTGAGAAAATAGATAAAAATAGTTAGAAGTATCTAAAATTTATTTTTAAGTCATATATGTACTTAGAATAATTAATAATAATTTTAGAACTTTTTCATAAATTTATTACGACAATTTTTGTAAAATGATCAAAATACTCCTGGTTGACTGCGAGAGCAGACTAGAGACTTTTTGACTTCAAAGTATTTTGAAAATTTTATATTAGGTATATTTTAATTATAAAAATTTTATTTGAAAGAAAAATAATAAAAAAAATGTAACACTCTTATTTCAGTTTTTCAACTATTTTTCTAATAATTGACTAGTTAATTCTGAAAAATTGGGAGGGAATTTCAAAATTCTGATTCTCACCATCACGCTCAAATTTTCAAGAGCTATCTAATTGTAATTTTTAATAATTTTTCCGAGCCGAAGCCCGAAAAAATTAGAAAATGACGATTTTGTCCGTCTTTCTCAATATTAAGGGTTGACATGAGAAAAAGATTCAATTGACATTAAAATGTAAATTTGAGCTTGGAATCATGTCATATATATTAAAATATAATTTTGGAAAATTTCTGGAAATTTTCTGGAATTTCTGTGTAAAATGACCAAAATGCTCCTAGGTGTCCGAATAAGCTAGCAGTATTGGTTTAACATCCAAAAAAAGGTGAAAATTGTAATTTCAATTTATTTATAGGTGGAATATTTAATTTTAGAATTTTCATACAAATTTTGGTATTTATTGAATTAAAATGGATTTATTATGAAATGTTTTAGCTTAAAAATACAAAATAAATAGATAAAATTTGAAATAAATTAATAAAAATTAAAATTAATTATTAGAAATTTATTTTTGATTAAAAATAATGTATTTGTCCAGTTTTACATTTAATTTCATTTTTTTGATATTAAAAGTCAATTTTTTCAAGTTTAGGCGATTTTATCGGTACCGGTTAATTTACCCGCAAATAAAATTAACATCTAGAAGCTAGACAGCTAAGGGAGCACGTCCACAACCTAGGAATAGCTGATTCATCACCCTATTTTTGATATGTGTCCCCAAATTAATTAAAAATAAATCAAAAATAAGATTTATGATATAATGGCTTATGTCACCAAAGTGGACACCTAAGCCTTCTCTTCCTCTATAAATACCTCCCATCCTTGGTCATTTTTCACACACCTCTCCCTCTCTCAAGCCACCAAATTCTTAGAGAGCTTCTCTCTCTAGAAGAAATTTTCTTTTACTTTGCTTTTATGCTAAAATTTTACTAGTTTTCCAACAACTAGTAAAGTTCTCTTCCTAAGAGCTTTGCCTCAACAATTCCATCCTCTTCATCAACCACCTTAGAGGTAATGGGGGGAGTGGGGTTGGTTCTAAATTATTGTCACTTTGCATGTTGGTAGGAAGGGTATTCCCCTAAACCCATTTAGGCTTAAGTTTTATTATTGTTATTATTGTTTAATGTTAAATTTTAATTTTTACTAAGTTGTTACTCTACCCAAATTTAGATTATTAAATCATGATTACTAAATTGTTACTCTGCTCAAATTTAAATTATGAAATTATATTTGCTAAGCTGTTACTTTGTTCAATTTTAGAAAATTAAAATGCATTTGCTAAGTTGTTATTCTGCTCAAATTTAGAAAATTAAAATGTATTTATTTCATCGTTATTCTGCCAAAATTTTAGTGATTAAATTATAATTGCTATGCCGTTATTTTGCTAAAATTTTATATGCTTACTAAATCGTTATTCTGTTAAAATTTTGATATTGTGCAATTTCTACAATATAAGGCAGAAATATTGATTGTACTGGTGCTCAAATTAAATGAGACCAAGGAAACCTCTGTTTGAGGAATTAGGAAGTGATAACTTAGTGAGTAATGTAAAGTAAGTGACATGCAATGGCGTGGCACCCTACTAGGGAAGCTACAGTTTGGTACACTGCGGGATGAAAGGCAGGACCCATGGTTAGGTCTAGAGGGTATGGTATCGAGTGGTGAGCGTCCTAATGGCCAAGGTAACGCTCTTGAGTTGGGACAATCACTTAACCAACTTGATAACCCTAACAACTGTTCAGCATCACTAGGATTGGTGAGAGTATACCTCTATAAATGGATATCCTAAATTGTTATTTTGTTCCTCAATGATGATGAGAGTTGTACCATGTGATGATGTTGAGAAAGGTATATGTACTCCTAGTCACTTCCCAAGTTCTGTTAAGAACTATTACCCACTAATGGAAAGTATGGATTCATATCGAGTCAAGAATTGTATAACATAGAATAAATTTTAGGTTCCCTTTTTATTGGCAACTATGTTTTATTTCTATTGTGTGGTAGAATTCCTACCATACATGTAAAAGTGATATTAGAACAAATCACCTTAATCCATTACTTTTTCTTGTACGCATGATTGATCGCGATTAATAAAGACCCGGCTATTGATGAAGACCTATAAGGATAGTCTGATAGTTTGTTATTTTATGGGATATGGTAGACGAATACTACTCTGAATAGGATCTTTTTGATGTATTAAGAATAAGTAGTAACTATTTTTATGTATATTTCAATCTCCCTGTATTTCATTTATTTTTCTGATTATGAAATCATGATGTACTGCTCCTCGATAGATACATACAGATTTTATTTTTTTATTGTCGTTTTCAAATTCTATTAAATTTACAAATTTTCTATTATTAAAAGCAGAGAAAAATTTTACTCGCATTTTTAAATAAGTATGTGTTGTGTTCAATGTGAATGGGTGTCACAGTGATGATGTCATGATGACGTCATTGAGGATACGTCAACAAATGATGACATCATCGAGTGCCACATTAGCAAATGATGACATCATTATTTGCAGACATGGCACTCAATGACATCATCATGACATCATTAGGGACTACAAGCAAAAGGCAACATATTTATATAGGCTAGAAACCAAAAAAAATTACAGGAACTAAAAGCAAAAAGTGACATATTTGTAGGGACAAAAAAAGAAGCATCAAACTAAAAATTAAAATAAAATAAAGATTTAGATATTAAAATACTCTCTATCTACAACTTCGCACCCTTTTTTTCTTCACCTCCCTCTACCTTCCCTCTTTAAGCTTAATCCCTTCTATTTGGTTTGAAGTGTGGTAGACAATGATCCAAATTCTAAATATCTAGTGGCCCATATTATGAAATGGACGTTTTTGAAGTGATATTGACTTGACCTAAACTCCACAACTTTAAACTCCGTGGGTGACCAGGGGGAGTATCTACAAAGGCACTCTAATGCTTAAGTTAGCAAAGAACTACACTCAAAGTATATTGTAATAAATGCATGTACCTATAACAATGACACTTGAGGTATATGCTATTCTTTGAGTACCGTGAGACAACTTTAATCCTAGGTGTCTTTGTCCATGGTCTATGTGTTAAAGGAGGTTGGACCTTAGTCACGGATCCTTCCTCTAGGACATGAATCCTAAATATGGAAATCCAACCCATTCTCATTAACTATATATACCTCAAGCGTCACTGTTAAAGGCACATGCATTTATTACACTATACCTTGAGTGGGATTCTTTGCTAACCTAAGCATTAGAGTGCTTTTGTAGATACTACCCTCATCGCCCATGGAGTTTAGAATTGTGGAATTTTGGTTAAGTCAATCTCACTTCAAAAATGTCCATTTCACAGTTTGAATCACTGGACAACTAGAATTCAAACCATCACTTGCCACACTTCAAATCAAATAGAAGGGATAAAGCTTGGAGAAAGAGGTAAAGGGAGGTGAAGAAAATAGGGGTGCAAAGATAGAGATATAGAGTAATTTAATATTTAAACCTTTATTTTATTTTAAATTTTAGTTTGATGCTTAAATATTTTTTTCATCCCTATAAATATGCCATTTTTTAATTTTAGTCCTTGTATTTTTTTTTAGTCCCTACAAATATGTCATTTTTTTGCTTCTAGTCTCTATAATATCTCTTTGTTTTTATTTCTTACAAATATGTATTTTTTGCTTTTAGTCCCTAATGACATCATTGAGTGTCATGTCAACAAATGATGATATCATTTGCTAACATGGTACTTGGTGATGTTATCACCATCAGCCAAGTCAACTTTTTTTAACACAAACTAACGACAAGGACTAAAAGAGAAAAGTTTGAAAAAGGTAAGGACGAAAATCAAACAAAAAAAAAGGATAGAGACTAAATCAAAAGACGGTAAAATTACAAGAACGAAAAACATATTTAAGCTTAAAACTTCTAAGTTATATATAGTTTGCTTTTAATGAAAATGTCTCCACATGAGAATTCTCTGAATTTTTGTAAGCCTATTTAACATGATCCATGTGAATGTGTAGCTCCTGTCAGATTAGTTGACATTCTAGGTGGAAAACTTTTTGCATAAAGTACACTCAAGTTAGGTATGTACTAAATCAATAATTGTTAATATTATCATTTATCTGATAACTAATCATTAATTAATTACGATAGTTAAATACTAATTAACTATACGATGTTTGTAACCTCAATCTTTATTTAGGGATTGATGTTAAAAATATAAAAGTAATAGAATCATTTATAAAAGAAAATATTTATTTTACCTGAAATGTAAAAAATTATATATTATTATATTATATATTTCCTTTCTTTTTCTGAATTAATTTTTTCTTTATTTACTAATAACAAATATTTTACGTTTATATCCTTATCATCAATCTTAAAGACTAATGTTAACAAAATTGTTATTAACCTAATTCACATAACTTAAGTAGAGGTTAACTTTTAGAATAAAGACCAACTTTCATCCAGATTTTGTCCACCTAGCGTCCATCCAAAAATGTATATGTATAAATATGGTTAGTTTTGTTTTACAAATGATTAAGAGTAAAGGAATGTAATTATATACAATTATTGATATGTGGCTAATATTAACCACTTTTGAGACAAAATTAATCATTATTTGACATTTCAATAATCTTATAACATTATTAACCACATGTACGGTAAAGTTAATCATCGTTAAATATTTTAATAAGAGGTATGAAACACATACAACAATTTATACAACATCATTTTTTGTGTCTATATCTCTCTACCACATCATTTATTACATTTCAAACTTCTCTCTCTTTTCTCTCTTTATCTCTTTTCGTTGTAAAATTTGTTGTACAAGCATCATGTCTCTTTTAATAATCTTATGACACTATTAACCACATTTCAATAATTATATACAATCATGTTCATTTACTTTTAACCATTTGTGAGACAAAATTAGTCATATTTACACATATAGTTAACCACGTGTGATACTTAATATATGCATGACACTATTAACCACTTGTGAAATAAAATTAATCACCATTAAACACTACAATAAACTCATGTGAAACTATTAACCATATATTAGTAATTATATAAAATTATATTTATTTATTTTCAACCACTTGTTAAACAAAATTAATCATATTTATAGATATAATTAACCACATTTGCTCGATAGACACCAAGTGAAAAATGATCGCTACTCTAACCTGCAGGTCAGCAAAATTCGCCTAGCTCGATGTGTGACGACCCACTATTAACTGGTCAAACTATGTTGGTCTAGAACTTAATTGGGTTTATAAAATTTGGACTTACCTTCACGCTACAAAAGTATCTTAGGGGCCTTTTACTTTTTTTGCTTTTGAAAATGTAAAATTACTTACAATGCTAAAAAATTTAAAAAAGACAATATACAAATATTCAACCACCCTACATTACCCTTTTGCATTGTATTGGGTCCTTAGCCCATTAACAATAATTAAAAAAAAAAAAAGGAGAACAAAAATATGTTATTAAGTCAGCGAGAGCCAACTGGTTAATGAGAGAACTATAACCTGTTTAAATTGTGAATTAAAACAGACGAGTCTGTGGCCCTGCTTTTAAACGGGTCTGCAATATGCCTCGTCCTAACCTACGTGGGTTGCAAGTTATATGATCAACTTGCATTCGTTACCCATTTACTTTAAGTTATGTTTGGATGAGAAATTTTTAGATTTTAGGAAATTTAAAATATTTGAAATTTGAATAGTACATTTCCTTTATCTTTTAAACGTTTGGTTTGAATAAAACAATTCAAATTTCTTAAATTTTAAATTCTTAATTTGAATAGGATCATTTATTTTGAGTTTAATGGTCATGTACTGACAGTGGAAAGTAGTTTTACACTGCCATCCAATCACAAACTATCATTTATTGTAAGTTTGTTGACTTTTATAATAAATACTTTAAAAGTCATATTAATGGTAATTTCTGATTGGATGACAGTGTAAAACTTTTTACACTAACAGTGCATGTCCATTATTAAACTCTTTTATTTTACCAAATACAAAATTTTATTTTTAAATATATATTTAAAAAGTAGTGAATCGTGTGTATTTATATTAAAAAAATTTGAATATGATTAAAATCTTACCGAGAAACTTATTTGAGATGACATTTAGTACCAGCTAGAATATTCTGTGGTCAAAATTTTTAATTAGAATTAAAATTTCACATCTCTACATTTATTTTTAATGTAAATTTTTATCACATAAATTACCGAAATAAAACTTTAACACATTAAAAATAGTTAAGAAATTATAGCTAAGTTTTGTGTATAAAATTACTATTGTACAAGACTAATGTTCTCAGTCCCAACGGAGAGTGAATCTCCATGCAAGTTGTACTTATCCATGACATATGTTCGTAACGTAAATATTCAGATCATTTGTGCAATTGTATGAAAAAATAGTTTTGAGTGATTTTTTTAAATAGTTTTTCCTTAAAAATTAAGCAGATCCATTCGTGCGCAAGAATGTCTTTTTGTGTACGTATCATGCCTACTGTGTGGCAGTGCGCACTTAAGCAAATAAGCGAGTCTTTTTTGGTCCATCACTTAAGCCCTGCATATGAAAACTGGGCCAAAAATATTTTCTGTTTGGTTCCCCCATTTATTAAATACACTTTTATTTATTTATTTATTTATATAAAATTACGTAAATAACTTGAATTTTATCTCTTTTAAACATTATTCATCACTCGTTTGTTTCAATGTTCTCCGCTCTTTGATTTTACCACATTCCCTTACCTATAGTTTCATTACACTTCCTAGTTTTACCGTACTCTTTTATATGTGGTTTCAGTGCACTCCTCTCTATCATTTTTCTTCTCGGCATTTTTTGGTGATTTTATTTCTTACTAGTAGAAATTTTATCCAAAATAAAAAGTCGGATAATAATAGTTAAGAGAGAGGGAGTGTGGTAAAACCACAAGTGGGAAACTACAGTGAAACCAATGGGAGAGTGCAATAAAAGCACAAGTGGGAGAGTACAATGAAAGCAAAAGGAGAGAATGCAGTGAAACGAGACAAGGGGGAATGATGTTTGAAAGAAGTAAAAAATAATGTTATTTAATTAATCTATCTATTATATATTATAAAAAAAGTTTTATAACATGAAAAGATATCATGTGACACCACCATGTTCATTTTTTTCCTGCTTAAATTTCATAGATTTTTTTTATTCATATAAATAAATTATTATATTTAATTATAGCAATTAAGACATTATAATTAAGCATTTATAATTAAGGGATTTATAATAAGTATATATTCCACTTAAATTCATCAATTAAATAATTAAATCTTAAATTGATTTTGATTTTATATAACAAGAAAATCAATTCTTCAAATTTTATTGAATGTTATTTATAATCACAATAATTATGATAATTGTGGTAATACTTTTTATTATGATAATTAAAGCATTTATAAAATATAATAAAATCCTTTTCAATTTATTGATTGATTACTCCTAATACAATTATTAAATTACGATTTTTTATTGCAAATAGAAAACAAATTGCTCTACAATTGTAATAAATTATTATATTTAATTATAGTAATTAAGACATTTATAATTAAGGCATTTATAATAAGTACATATTTTACTTAAATTCATCAATTAAACAATTAAATCTTAAATTGATTTTGATTTTATTTAACAAGAAAATCAATTTTTCAAATTTTATTGAATGTTATTTATAATCAAGGTAATTATGATAATTATGGTAATATTTTTTATTATGATAATTAAATAATTTATAATATATAATAAAATCATTTCAATTTATTGATTGATTACTCCCATTATAATTATTAAATTATGATTTTTTATTGCAAATAGAAAACAGATTGCTCTACAATTGTAAAATGAGATCTATTATCTATTATATATTATAAAAGAAGGTTTTGCCACGTAGGCTGACAACACCATATTCATTTTTTTCTGCCAAAATGTCATTGATATTTTTATTTATTTTTTAGTTCATAAAAATATATAATTATAGTATTTAAGGAAATTATGATCAATATAATTTTTATGATTTGAACATTTAAACTAATAATATAAGTATATATTCTTATTCAAATTAATTGATAGTACTAATATATATTCTAATACATAATTAAGAAAATTATTATCAGTATGATTTTTATAATTTGAATATTCAAACTAATAATACAAGTATATAGATTTTTATCTTTTATAACATAGTAATAAATTTATTAAATATTATGAAATTTTTTGTAATTACCATAATCAATTACCAAGTGATCTGTTCCATTTTTAATTCATAAAAAATACATAATTATTAATTAAGGTAATTATAACCAATATGATTTTCATGATTTGAACATTCAAATTAATAACCAAAATATATATTCTGATTTAAATTCAAATTAATTAATAATATGAATATATATTCTAATTCAAATTTGTACCAAATTCAAATTAAAAAATATTTCCTGGTTTAAGTTTCCTGGAACAAAAAGTCATATGATCAACTCATCTATAAATACCTATGTATACATTGTTGTTTTGCATTTTCATCTTTTCTTTCTAACATTTTTTTTTTTTTGTTTCTTTTATTCAGTTTCAATGGAGGGATAAATACAAGCAAGAAATACAAATTTACTAATTTTTTTATTCTTTCTCTAAGGTAAATTTTTATCCTTTTTCAATTATTTTAATTTTTTTTACGTATTTTATCTAATATTTAGTATTGAAAGTTTGTTTACCGACATTAATTTTACAATTGCTTGACTTTCAATTATTGAAATAACACAAAAGACTTAAAGGAAGGTTTTATAGAAAACGATAGAGGAAGTTGTACTATATTATCAAAATAAGGTTTGGTCTTTATTTTATTTTTCTTTCATAATTTTGTATTTATATATCTTTTTTTTCTAGAGATATTTCTTTCATTTCTTTTTTGTCAAATATTTTATCTTTACATCATTTTTCATTTAATTTGTCTTTTTTATAAGAAATTATATACCTTTTTATTATTTTTAATGTATTTTCTCCAATATATCACATTCATAGACTCAAGACACTATAATGTCAAATCAAATGTATCGCAAGAAGATAGATGGTGATGCACTAGATATTAATGAGGTCAAATCTTACTTAGCTTGAAGACAAAAAGTAGACAGCTTCTATTATATTAAATTGTATTAACCTTTTCTTTATTAGACCAAGTCAAATGTGGAATACCAAATCATTTTTTATTTAATTTTTCTTTTAATTTAAAGAGAGACTCATAGTAAGATTTAAAAGAAAGATGGAAAAGAATAGATAAGAAAATAAAATAAAAAGGAAAAAAAATACTACAGGAATTTAAACTTGCACACATACAATTTAAGTTTTAATTATTCAATCAATCAATTAAATCATTAAATTTGTATAGATTTTCATTTTATATAATCTGGTAATAAATTTATCAAATATTATGATTTTTTTTGTTGTAATTATGGTAATTAATTACCAAGTGATCAATTTTTCATTTTTAATTCATAAAAAATGCATAATTATATTAATTAAGGTAATTCAATATGACTTATATGATTTGAACATTCAAAATGATAACAAATATATATATATATATATATATATATATATATATATATATATATTCTAATCTAAATTAATATGAATATATGTTCTAATTCAAATTTATAGTAGATTTAAATTAAAAAATCTTGCACGATTTAAGTTCATGGAACAAAAATCTTGCATAATTCTAAATTTGCACTCTTACAATGTACGTCTTACAACTTGATGGATTGAATTAACTCAAGGGAGAGGCTACCAATATACGTCTTTCCCACAATTTTTTTTATAAATAATGTTTGCCATTCCTTTATGGAAAGACATATTTTTTAAAGAAAAACTAAAAATTAAAAAAGTATATATAAAATATTTATTATTAATATTTTTATTAAAATTATGTATGTATTTAAGTTATATACAAATATAAATATATTTATAAAGATAATATTTTTTTAAAATAAATATTTATATATATTAAAATAATATAAGACATATGAGCATATAAAATCATTTGAATATATATAAATATTTATAATAATTTTAATATATTTTTCAAATATTTTATGTACATATGTACTAATATATATTTACATAAAATTTAAAAAAATATTAAAAGTTATAATAATATAAAAAATCATAAATTGTAAACTCTACCTAGGCAAGACACAGGTTATTATACTAGTTTTATATAAAAAGAAATTAGAAAAAGAGAGTATATTTAGCAAATGAGGGAAGTGTAAATAACAAAAGCATTATTTGTTGGTTCGTAAATTTTGGTCGGTCTTATTTTTCACTATTTGATTTGAATTTAATTTTTTTTAAATGAGTAAAACTTGTAAAATAAAAAAGTAAGAATATATTTATTATTGATTTAAGTTACAGTACATTATAATCTTAATTAACTTTAAATTAATGATTGATATATTCTTATTTTCTTATTTTACATATTTTCTCTTATTAAAAGATACAAATCCGTCTTGAGTTGGTAAGGAATTTTGATTAAAACACTATCTAGTGAGGATTACAGTATACCATATAAATAAATTATAAAAATCAATCCAAAAATCATATTTCGGAAATATTATATTATCTTTAGCTGGCAATGACTCACTTTAAGTGGATGTTCCTATTCTGTTCATTCATATTAAATCCAAAATGCACTAAAATAACTGCATCCGAATCTACTTAAATATATTATAACTTTGAATTTACTAAAATATTCAAATGCACTAAATAAATCTAAAAAAAATAGTCAAAGTGCAATTAAAACTGCATTAAATATAAATGGCTAAACTCATCGACAAAAGCATAAAACATACCCTTGTCATGTTAGGCCTTTTCATCATCGAAGGCGTCGTTGGACATTCATAAACTCTTTTTTCCACCATTTCCAATATATACAACTAGGCTGGGCCATTCAAAAGGTGTGTGTTCATCAAAGCATCCTCAAAGTGCCTTATTTTCGATATCCATGGTCTCTGTATCATTCTTTTTGCCTCTTGTTTTGCTCTGATAATCCCTATCTTGTTCGTGAGAAAGGGAAACCAATGCTACTGAGACTGTCTTCCATCATTAATTACTTTGTTGATTTTTTACATAATTCAACCATTATTGTTGACTTGGATTTGGCAAGGGAGAGCTAGAAAAAGGTGCCTTTCTTGATTGTTACTATAACGATGTTAAGTTGATGGATGATTGTAAGTTTGACATAGGGGTGTTATTTGCGGTCGTACACAAGTCAAATAACAAGTAATACTTACAATACAAGACAAATAATCTTGTTGTCGCTCAAGGATCTTCAACCATTATCAGCTAATTTGGAACGTTCAGGAAAACAAAAGAAACAGGGGGTGGTTGGTTCAAAAACGATTGCAATTTAAAAGGAAAATTAATTCAAGAAAATTGATTAATCCACTAGTTAAGTTTCCTAATCAGACTTATCAGTTTTTAAAGATCTAATCCTATTTCTTGATTCAATTCTTGTTTAACCCCAAAATTAATCAATCAAATGTCAATTAATTTCAAGAGAATATTACTGAATTAAGCTTCTAGAATTTAATTAATTTGGCTTAGATAGTCAAGCTCAGTTTTCTTAAGAGATAGTTGAGTTATAGAGCATATAATGTCTGCCACTTTCCCTGATTTATTTGACCCTATAAATGGTCAAACTGGCTTCCATTGTCTTCATCAAGGCTGTAAAAAATTTTGTCCTTGAAATTTTGGCGCTAGTCTCACGTCATTTTGACTTCTACAACTCAAGGTATACCCAAATTACTGCACCTATGTCAAAGTGTTAAACAAATCAACATCTTCAACTTTAATTCTAGATTTAACTATGATCCAAGCCAACTAGCTCACAACTTCTCCATAGGAGATGTAGATATTTCTTTAAGCTTTCCATAGACACTAAGATCATCTTAAACGCATCTCTGTAACCCAAGTTATGATCTAAACAAAGACAAAAGATTAGAACACCTTAAAATTCAAAGTTTAACTAAGATTTGCATTAAAGCCCAATTAAATTCAAACAAAACTCAACTAGGACACCAATATTAGGCCTAATAAACATCTAATAAAGGCAAGTACAAAGCCATAATAAGTGTATTAAAATTGGTTAATTAGGGCGAAATTGCATTAGGTTAGGTCAAGTTTGATCTATTTTAAAACCTAGACCAATGAAATACTGACTGTTAAGTTGAGTCAAGTTAGCTATTTTTTGGGCAAAAAATCTAAACCAAACCAAGTCGATTAAGTTCTAGTTGGTTCAAGTTGAGTAATTGGATCGACTGATTAAAATATTATTATATTTTGGAAATTTGACAAAATTAAAAAAAAATCATTCAAACAAATAATACAATACGAAAGATTAAATAAAAGATGACATTTTATAGCTAAAACTAAGAAGAAAAAGAAAATAAGAATTCCACTTATTAGAAATGAGACTAATACATAAGTTATATTATAAATTATAATAATTAATAATAATATTATATGTATATTGGGTTGGGTCGGGTTAATTGGTTTTGAAATGCATCAACCAAACACCAAACCCAACTATAATTGGTTTAGACAAAATGAACCCAAATCGAACCAATGACCTAACCTAAACTGTTGAATTGTAATTAGGTTGGGTTGAGTCGACTAGGTTCACTAATCGACTTGCTTACACCCTTTTAACATGAGTATGGCTTCCTTATAGAATTGAGTCAAGAAATTTCATAATGGCTTGTCTTTCCTTTGTCGAATCCACATAAGTGAGTGAGAGGTCTTAGGAATTTCTTTACAAGTAATCAAATGGTGAGCAAATTATGATGCCAAGTCACTCCATCCATAAATGGATTCTTTTGGAAAGGTTATAAAACAACTCAGAGTTAGGCCTCTTAATGATTGAGGGAATGTCCTTAGGGCCTTGTAGATATCAAAGCCATCAAGGCACTAGCCTTAGGCCCCATTGAGAATGTAAGTATCAATAATGTACATAATAATTATATAGTTCATGTTATGTTTTAATTTTCTAAATAATAATTGGTGAGAGAAATAAATAATTGAAAGTGTGATTTGAAACTATAAGGATTTGAATTGCAACACACACATGCACGCACATGCACAAGTGCGCACACATATGTGCACACACATGCACATGCGCTCAACACACACATCTCTTGCAATTAATCACTTTAATAAAACTCATTAATTAAGTCATTTTATAACTTTTTAATTGAAATATCAATTGTTAGAAATAAATTTCCATATTTTCTTAACTTTATATTTTTCTAATGTAATATACACTTTTATGAAAAATATTAAGTACAGTTAAAATAATTTTCTTGGTAAAAATTACTTTTTTAAAAGAGTTACAATGTAATTATAAATCTATTTAAAGGTTACAGTGAGATGTTAATAAATAAAAATATTAATTAAATTAATTAATATTTTTTTAATTTTATAAATAATTATTATTTTACAAATGCCATGATATACATTAAAAGTAAATTAGAAAAAAAATAATTCTCACATCAAAAGCCCATCTTGCTTAGAAATTTTGTGTGTATGTATACCTAAAAAATACCATGATTTTATTCTTTTTGTTTAGCTCCTCTATACCCAAATTATACTGTGGCATATAGCCTATGACTGACTAGGTATTAGTCTCTAAAACTAAACTATTGAATCCATCACATGCATATGACATAATTACATTATATATGATGACGACGTTAACTGTCTATATATCATGTAAACCTCTTCAATTTCTCATGCAAAAGCTAGTTTAAAGCAACAACTCATCACCTCCAATTGAGTGTCTCTGCAACTCACATCAATGGATTTTGGCAAAGGCCAAGATTCTGTAATGTGCTCACAGTGCAATCTAGTCTTCCAAACTTAAAAGAGTTAAGACACCACTTGAGGAGCCACCCACAGGAGGCCTATAATCTAAAGAATACGTGCATGTTATATGATAGTGTGCACAAATTTGATTTGAACAAAAGCCAACCTGAGAATAAGTAAGGTGGTGTTTATTTTTAATAAAGGGTTTAGATGTAGTAGGCTCATGTGTTGTCTATTGTGTTGTTATGTCTTTTATTTTCATTGCCTATGTGTATATGTATTATGATTATGTCAGGATGATTTATGTTCTTGATAGAGGACTCAGACAGGCTTGGCACTCTTGGAATTAGGACATTGTGTACTTTTTTAGATTTTTGTAGTTGAGCCTTGGTGGGCCTTAGATTAGCTTTGTATTACTTGGCTTAATTTGTAGTAAGTGTATTAGTATTGTTTTGTCTTGTTTTGTTGGGCCTATTATGCATTGTATTGGGCCTTTTTAATTGAATTAGGCCTTCTTATTACTTGGAAGTATAAATAGGTCTTTAGGAGAACTAGTAAAAAACTTTTGGATCATTTTGATTGTGATTAGCATTATGCTAATTAAGATAGCATTGTTCCTCTTGGTTCTTACTTAGAACCCTAGGTTCTTATCAAAGAATTCTATTCTTTGTAGCGAATCCTTCTTGACTTATCAATCATGCTATGATTATAGCATCGTTCTTCCATTTCTAGTCTTTTCACTTTTTCTTTCTTCTAATTTTGGTCCAAATTGAGAAATTCAAGGTGCTAAAAAATATGATCCAATTTAGGATTTCATCAGTTTTCTCGGCATATTATGTTCGTTGCTAATGTATCGACATTTATTTTTTTTATTCTCTTTTATAACCCATTTTTTTATTTTTATATTTGATTATACGGTGGAGTTTCGTTGAGGCTACAATTGTTAGATACCCATGTCCTACATAGAAAAGCCTTAAGCGTCGTGATGAAAAGCATTTCATTACAAAAGATATATATCTTGATGTTCTTATGGGTTGGAATCCCCTTGATATAGGTAAGGGTGTCAAAACAGGTCAACCCAACCAAACTCGCCCTCAACCTGCCGAAAAACAAGTTGGGTTAGGTTGAACCCGTTTTTTGATTGGGTTGGGAATCTCAACCCAATCCAACCTATGACGGGTTAGCAAGTTAGGTTGGGTTGACCCGCCAACTCATTAAAAAAATTATAAATTATTTAATTTTTTTTGCTTTAAATTTTTTTCAAATTTTATGATCAAATATAAAATTAAAAAAGAGAAAAAATGTTATAAAATTAGTAAATAAAAAAACCTACTTAATATTTAAGAAATAATCAATTTATCATAAACTTTAAGTAACAATTTTTATTTGTCCTAAATTCTAATGACCACCAAAATTTGCCTTTTGGTCTTAGAACTTCATATATGACATATTTAAATAAAAAGAAGCTATAATCTCAAATATTACACAAGCTATAATACAATTTCAACTCAAAGGCTCAAGCTAAAAAATAATAACTAACTTGACGGGCCAACCCAACCCAACCCATTTTATCGGGTTATACAGGTTAACCCGCCAAGTTGGGTCCATATTTCCACCCCTAGATATAGGGCTATGATAATTGTCATAAATACCTATCTTTGGAATGCATATTTGGACAATTACCTACATTTTTCCTCATTTAGAACTATGTTTAATCACCTTTTAGGTAGGATTGTAAATAAATTAATTTTTAGGGCCTACTAACTATTTTGGAAGGTTATATTTGAATTTTTGCTTAGTTTTTGTAGAAAATAAAGGAGCTAGCATAAGAGGATTGGAGAAAATCGAAGTTAGAAGAGCCATTGCAAGAAATTGAACTTCCATTCAACAAATCGTCCTTTGCTAAGCGAATGGGAGCATTTGGGAAGAGGTTCTTTGCCAAGGATTCGCTCAGCAAGTCCTTGGCTCGCCAAGCAAATCCAAAGTAGAAGGAGTCTACTCACTTGACTCACCCAGCGAATGGAGACTTGCCCCAGTAAAAATGGCATCTTTTGAAGCCCCATTAGAAAAATCAATAAATCGCTCAGTGAGATCATGACTCCCTGAGCTAATGCTCACTCGAAATTACCATTTTTGGTAAAGATCAAAGGAGATATGAATGTGGAAAGGCTAGCTTTTTGACATAGATGAAGATTCCACGAAGAGGGCACTATGCTGCACTATTCTATTGTTCTCCAAGCTCTCTCAAGGTTGGATTTTTCATGTTCTACAATTTTAATTGTATTTTGATGCTACAAAGGACGATGAGTAGCTAAAATCCTACTTTGTTGGGGTTAGATGTAACCAAACTCAACTTTCTTATATTTATTCTAAGTAATAGATGAATATTTGTTCTTCATATTAGTGTTTTACTTCATTGCTTAATGCTTCTTGTGGATTGATCAACCATAGCTTGTTCTTTTAACTTGAATGTTGTTGGAAAATGCTTTCAATGCTATGACTTGGAGTAAGCACTCAATAAATCTTGAGGCTAGGGATAGTCCTTGACTTGTTGATCATATATTTTGTCACAAAGCTTAAAACAAGGTGCTTTATTAAGTGTTCAAAGGATTGACTCTTAGTAAAAGAATGCAAGCTCTTTCATTTAAGAGATTAAAGTAAGAGTAACATAGTTGACTGATGTTAATATTGAAATTCAAGATGTTGTACTGATTTAATGGTAAAAGGGAGTGAAGTTTGGTGTAGTCTAACCCTAACAACCTTTTCATTATGTTAAAAACCAAAACTTTCAACATTTATTTCTTCACACAAAACCTAAAAATAGTTCCTTGAGTTAGTTTTAGTTTTATCAAGTTTTAGTTTCATAAAAAGTCTTGCCTTTATTGTATATTTCATTAATTGGTGTTAATTTCAATCTTAGATAGTATAAAATAGTGATATATTATTAAGTATTGCACAAGTCTTTGAGGAAACAATACTCTACTTATCATTTGACTACTTGTACGACTTGGTACGCTTACTAACGGGACAAACAAACTATCAACAAAGGTTGCTTGTACTAGTTAAGGATTTTGAAGGATGTAATAGCTTCGTTAAAAGGATGCTTAAAAGCAATTTACCTATTTACCAACATCAGACTCAGACGAAGTCGTTGGAAACCATAATCATGTTACTAATGCATCTACTAAGAAATAGAGCATTTTGCATTTGGGGCTCTTCTCCTCTAGATTTGGGCTACTAGATTTGTCATTAGTGAGTAACTCTTATAGTTGGATCGCTTTATATTGGCCTCTCTAGCTCCCTAATATGCCTTTCCAAGTAATGATTGACTTTGTCTTTGTGGTCAAGAGGAACTAGGTTGTGTTGGCCAATTCCATTAGGCACCACCTGAATAACCAGTCATAGGGGGGGGGGTCTAATATTGAAGCCGAGATCATGGTATAAACCCCAACAAGATCATGGCTACCACAAGGCCAATAAGGCAATTGTCTTAGGTCCCCATCCAAGCTCCTAATTTTTTTTACATATTTTAAAAAAATAATTTTAATTAAATTATTAAGCAATAAAATTTATTATATTGTTTGTAGCAAATTTGGTACTAATATTATACAATTTAAAATTATGTATATACATTGATATTATTGTAGATTATTTGAGAAGTTTTATCACTCATTTAAAAAAGTTGTAGGAAAAAATAGTTTACATTTGCTTTAAATTCAAAAAAAAAAAAAAAGGCATTGAAATGAACATAAAGATTAAACTTCTTAAACATAGTATGATCCATAAAAATATGTATATATTTTGATGAAAATGATAGTGATGATATCACACATTCAATTAAAGAATTCTTTTTGATTCTTATAAAAAATTTAATTCTTTTAGTTTTGATTATTTGCTATACATATCAAATCAATTTATGTTCTTTTATTCAGAACTTATTTGAACAAACTTTAAAATATAAAATTACTTTGCACCTTTTTATTTGAATCTCAATAGTTAAAAAAATTAAAAGAGGTTGAATTAAAAAAATATTGCCTTAATCTTGAAATAAATTTAAGTTTTAGTGAGTATGATTTGATATTAGTGGTCTTCACTTTTTTTCTTAAATTGAAGGCACTAGAAGAAATACTAACAAGAGAAATTAATGTCCTATTAAGTATTAAATTTAATGCATGTAATGTTCACAAAATATTGTTAAGAAACTTGCAAGTATTGCCATTGTCAAGATAAGTTTTTCAAAAATGATTTTTTTTTAGATTTAATTTGATATCAACTATATTGCAGGATAGCAAGGGAATGAATTGCCACAGAGTGAGATGTTGAAATTGCTTTATTATTAAAATTTAATTAACAAATTTGCAACTTAAAAATTTAGAAGAATAAAATAAAAATTGATGAATTATGTTAGAGTAAGACCTAAATACCAACATTGCGTTTGTTTGAGTAGAATTGAGCTCGGATCCCTTATGCAAGGTCTCGAGTTCGAACCTTATGGATGAAAAAAACGTGGTTAAGAGGAAAGATCCTACTAAAGGTGACTGATGATGGAATAATTTCTACATCTTTTCGATCTTAAACTTAGTCTTTTTACTTTGTCTTTGGACTTGTTTGAGTTTGATTTGACAAAAATACTCTAACAAGTCTTGTTCAAACTTTGTGCAAAAATAAAATAAATCATATGCTTTTATAGTCCTAATGCTTTGTTTCGTCTAAAGGTCTGAAGTATTAAATGGAAGCCAAACTAAAACTAGATTAAATAAAGGCTTTCAGAAGATCAGACGAATGCTGTTGTAGGCAAGAAGCTGAAGTGGGTTCCTCAAAGCTCTCATTGCTTCTAAGGTTGACTTTGTGCAAGTGTGCTACCAAAGCTTTCTCTTGGGCTGAATTGTAAATAGCATATAAGAAAGAATAGAAAAAGCCCATGTTAACTTAGTATAAATAAGGTTGTTGTCTAGAGTTAGAAGACTTTAGGGGGGGGGGGGGGGGGGGGGGGGGACTTTAGACTTCTCTTCGAGTTCATTTTTAGTTGTAAAGATTGTTTTTAAGTTTTCCATGGTCATGCGTCACTAGAATGTTGTAATCAATCCGTGGAAATTTAATATCAGTTATTTGTTAATTAAAGACCCTGTTCTTTAATGTTCCATTTTAGTTATTGCTCAAGTTAACTTGTTTTCTTTTCATCTCAAGAATATTGTGTTTTAATGAATGAAATTGCATGTGCCGATTTCATTTAGACAATTTGTTATTAACTCTGAATATATTCAAGATTACAATTGAATAAAGGCTTACTTTGTTTAACTCATAAATGATGTGTGTAACTTAGTTCATGTACTATAAGAATAAGGTTTCTAACAAGGATTGTTTGTTAGGCTTGGGATTCTATGATTTAGATTGGCCTTGAACTTTGAAAGAGCAACATGAGTTATTGCTTATTTTGGCTAAATCGTATTTTAGGCGCATGTTCTAGTAAAGAATCAAGACTTGTGAATGATGCATGTTCATTTAGGTCTAAACCCAGTAGTTAGCAATAACATGAACTAGTAATCATTTGTGGTCAAGGAAAGTTACACAACTATATATTAAGTTGCAAGGATTGATGTTTTCGTTACTAAAGTTTATTATTTTGTTTCATTGTTGTTTCCAACAACAACAACAAACCCGTTATTTCTGTAATATTTTCCTACTGTGTTTTTATTTTCATTTTCTTGTTCTTCAACACACAACACACACCCACTAAGAGATAATTACATAAATCAATCCTCTAAAAACGATCCTGGTGTTAATGCACCTTGTACTATTTTCTCTCACCTTTCACCTTGTTTTCCTCAGTATTTAAAGTTATCTTTTGTTTATATTTATTTTCCACCTTTCGTCACTTCTACTAATTTTGCCACAATGATCAGAATGACACGGTTGGGCCGCTGGCAATAGTCAGTCAGGTTTCCCAACAAAGGTTAGTCATCAACAAAACCGATGGATACTTCACATCTATAATATGGTAACAAAAAAAAATAATGGGACTCAAATGTAAAATTTGTCTAAGGCCCCAAAATTTCTAGACATAGCCCTGACCCCAATCTTCAATGTGATTGAGTGTAGGAGTTGGTCTCTAATAAATAATAATGAGTAATAACTATAGTGAGATAGGAATACCTTTAACAATTCCCACAAACCTAGAATCATACATGGATGTCTTATTGCTTCATCCAACCTCAAATTTCTTCTGCCATGTTTGAATTAGCCAAATATCAGCTAAATCATCCCAAATTTCTCTTTTCATTCCTCTTAGACCATGGCCCTCAAGGTTAACATAATTATTGGAGTTTACTTCTTTGAAGGCTATTCCCCTAGCCTTTTTCAAATGGCTAAAAATGATCTAAACAGACTTTTAGAGGACTTCAAGGTCCTCGAATCTTTTACAAGTTGGAAGATGATGGTTTAGCACTAGTCCAAGGCAAAGTCAGGTAAATTATTTTTGTGGTACCTGTAAAGATACTTTAATACTCAAGTGGGTAGATGAACCAATAGAGTAAGAATATATAAAAAGTAGGTATTCTTAGTGATCCCTGTATATGCTTTATATATAAAATTTAAATGTAAGTGAGTCACAATGAAGACATCTTAATGCACTCGCGAAGAAAACCTTCCAGAATGCAAATTGCCCTTAACCATTAAATATTATGGAGCCTCTAGCGTGAAAAGTGCAAATAAATATTAGAATTCTCTTGTTCAAGCATATGGAATGTTGGTACAGTTGCAGGTTACTGCACATTGGGTCTCGAATAACCTCCAACTAAGGACTAGCTAATTTGGGCCCTAGTGGGTTAGAGCCTGTTTAATTGACCGGGGAACAGACTTTAAATTGTTAGAATTACAACTTTAACAACAATATATCATACGTATGTTGCTTACGCGGATTTTTGTAAAAAAACTAATAATACGCGTTTAGCATTAGAATATTTCTTATACATATGTGGTGGGAAAATGAGGACTATCGTGTTCGCACATTCATGCTTCTAGTCTTGTTTACATTTTACATTTTTCTTTACTGGTAAAACAATTTATTGCAATAACTAAAGCACAAAGACTAAAAAATCCCTGGTCAAAGCTAAAAAAATGGGAGCAATATTAAAGGTCTATGTATCAAGTATCAACAACCTATCATAAGGTGGCATTGGATTGCAATCACTCTTTCATTCTTAATTGCCCATATTAATGTATGGTTTACACGGTGCACGTGTACTAATATAACTTGAATTCTTCAAGCTTAGTTAACTTGCACAATGCATGCCTTAATTGGTCGACACAAAAAGTTGGTCAGACAAGTCCCACGGAAACCAGCCTAATTGGACCCAAGTTTGTTTTTATTTGTTTTGCATGTTAAACGCGAAGCCTAGCAGCTGGATTTTGAGTTTCTAGATCTTATTGGTTGAAATTTATTGAAAATTACAAAAAACTGTGGGTCTCATATCTTCTTTAATGAATTTCTCTCATGATTTTGTTATTTTCAATAAATTCCAATCAATAAAAAAAATATTCAAAAGAGTGTGTTGGAGAGTGTATTGTTAGTACTTCTCATTTGTTTAAGAGAAATGCCAGAGTTCTTAACATGTTTGACAAAAGCCCTTTGCTTAGCCTAACAGCGTGCCTGAATTTCCTCAGGCCGTCCACTGCGGTTTCATCAAATGTGGTTGATAATGCTGAAAAGTCATTATTACCCTTTGACTTTCACAAGTGCATGATTGGTTCTTCGTTCATTTTTATTTATTTTTTATTTCTACACGAAGTCTAAAGTACGTGAGAAGCAAGAATTCGTTACTTCAACTTGTGTTTAGGACTTTCTTACTGCACAAATAAACACTCGCTAATAAACTTATTCACATATGTTTTCATTTAAATAGACCTATATTTTATATGTCTGCGGTTTAATGGACTATGTTTCTTTTTTCTTTTTTGATTTTGCATATATAAAATTTAATTTGTGGGTTGATTTAAATGGTTTATAACTTACAAGCAGTACAAAATAAAATATTTTTCTTCACTTTAAAATAATAAAAAAAATTGTTTTTTTCATGGAAATAAACGTTTTGATTCACAAACTTGCAAATCAAACTCATTTAATCAATAAATTTCGTAAACCAACTCACTTAAACCGGCAGTTAAACAAATAAAATTTTATCTGATTCAAACTTACGTGGGCCATGGGAAAATTATTACATGATCCGGGATAACCATAAGTTTATAATTCTAACCAATCTCTATGTGATACCTAGCCAAATTTTTTAATTTATGGAAAAAATTAATAAAACTCAACTATATGTAATGTAAAAATTGGCCGCACTGTGAACATATAGTGGTCTTGGACCATACTATTAGATTATTTTAATCTAAGAGTGACTCATGTGTAATTATAGAATGACTTTAATGAAAAAATGTTGGTTGTTAGGATTATAAAATTGTATTAAAGTCATTAATCCCTCTCTTCTCACTCCATATATAAAAGGATAGTTTTGGCAATTAAAGGTAAAGAATTTGAAAGGGAGCTTACGGAGAAATTATTTTCGGAAGTTGGTTTTCATTTAAAATGTAACCCACCACTTCTCTCTTCCCTCCTGGAAACTCCTTTTACAAAAAAGAGTCTTACCATAAGAAATAATATTGAAAAAGTGCTCTACACCATCATAGACACAAGAAACGATAATAAGAGAAGAGAAAATATTTCAAGAAGAACAAAAAGGACACTATAAAAGGTTGGAATATAGATTCAGGTAAGTTCCTAAACTCCATTACAGAAATTACAAAGTAAATAGATGTAAGAAATATATTATCTAAGATTTCAAGAGTGTAATTTCTTGTATGTTGAACTCTAAAAAATTATACATAATAGTAGAATTTTGCTTACACACGAGCAGAGCTACCAAAAAAAAATGTAAAATAAAATTATGAAAGAGTTTTATTAAAATTTACTCAATTTTATAATCTAATTTGATAAATTTTTACTATATATTGATTATATATTCTATAGCCAAAAAGTTACAATATAACAATAATATTAAAAAATCTATATTAAGAGAAAAACGTAATCGAGTATTATAATATACACAATGATGCCCTAAAAATACGTTCAAGGGCAAGCGTACCCTTATCGTAATAGTAACAAAAGGACGTAAGTCCAGATATCGAACCCAAAGGACTAAATGGTGATTACCAGTTTCCAGAGATTCTATATTGTTTAGGTAAAATTAAATAGGTACTGGGTTGGTTCAATAGTGATAAACGTAAAATAGGAATTGTAAAACAAACAATGGCAAGTAGAGAAAAATAGGCTTAGGGTTGTGGTTTCCTTCTTGTTCTTAAGTTCCTTCACATCTAATTCTAATTGAACCTTTTACTATTCATCAATTACCAATATTCCCCTACAAATTTTATTGTCAATTGTTGGTCATAAATTACAGTAGTCCTTTCTAAGTTAATTTCCCAGTTGATCATGTGAGATATTAAAACCCTAGGAAAGCATGAGGAATAAAAGGGGAGGATTAAATTAATTATTTAATCCAATTGGAAATTAGGAATGAAGGTTAATCATACGACAAAACCTAATTTGATTACCTTACACGTCTACCAATTAATTGCGATACGGCCGCCATTCAATTAATCGATTCAAAGCATATAAGGGATGATCAATTCCAAGTAAGAAAATAAAAACAATAGAGCAATCTAATTGACTGAATAGAAACAAGAATTCAATTAAAATTAAACATTTAGGGGTTCCAAACACTAAGTACACCACAACCCTAATAAGAAATTTAGCTACTCATGGCAAGAAGAGATATCATAATTTTAAAGAAATACATCAAAGGAAAAAGAAGAAATCTTTTACAAGAAAAGGTTTTTCTCCAGTTTCTGACTCTGAGTATCCTACTGCTCCTCAAGAATCCTTCTCTAGAAGCCAAAGAGCAAAAAAGGAAGAATTAAGGAAAAAATAAAGATAAGACAGTGATCCCCCTTTTGTGCTTTGCTCCTTGTTATTTGTAATATCCTTTCAGAATTTTGAAGTAGAAGACTTAACCCCGGTCCATTCTGCCCAATCTAGGTCCATTAAGAATTTAAATAAAATTAAAACTTGGACCTCGGACCCGCCCAACGAGGTTGGAAACCAGCTGGGCGGTTTTTCGAAATTCGCTTCGTTTTGACGCCGAGCGGGTTATCCAACCCGCCTAGCGGAATACCTCCAGGGCAAGGCCCGCCAGGTGGGTGCAACTTTGTGCACTCCATTTTGTGCTTCAAGTCTCTTTTTTGACCCGTTCTTGTGCTTATAGGCTTTTTTTAAGCCCACTTGATAAGTATATTACTCCTCTATACCTGTGAACTGGATTTCTTTTTTTTGCTCAACTAACTTCCTACATAAAATTCAACAAAATTAAGGCAATTCATGTAATTTTAAATAAAAAGCTTAAAAACACACATCACATGAAATGCTTCATTAATGATCTATTTTCTCAAAAATTTCCAATGAGTTAATGCAAAAATCATGTGAACTTGCTCTATAAATCTACATAAATATAGATTTATCACACAACTTTTGACTTGATATAGTAATTTTGTGGTTGAACTCTCTTGGCTTATGAGGTGGTAGTTTTTTCTACATATACATGTATTTTAGTGTAGTTTACAAGCATTTTCTAGTTGTGTTGATGTTAGTCCAATCAAAATTACCTTTTGAAATTAAGCAAACATGTTTCAATTTGTAAAACTTGTATGTATATGTAATTGTCTATAAAA
Organism: Spatholobus suberectus; assembly: GCA_004329165.1. Taxonomy (NCBI): domain Eukaryota; kingdom Viridiplantae; phylum Streptophyta; class Magnoliopsida; order Fabales; family Fabaceae; genus Spatholobus; species Spatholobus suberectus. Next base: position 39,736,869 of record CM014737.1, on the reverse strand, counting down.
TTATGTAGATTGCTTTACTTTTTTTTAATCAACGCTCTATGTATAAAAATGCCTATGTGACCCTATGCATTAAATGATTATAAAACTTCTGAATTTATAAATTTATTATTGTTTGATACATAAAATTTTACAACAATAAAGGTAAAAGAAAAGCTCTTTAATGATATTCCATGTATTTGGCCACCACACCTAAAATAGTCTAGCTCTGCCCCTGCTTACACATACAATATTTTCTCGGATATGGCGACGCATATAGTCATCCATACACTCTATGGATGCGTTTGATACACACTAAGGTACAACACAAAGAGAATAACATAGGGCAAACACTTAAATTATAAGATAACTTTTTATCCTATATATTGTTTGGTGGACAATGAACAACACTAGTAAAATAGTGTAAAATTTACTGCAATATCCTTTTTAATATTAATTATCTTAATATAATTCATAGTAATTATCTTAATATGACTATAGTGGTGGTGGTGGCAGCGGAAGTGACAACTACAATGGTAGTGGGGGTGTTGGGGGGAATGGCAGTGCGTGGTGGTGATAATAGCGGCAATGATTGTGGTAATGATGATGACAGTAGTGGTGGAGGTGCCGACAGTGGTGGCGGTGACGACAATGGTGGTGGCAACAATGATGGCAACAATCGTGGTGGCAACAACGATGGTAGTAGTAGTGGTGAAGGTAGCAACAATTGTGATAGCGGCAGTGGTAATGTTAGTGGTAGCGACAGTGGTGACAGTGACAATGATAATGGTGAAGTATCTTTATCTTTTGAGTATTTTGTATTTGAGACAAAAAGTTATCCCAGAATTTATTGAATAACAAAAAAATAAGTTTTTGTCCTATCCATCATTACTTGAGTTATGTTGTCCTATAATCTTTTTTTTCAAATCAAATATAAAATAATTATTTTTGTATTGTCCAATATCATACTTTTTAACAAAACAAACAAACCATACAAGTACTTAAACATGGTTGCATGATATAACTCATGAAACGAAGGGTATAATAGACCATAAGGGAGAAATGAAGTTTAAAACGATGGATACTGTAGTGCTCAAGTTATATGAGAGGCTGAAGCTTTTTAAGGTCAAACAATAGAATATACACTAGAATTCCATCACACTCTTCCATTAGCATGCAGCATGCAACCTCCTCACCTTTTACCACTTTTGCTGCGTCAACTTCTCCACTAGTTCCCTTCTTATAAACCCTAGGTCTTCCCCTTCATTTTCTACCATCCTCCTCATTTTCCCAAGAAACAAACACACAAAGAACACACTCTTCTTCCCTTCCTTTCCCTCTCTCTCTCTCTCTGAGTTCTCCTTCAACCACCTCTTGATACTGGCAAAGCCATGGGGTTCCTAAAAGCGATATTCATCATAGCAATAACCCTGGCTTTGTCCATCGCACTCACGATGAAAAGCCACACCCAAGAGGAAGCAAAACCAGCTTTTGGGCACCATGATTTGCCCTCATCACAGCCATCACCATTAACCCATCATCAAAAAAAGGTTCTTCTTCCTTCCAAGAGGGTGAACCGCTTCCTGGCTCAAAAAGTTAAGAATCCTAACGCTGCTGATCATTGTCACAAGGACCACGACATTTGCTCCTTATCGGGTGTTACGAACTCCACATGTTGCAACAACAAGTGCATTGACATGGGGTACGATGACCATAACTGCGGCACGTGCAAGAAGAAGTGCAAGTTCACGGAGACATGTTGTAGAGGGGAATGTGTTGATATCTACTTTGACAAGAGGCATTGTGGGGAGTGTAACCATCGGTGTGAACGCGGTGAGTATTGTGTCTATGGAATGTGCGGTTACGCCTAAGGTTGAGTCGCCAATACATGTAGCAGGGTCCTATGTTGTTATACGAGGTTTGTGATTTTACTAAAAATGTTCAATAAAGTAGACCACATTTGTGGTGGTTCTCTAACAAAATACAATAGCATATAGTCCTTATACCGCCTAAAGTTATTGCAGTCTTCTAAATGTTTCCTAAAGCATAATGCTATTCCCAACTCCAAGAAAATAAGTACATATCATTATCTCTTCATACGGTATGACATGTTATGTATTCTTTTTCTTGTTTTCTTCTAAATATATATTTATTGAATAGAGCTAGATAACTAAGACCCAGTTTTACGAGGATTTAACAAAATACAATATTGTGTAATTGAAAATTAATTTATTCTCAGAGACTTAATTGTAAAAAAGTTGGAGTCCTCCTTGTATGAGATCTCCTTTAATAAAATTTGTGGGCTTATAAATAAAATACTCTTATATACACAAAAATTCAATGAAACATAAATTAATTGAACCAAAAGCTTGATTTTCTTTTCTGAAGTCTTATGTTTATTCTTCTCTTTGAAAAAGAAGGGTCTTCATTCGCAATATATTGATTAAATGTCGTCATTGGTCAGAAGCATCATTGCATGTCTATACGTAGCGCAATTGATGATTTTATATAACACGATTCAAACAGTTCGTGTATTAAGGGTGCATTTGAATTATGTCAAAAAAAAAAGTTATTCCCTACTTGATTTTATATACAATAAGTTTTATTTAAAATTAATTATGAAAAATAGTTTAGTGTTTATTTAAGTTTATTAAAAATGTTTAAATTAATACATTGTCTGAATTATATAAAAAATTGTTTTTATACATATGTTAAGATCTCAAATCACTCTATATATAGACAGAAGACTTCTTATAATGACACGAGTATCTTCATCTCTGAGTTAAATTTGGATATTAAGTTATGCTTAGTCCTTTTTTTGTTTTATAATTTTAAGAACATTTCAATTTTGTCTCCTTTCGCACTCCTGATTTATTATAATAGACTATTTGTTGAATTGAATGCTCCAAGAGTTGTCAGTAAATTTCGTAAAAAACCCTGACGTCTACAATTCAAGAAAGAATCATTTATCACTTATCAATTTGGAGTGTAGGATAAATAATTAAAGTGCCATGAATCTGAAAACTTATCATTAAAGTTAACATATATATTGACCAGCAAAGGATGCCTTTAATTAACTACTACTTAAATTGTTTCTGAAAAACGAAGTTATCCAACTTATAGATCAAAAGCAAATTAAAGTGCCATGGTGTTTTCCTCGAAATCCGCTTGTATTCACATGAATGCAGCCAATAGAAGCTCCATCCAAATGGATTTTTGTGCCAATGGGGTGTCCACATGCATTTCTCTGTCTCGAACGACAAGATCATGAGAATGGGAAATTTTCGATCTCTCATTATCTCTTGGAGGACAATTTTTTTATGATAGATTGATTGATCTATGATTCTTGATGGTATCAAACTTTTTTTATTATTATTATTTAAAAAAAAAAACAGATGCTGAAATGTGTGATAACTGATAAAATAGGCACAAAATAAACGACATTTTCTCTGCCAGTAGGAGTAAAAAGAATAAAAATCTGAGAGCTTATCGTTTTTTTTTTTTTCAATCAACCATCAATTTGGTCATCAAGTATTACTCTCTTTCCTAAATAGCTAGTCTCCAATGTAATGAGATTATATATAAATAATTTCCAAAATATTAAATATCCATTAATTTAGTCATTAAGTTGATATATTTTACTAACATCTAAATACTATTTAAAAGAGAGAGTAATACTTTAAGGATGAAATTGATAATTTATTTATTTTTTTCAATTATATGAAATGTTTTTTCTAAAAAAATAAATTAAATCGAACCGCACTTTATAATCAACTTGAGACTTACATTACTGATATGTGTTGTGTTCAAAATGGGATTGTTGATTTTAACTGAGTTATGGGTTACGTTGATTGAAGTTTGCAGTCTCTTAATAGTGATCTTGCTTTTCAGTAAGGCTAAGACACCTTAGACAATGGGTGAGTACCTATAAAAAGCACTCCAACAATCAAGTCAATGACTATCATACTAGAGTGACATTGATTGTATTTATAGGAGTATGAAATGGGTTGGATTCCCTAATATGGGGTGTAAGACCTCTCAAAGGCAATATTACCATATTTTGGTATAGTGACAGAATAACTTTTCTCTAGCCTGAGATATGATTCATTTTTCAAAGGTGTATTTCAGGACCCTAGGGTGTTGACGTTTGGTTAACACTTGCAATTTGGGTTGATCCAGCATTTTGGGTTGTAATGGCCCACTACACAAATTGAGTCTCAAGCCCAATTTAAAACAATACACAAGCATAATAGATAGCGTTGGAAGAAATCAATTGTGGAGAAGCTAATTAATTAGTTGAAATTGAAAGATATGTTGTTTATCCACTAGTTTAAAGTTATCAATGATTTTGGTAGTAACCTAGAAAAAGTCATTTCTACTATGAAGGTTGTGAAAAATTGGTTGCATAATAGAATACAAGAAACATGAATGAATGATTGTCTAGTTTAAAGTTATTAATAACATTGACAATGAATCAATCCTTGAATGATATTAAAACATGAAATTACATAAAAGAAAATTGTAAGGTATGTAATTTATTTTATTATATATATTAAATTTTTTATGATTTTAATATATATATATATATATATATATATATATATATATATATATATATCATTTTTTATTAAAACCTGTGAGCAAAAAGAAACAAAAACCAAGTTAAGGGCCTATTTGTTTTAAATTCAATAAAATTAATTTTAAATCGATGAATATAATTAAATTGTGTGTCCAAATTAATCTAGATACAAAATTTACATTGAAATATGTGTCAAAGTAAGAGAATTTGGTTTAAGGTTTGTCAAACAAAAGCGCTAAGTTCATGACATGGAAGAACTTGGCATCAACTTAGACATCATCCCTTGGAAAACTAGGTTGCCCTTTTCATTCATTTCATAAATGCCACACTAAACCATTGTCCAAAAAAGGTCAATGTCAATAGTGCTTATATCTTATGATATATTTGTTCATGTTGGGAAACAACATTGTTGAAAGAATCCTCACTAAATTCTCACCATTTTCGCACCACGTCTTCAATTTCATATTTCAATTTTCTTTTTGATTGAGCATGGTGCTCCATGTCAAACTCCATACCTTACTACAGCCTTTAGTTCTTTTTGATTGAGCATGATTTTTCAAAAAAGAAACTTTTCTTTCTAGCACAAATATTCTAACTTAAGTTGTTTGCACCTCTTTCTTGGAAGTCTTTATTGTTAACTCAACTAACCTCACCTTTTCCTAGCAACTCAAGTTGCATGCTCACACTTTTTCTTTAACTAATTTTGCCCTATCTTCAACACTTCTTAAAGAGACTTCTAAGTTTGTTGCAACTTTTTTGCACAAAATGTTGATTCGTATGAAGATGTTTTTGTAAAAGACATACATAAATAAGGCTAATTGGTTGCTTTTTCAAATTTACTTTTCCTTGTATTCCATCAAATGCAATTGTTATATGTTATGGTTTAAAAAATAGACATGTAATTCTTCGTGCAATTGGTTCAAAGGAGACTTTATACGATATAATAGTCCTGTTTTTTTCAACCCCCAATATAGGGGTAAAAATGATAGTTCAAACCTTAAAACCTCAATTTATCTTCAATTTCCTTAACTAGTTTCTATTTGCATCAAGATTCACCACTTTGCTTTCGGCTCAACTCTTGTGATGTAACAAAGATAAGTTGTTGATTCCATGTTGGATAAACTCTTAAATGTCATTCCTGGGACCAACGTTAAATATAAGAATTTATCATCCCTCGCTTAGTAAATCACTGCATCTAGCATCTTGGAATCTAACCTATTGTGAGGAAAAGAACCAAAGTCATGAAAATGTATCCTAGAAGAAAGTCAAGACTGACTTCCCTGCTCTTTATTTCTTTAAAGCATCACCCTCTTTATAAATAAGAAACCCTAAATATCTTTAGGAGGAAAACTCTAGAATAACAAGGTGCAACCTATAGGAGCACAATAGGAGCAACTTACAAGACAAACTTTTTCGCTCTACTTGAACAAAGCTTTAGGCCATTTATTTTCTACAAGGCACAAAGCATGATTCAATAAGCAATAAGAAAATGAACAAGATTGTGTAAGCTAGTAATATGGTCACTTATCATGTATCGAAGGTTAGACATCAAAGCATTGAGAATACTATGAAAAAATGAAATCTTTCGACCCAATTGTCTTTCTTTTATTTTTTCTTAATGCATTGATTATAAAAAGTTTATAAGAGTTTTATTAACTATCCTTACTTGTTCATACAAATATCTAAAGAGATAGCTATATTTTTCTTTTTCTCTTTTCAAAAGAAGTGTGTGAAGTTTGGAGAGGTTTGTAAAAAGAATACTTAGGTTAAAGTCTAGAGAAGCTTGTGAGAGAATAGTTAGGTTGGAAGTATTAAGACCATCCTTATACTTTTGGAATTGTATTAGTAAAAATCTTAGCAAGTGTTATTAAGGACTAGAAATAGCCCTATATTATTAGGTGAGCCAAGATAAATCCTTATGTTTTGTTTCTTTCACCTCTCTTATTTATTTGTAACTGAAGGAGGGATTTTATTGTGTAATTTTAGAAAATCAAAAGTTTGGTTGCAAATGTTTTTCTTGCATTGTCTTACCTGTAAGGTGATACTCCTTTTTGTCTTAGAGTGGTTTCTTTTTGAAATCCTTTCAATTCTTAGTAAATAAAGTTTTTGATCTATAAAAAAATGTTGAAAGATAACAAACACAATTCAACCCCTCCCTTTTATCATGTTTTATGATATTTATGTATTTACAATTCATATTAAAAGTTCAATCTCTAAGTTAAATACTTAACTGTGTTGAGGAAAAGGTCCAACAAAAGGAACAATTGATCCAAATAATCAACTTATCCCTAGAGGTGTCTTTATCACTTGTCCAATAGTCTTCTTTAGTGAAGATTATTCTTGCTATAATGATGGGATGAGTTAATTCAATATAATCTTTGAAATGTCATTTCAAATTAAAACTATGATGATCTAAGGTTTACTCTTGGATATTCTTACTCTAGAAGAGGATTGAACTCCTAAAGAAGTTAGCATAATGCAATTGAATGCTAAGGTTGAACATCTCATCACATGTGCCTTGTTTAGATTTGAGTACAACATTATCATCTAATCACACGAATTGCCATATAGTTGAAAATTTTTAATTTTTATAATAATTACTTTAAAAGTTATATCTAGAGTGATTTCTAATTGGTTGATGGTAGGCTAATAATAATCAAAATTAAACTCAAAGAACTAAACCAACAATGTCACATGTCCAATGACTATATCACCTTACCTAACTATAGGAATCAAAAAAGCCATAATCATGTACAAGAATATTTACAACCATGTTAAAGACAGCACACATTATTTTAACAATCTTTAAACTCGTTAACTTAAATATTATTGTTGGAATATCTTTTACATATACTCTTAAAAGTTAAAACTCAAACATACTTATTTAAATAAAAAATTGAAAGAAGGAAAAATGTTATCAGTGCACTATCTAACGATATTTTTTTGACATATTCTCTCTTATTAAGTAAAATTCATGTAGGTCTTACTAAATTACGTCACATCTTCTTTTAAGAAGAGTATTAACAACACATTTACTCTTATATTATAACTAGCCAGTTACCCATGCAATCGCACAGGTCGCACTAATATTTACGCATATTTTAAAACAATTTATGTATCTAATTATTTGTTTGAAAATAAATAATAAAATAGAAAATTAAGTCTTAATGACAATAAGAAAAAGTATTTGGCTGCAATGGCCACCTCTTATAAGTATTCACTACACAATATAATGAAAAATCTAAAACTTTTATCTCATGCTATATAATTATTAAATATCATAAAACAAAAAAATTAAATATTTTAAATAATATATAGGGATTTGCTAATGTACACTCACTTATTTTTTAGTTAAAATATGCTAGCAAGCTATACTATTGATATATTTTAAGATAATCCTAATTATAACTTGCTAACATATTCTAAATAAAAAATAAGTAGGTGTACATTAACTAGTCACACGAGCATTTGTTAATGTACACTCACTTTATTTTTAGTTGGAGTACGTTAGCAAGCTATACTGTGAGTGTTTTTTAAGATAATCCTCAATTATAACTTATTAACGTACTCCAATTAAAAATCAAGTAAATATACCGTAACAAATCCCTAATATATATATTTAAATGATTTTGCTATTTTGCGATTAACAATTTGTTTTTATTAGTACAGAAGTTCAATTGATATTTATTTTAAATTTAATTTAATGAACTACGCATTTATGCTATTGAAGTGAACACAATAATTACAATTTTTCATAAGTATTTATTGACTACAGAGATCAATAGAATAAATATCTAGATACATTTTATTGAATTATATTATTTAAATAATTTATGTTTGTGTAAGCCAAAATAGTATAATCAAATCAATTTAATTTGTTTAAAATTTGCTTTTTTTGTAAATATATCGGGTACAACTTAAGTCGAATAAAGTTTTATGGCAATATGTTTCTATATATACTAATGCATAAGTTATAACTACTTTTTGAATGTTTTATGTAGCTTAAATTTTTTATTATTAAATTATGTTTTACAAATCTTCATATAAAATCCCAAATGATTATTTAAATTTCAAATATAATACTTATATATTTGATTATTTGCTTTTTGTCTCACTATATCATTTTATAAATGTAAAGAATGAATTTAACAATTAAAATCAAAAGATTCAAGCTTAACAACAAAGTCAGTCACGAATGACCCTTTAGAGAAATCACTGCTTACATATTTAGTTGTATTGGGGTCAACACTTCTCATGGGGGAGTCTTCTTGGTGTCCTCATCTTAAGAGTTCTTCACAATCTTTTAATCAAAACAATGATAATCAGACAATAGCATTATTAGACGATATCATTATCTAAAGATAATATTATCCTAGTGGCTTCATTTTAAAATTTGATTATAAGGTATTTTATAGCAAAGTTGATGAAATATGCAATATATATATATATATATATATATATATATGTATATGGTGGAAGGCCATATATTTTTGTATTTGGAAATTGGGTGTTCACAAATTGATTTGGTCTGCCGAATGTATATACTCACAAAATATTGTTATCCACAAACTCACATCAGTGTTGTTGTTGTTCACAAAATACGTAGATGATTGACATTAAAATATATATGTATATAATTGACATTCTTTGATTAGTATTGCTCAATTCCAAATATTAACAAGTCGCATCTAATGGTAGGAAAAATATTCAAGATATAAATATAATGAGGTAAAAAATACTATAAATTATATAGTTTAAATATTTTAATTTAAAAAATGTCTAGTCATTTGGATCAGTAAACTTTTAGCACAAAATTATTGTATGGTATGTAAAAAGTTGTGTATAATAGATGACTAAATAATTGCTAAAATAATTTTTTACTAATTAAATTGAATTTCATGATTTTAAGGGTAAAGAAATTTAACTTTTGTATAATATGATAAAATAATTGTCAATATAACTTTTTGGTTCAGTAAATTTTAAGCCAAAAATTATTATAAAGTAAAGTAATTATTATAGTGTAAAATAATAGATGACCAAATAATTGTTAAAATATTTTTATTAATTAAATTAAATTTCATAGTTTTAAGGGTAATAATATTGTTATTTTTCTGCAATATAAAAACAAAAATTTAAAATATTAAATATTATAACCACGTTATTACAATAGCAAAATTACATGGAGAAAAATAGAAAAACCAAGAAGAGATGAGCGGGACTCTTTGTTAGTTTATGTAAATAGAAAGAAACAAAAAAACAAATATTATATAGAGTAATATATAGCTCACATTCAACCACAATAGAAAGAAAATGAGCAACTCACGTTTAACCACAGTAAAAAGGAAATGAGCGGGAAAAAATTCTCTCACATGACACTTGCCCCCCAAGGATCTTCCTTTTTGTATATATAAATAGATTTAGAATACATAACTTAAAGAGTGAGATTTAAATATATTTATTTATTACGAATTTTAATTATAATGTAGCTTATATATTCAAAAATATTTACTTATTATAAATTTTAATTAATAAACTTTATTGTGAAGTTTCAATAAATCAAAAGTTTGATTTCAAGTTTTTTTTTTTTTTTTTTTGCATTGTCCTGCTTATATGATTATACTCTTACTGGTTTTTATCTTCCAACATCTCTTTTGAAATCCTTTCAGTTCTTATCTATCAAATGACTTTGAAAGATAATAAAATACAATGCAACCCAACCTTTAAGATGAAAGTTCAATCTTAGAATTGAGCACTTAATTATGTTAAGGAAAAGGTCCAACGAAAGGAATGGTTGATCCAAATAATCAACTTATCCCTAAAGGTGCCTCTATCATTTGTCCCATAATCTTCTTTAGTGAAGATTATCCTTACTATAGAAATGGAATGAAAATGTTTATTAAGCCAACTCAATACAATCTTTGAAACGTCATTTCAAATTGAGACTATGATGTTTCAAGGTCATCTCTTGGATATTCTTACTTTAGAGGAGGACCGAAGTCCTAAAGAAGTTAACAAAATGCAACTTGAATGCTAATGTCAAATATCTCATCACATGTGTCTTATTCAAATTTAAGTACAACATTCATCTAACCACACAAATTGTCATATATTTAAAATTGGTGATCTTTATAATAATTAGTTTAAAAGTCATATTTAGAGTGATTTCTGATTAATTGCTAATAAAAATCATTACACTAATGATATATCAAAATTGAACTCAAAGAACTAAACCAACTTTGTCACCTGTCTAATGATTGTAATCACCTAACCTAACTATAAGAATCAAAAGACAATTAATTATGTACAAGAATATCTACAACCATGTTAAAGATAGCCATTAACTTAAATGTTAGAGTATCTTTTATATTCACACTCATTCTCTTAAAATTCAAACATACCTATTTAAATAAAAACTTGAAAGAAGGAAAAATGTTAGCAACATACTCTCTAACGTTCTTTTTTTTTTTCTTTTTACACACCCTCTCCTATTAAGTGAAATTCATGTGGGTCTTATTAAAGTAAGATCTGCTTTTAAAAAGAGTCTTAGCAACACATCTACTCCTATATTATAAATTAGAATACATAATTTAGAGATTGAGTGACATAAAGATGAATAGTACCTAAGTACATGGAAAGAGGTGTATTCAAATGCCATTCAAATTTCTATTAGTCCAATCACGAAGGCTCACTTAGAAAAGTGCAAAAAAGCACTTAGTAGGCTGATTCAATCAACTTGGGCTTTAGCAACATGGTGCCCCATTGAGATAATTACATAATAGTCAAGGTTGAATTTGAATTTGAAATTCATATTCAAATTTAATTTTGATTTTGAATTAGAGAAGTAGTTTAGGTTTGATTAGATAATATCTTATTAGATTTGATTGGAATAGTTTAGATAAGATTAATATCTTGTCAAATTTGATTAGATAAGTTCATATTTGATTAGATAAGTTCTTATATTTGGGTGTAAGGGCATGGGGTATTATTTTTTTTGGGGGGATGGGGGGCAATTGTTGCAAAGTTGTTTTCGTGCTACATGTGGGGGGTCTTTGAACCTCACAATCTTTGTTTCTCTACTTATAAACCTTGCACAACTTGTATTTGTTAATAAAATTCCTTTAGCTTATCAAAAAAATGTCAAATTTGAAAAGCTTTTTTAGGATTTTATTTTTAGTTTTAATTCAAATTTGATTTAGTTTTTAATTCAAACATGAGCCTAAGATTTCTATAAATTGTAATTCCTTCATAAATAAATAATAGAGTGTATGTATTATTGATAAAAGTGAAACTAAGTCCAAAGTGCTAAAAGTGAAAGTTATTCATTTTGGTCTTCGAGAACTATTCGAACTTATTAGATTCTTCTGTTGCACTCAAACAACAAACTTATCGATCAAACCATCCATAACTAATTGTGGTGTCTTAACTTTTCAAGATTTCGTGTTAATTATAGGACATGAGACATTGTGCAAATCATTCCAATGTTTGTGTCCCTCATATGGCATTAAATCAAGGTTGCCATACAACTTCAATCAAAGGATGATTCTAGGAACATTAATTCGATTACAATTTTGCTAATTCATGGCAGGGTTTGTAGCATTAAGATTCAAAGATATTTATTATAAATTTTAATTATAATATAATTTATATATTTAAAAATATTTATTTGTTATAAATTTTAATTATATAAAAATAAACGTTTATCTTATGTAATGCATAAGCTAAAATACTTGTTTTTTTAACATTATCTTTCCAACACATTCTTTTGTCTTGATTGAAATTCACATGAGTCTCTCTATTTTAAATATGAGATCTACCAAATGGAGAACATGATTCACATATTTAATCTTTTCTTAATCATAGATCTCATAAAATAAAACTAGTGTGAATAATTTTTTTATTAGTAATTTAGTTTCTACATTGTACGAGATAAATGTTAGCTTTTATTTAATTAAAATTCATAATAAATAAATATTTTTGAATATATAAACTATATTATAATTAAAATTCATAATACATAAAAATAATTAAATATATAAATTATATTTTAGATTTACAATGAATAATTTAGATTGTTATATAAGGTTATTTTAATTATTAACAATTTCTTTTAAAAAATTTAGAGATAAAAGAAAGTAAATTGAAATTGATAAGAGATTAAGAAGATCAAGCATACACTTAAAGAAAAAAAAAGATAATAATTTGAGATGATTAAGAAAGAAATTTTTTAAATAATTACGAAAATAATATGTGAAATACACATAAAAAAAGAGAGAAAGAATATAATAATATTTAATTGAGGAGAGTGAGAGAATATACAAGTAGATTCACAATAAAATAAAATAAAAACACCAAGGTTGCCCTAATGGTAGGGAGTTAAGATAGCTTGCATTAGGTTATAGGTTCTAACCTTAGTAGATATGACAATTGTACCCAAACTCTATGAGTACCTACAAAAAATGTCTACAATGTGTAAGGTACCAGCTCAATAGGGATAGGTCCTGAACCAAGATCGGGAATTCACCCATAAAATTGCATGAGGATGGGTGTGGGTATAAGCACTATAGTACCCACCCTCCCTATAAATATATGTAATTATATATTTTGTTAATTATTATTTTAATTACTAAAACATAGTATTGAATACTTGAATCCTAAATTTATTTCTATCTTCATGAGCTTTGAAGTCCAAAATTCTAAATTTCTAAAAGTCCCACGCATTATTATTCACACATTTCTCTTTGTAAGTATCCCATTATCAATTTGAGAAATGTTATTTGTACACAATTTGTACAACACTTTTTTGTTTTTATCTCCTGCACATCATTTATCACATCTCATAATGGTGGAGAGAGATATACACAAAAAGTATTATTGTATAAATTGTTACACATGTATCATATCTTTAACAATTTTGTGCACAACTAAATATTATACACTTCTGTGTCGAAATTTACACATTTAGTTGTTTACCATAAATGTACATATCATTTTTTTTCCTTTGTGAGATATGTAGAGAACTTTTGCTAAAAGAAAATGCACTGCTTAAGAGTCCTTGAGGACATGTATGCATAGCTTCACTTCATAATTAATTATTTGTGCTTAAGAAATTATTTAAAACCATTATATTATTTGGGTGTGTGCAAAATTACTTTTTATTCATATTTGCAACTATCCTAAATTTAATATATTATAAAAAGAATATGATATACTAACTTTTATGCAAGTAATTGTCTATGTACTAATGGTCCATAATCTGTAAATATTCATTATAGACAATATATTATAATGTTGCGACTTTGATGCTCTAAATTTGATGTTGTTTATGGTCTAATGGTCTAACTTTGCAATTAATTGTTTAAATGATTTAAAGTTATATTTGGATTATTTAAGTTTATGTTTAGATGATTTAAGAGTAAATTTTTTATTTAGTTGTAGCAACTTTTTAATTAATATATTTTATTAATTTATTGACTTTACACATAAGTAAAATGCAAGTAGCGAGTGTGAGTATGGATATATAGGTACTCAATGGGTATAAGGATGAGAATTAAAGTTGTTACCCCACAAGTATGGAGGCAGGTACAAGTATATTTTTCAAACGCAAGTATGGGAACAAGTAATATAATACTCTATCTAGACCTATTCATTACATCCCTAAACCTTAGCATCACCATTGTACAAAAAAAAAAAGGATTAACATTCAAATCGAGGGCAGAATCGACACTTCGACTCAAAGGGGCCAAGAAAAAAAATATGACTTAGTAAAAATAATTTAAATATTTACATATATAATATATAAAAAATTAATATAAGACTAACATTTTTATGAATAAAAAATATATAATTATATTAAATACAAAAATAATATATAAGAAAAAAATTAAAATTTTCATTTAAATACATTAGCAATATAAATAATTTTTACATTATTATATAATTATAAACCATCATGTATAATAAAATTATTAATTTTTATAATAATTACTTTAAAACTCATAATAGTTTCTAATTTGTATACAATTAAAATAAAATATCCTTACACTAATAACATATAAAAATTAAACTCATAAATTAGATAGATAAAATAATTTTTATATATTTTAGGAGAGTCACAAAAATTTTATTATAATAATTTAAAGAATAAATTACACTGACACTTCCTAAAATTTTTTCAGATTATACACGATACTCCTCTTTTTTTATCTTTACACTAACTTCTTAATTGTTTAAAAAATATTACAATAATATTCTTTGTACATTACACTAATTCTTTAATTATTTAAAAAATATTACATCGTATATTTCTATAAAAAAAGTTGTTGTAAACATTAAAAAAAATTATGTATAATTTAAAAAAATCTTAAAAAATATTAGTGTAATTTACTCTAATTTAAATACACTTAAAAAAAAATTAGGGGTTAGTGATGACCATGACCCCACCACACCAGGTCCCCCCTTCTGTGTTCTCTCGGCCCCTGAATCAAATACAACTATTAACATTAATATCCTCTCTTTTTTAGACGGACCCCTTTTGCCTTTGTTTTGTGTTCAGTGTTCAACCACCTCAACACCTGAACAAAGAGACGGGACACGCAAGACAACGCGCCACTTGTTTTCGCTCCGTCCGATAATCCAAACCACCCTCGGATTCCCGAACCGATGACCTCTCCGCTGGTGGCGGAGGTCGGAGCCGTGGCGGCGTTCCGATCGGTGATGCTCCGGGTGCAGCAGGCGGCGGAGAGATCCGGTGCCAAACCCGACCGCGTCCGCGTCGTGGCGGTTTCGAAGACGAAACCCGTCACGCTGATTCGGCAACTCTACGACGCCGGTCACCGATGCTTCGGCGAAAACTACGTCCAAGAAATCGTCGAAAAAGCTCCTCAGGTGCTGCAATAATTACCTCTCTGCTTTTTTTTTCATCTTTTTTTAATTTTAATTGATATTTTATAATTAAAAATAAAATGCTACGTTGTTTCCTTTGTTCCTTTGTAGATAGAAATTTCTAATGATTTGGTTTTGGGGCATGCCTGCAGCTTCCACAAGACGTTGAGTGGCATTTCATTGGGCGTTTGCAAAGCAACAAAGTCAAAACACTTTTGGGTATTCTTTTTTTTTTTTAATGAAACTTGTTTCTAATTTTTATTTTTATTTTCGTTTTATTGATGTAGAATGAATGCCTTTCTATGCTTTTACTAGGATAGTAAGATTTGAATTGAAAACGTGGCCTTTGATTGCTTTTGAATTTAATGTTGGCATCATATCAGAGCTTCTTGTTTTGCATAACCTTGTTTTTCAGGACTGTGTTAGTAAACTACCTTCTTTGAGAGTAGTTTAATAATGGTTTTAATTTTTACGTATTGTCGGTGTAAAAAGTTTTACACTATCAACCTCAAGCATAGACTATTTACTCTTTAATGAATCTAAGTTGTAACATTGCTAAAATACTTTAAAAAAAAAAAGTGTTTAATAGGTGAGCTTTGTCAACTAATTAGAAATCATCTTTAATATGAGTTTTACGGTAGTTATTATGAAAGTCAACAAACTTACCATATATGTAGTTTGTGATTGAATGACAATGTAAAAACATTTATACTATCAGTGCATATTTTATTTTAAAAAAAAATGATTGGGAGTATATATATTAACGCATCTCTCATTTTTTAGTGAGTATTTTAGCATGTTACAACACTCGGAGCATTTTCAAAAATCCTAAGTTATAACTTGTTAACATCCTTCGTGTAAAAAACTTTGCTTCCTTCACATTACCCTAATTTTCAATTTGGTCATACAATTGATTTTAATTTGATTCTCATAAATTCGATTTTTGGTTTTGAAAATGAATGACACATAAATACTATTTTTGGTCCCTTTACTTGATGATTATTTTTATTTTAGCCCCTATATGTCATATTAGCACTGTACCAATCTCCTGGTGTTGTACCAGCTACAAATGGTAGATGAAATAGGGACTAAATTTCACATATAAAGGTGTTTTAGTGGTGATGCCAGTTCAATTTTGCTATCTGAGATGGGTACAAAGTTTTGTACATCGTTCAGTTGACTCTGCACTAGTTGAAAATATTGCTATACTTGTATTATCTTGTTTGAGCTTGTTCGGTTGTTCCTTTCTTCAGCACCCTTGTATTAGGTGAATGTTAACCTTGCATACTTTATGCAGGTGGAGTTCCAAATCTGGCTGTGGTTGAGAGTGTGGACAATCAGAAGGTAGAGATGTAGAATCAATATTACTTAGTTCTTGGAGATATGGATTTGTTGCTGTTTATTTTATTTTATGCTCTAATTTGAAGGAATCTAGATAAAAATGGTCTTCATGTTGTGCTCAATTATTAACTACTATTTAGTATTGCTGTTGCTGTGGACAAGGTGTCTATACTTAGTAAATAACTAGTTAAAATTTCAAATTGTGATTTTATTACAGCTAATTTTCTAATGAATACCATTTGCCATTTGACAAACCTTAAAGTGTTCTTGTACCTCTGAAACTGCAGATAGCAAATTATCTTGACCGTATGGTATCAACCCTTGGAAGAAATCCTCTGAAGGTTTTGGTGCAAGTAAATACTAGTGGAGAAGAATGTAAGTTCAGCTTAAAATACTGAGTTACTTAAACTTCTTGTTATATTTTTTTGGGGTCTTATGAGGTTTCCCCACTTCCTTTGGGTGTGAGGCCAATTCTTGCTTGAGGTATTGGATATCCTTATTGTGTACATTGTAACTTGTAAATTTATGCGTTACTGTAATTTCAGGAATTTATGTTCATGTACTGAGTTTTCTAAATTTTTAGAAAACTCAGTAAATGAAGATAAATATGTCTTTATTATTCATATTTAGTTCTTTAATGTTTACCATGGAATTCCATATATTAGAATATACATAATTCAAATATTTCCCCCTTATCCCTGGGTTATTGTACTGCATTCAAACTTTTATTTATTCATTTCAGATATAATGACACAGTGATGTTACTTAATCAGTCACTCCTAAGATAGTTTGACAGCTATTAGATCAGAGAATTGTAGCTATCCCATCATTTTTATTTTTATTTTGCTGTACAATAGTCGCACTGAGGATAGAACATATGATCTCATACATACTACTTCAACCCCGTACCACTAGGCTGACCTAGTGGATTCCAACATTGTTTGTTAAAACAATATATCATATTCTTCTATTATGTATTGGCATTGTTTTCAAGAACTTTGGTGTGCATTGTTTGTCAGAATATAATGCTCTTATTTCTTATATATTTTACATAAATAAACTTTGTTTACGGATTCTTATATTTTTGCAGCCAAATCTGGTATTGATCCTTCTGATTGTGTTGAGCTTGCAAAACATGTGAAATTTAGCTGCCCAAACCTAGTATTCTCTGGCTTAATGACGATAGGAATGGCAGACTATACTTCAACTCCGCAGAACTTTCAGGTGATAAATTCTATTCTTATATTCTGAAGCACATAGAGAACTCCTTGAAATGATCTGTTTCTTGTTTGTCAGAACTTTTCCATGTCAGACTTATATTTCATTTGTTGCCTTAATATTATTTTGTTGAAATTTGATCTGCATTTTACCATAATTTCTTTGTTTTTGTAGTACAGTTTTATGTGCCTTGTATTCCAAATTCTATTTGTCTATTTGCTAAGGTTTTCTCTCTTGTGAAAAAACAGACCCTATCAAGTTGCAGAACTAAAGTATGCAAGGCACTTGAAATGCCCGAGGAGCAATGTGAACTGTCAATGGGCATGTCTGGTGATTTTGAGTTAGCGGTATGGAATAGCATGCTAAAGTTATTTAGCAGTTCTAATTTTCTTGATAGTTGCATTGCATGATTGCACCTGCAATTATCTTACAGTTCTGGATGCTTTTTAGCTCATCAGGGAATGAATTGACAGCTACCATAGGAATGGGGTTCTTTGATACTTGTAGTGATGATGACAGTGTATGAGGAATGTTAATAACACACTTGTTAACACATTCTTTATTATTAAATAGAATTCAGACAGGTTCCACTAAAACATAATGGAACTTTAAATAGGAAGTGAGACCCACATTATTTAGTAAAGCCCACATGAATTTCACCCAATAATAGTATTAAAAAATGCGTTGTTAGCATTTTTTCATTGTTTATATATTGTTATGATGACATTGGCACACTTCTTTTAATTAGTATTAGTTGTGAAGCGTTTTGGAAGTACTTATTGGTAAATAAGTTACTACTTACTACTCACAAGAGTCTTTTTCTAAACTACTTTAAGTTTCTCACCTAACTATATTCATTTACTCATCAATTGTATACATGCAACTGTTGATAAATATTTTTTGCCTTTTCAGATTGAAATGGGTAGTACTAATGTGAGAATTGGGTCCACAATTTTTGGACCGAGGGAGTATCCAAAGAAACAAGAATAGCGAGAAGTTGTAACCTCTCTCTCTCTATCTATACATACAGACTGTATACATTAACGCACAGATGTTCTGAACTGTTTTGTATTACCTTTGTAATTGATGCAATGGAATTGGTAATAATAAAGTTCATAGTTGGTCTCTATACCATAAAAACAATCGATATGCAAAATCTTCCTTTTTTTTTTTTTTTTTTTACAGTGTTTGTTCATGCTAATTAGAGAATGTGTGTGTGTGAGAGAGAGAGTAGCAAATACAATGGTATATAGTTGCACTTGTTCATGCTAATTAGAGAATGTGTGTGTGTGTGTGTGAGAGAGAGAGAGAGGAGAGTAGCAAATACAATGTTATATATATCAATTTTGGTTCCTGTTTCTAGCCGTGTCTTGTCTTGTGGGTTACACTTGTGCTATGGGAATTTTTTGGTTCTTATCTCGAATAGTAAGAAATATGTTTTGCTTCTAATTTTAATTTGTGAGCTAGTTTGCACTGTGATTCATCTTCTTAATGATCCTATCTTAAAGCAAGCAATTTTTTATTCTGCTAGCTAATTGGAATATAGATCATGCTTGAGACATTTTTAGCTTCGAATCATGTTTGCAGGTCAATCCATGGTATGATTTGTACTCGTACTAATCCAGTCTTAAAGCAACCAATTTTTTTATTCTGCCAGCTAACTAGACCTAGTCATAATACAGTCGTTATCAGCAGAAAGAAAATCGAATGATTGTAACTAATGCTTGAAAATTGACTTATAAAAATTGGTTCTCAAACCTCTTCCCAAGCAAGAAGCAACCTAGAGGCGTTTGAGTACTATCTTTATTTTGCAAGATAACAAAGTATCTGTCATTGAGTTTGTAGTTCAATTGAGATCTCATTAAAACAATTCAACTAAGAAGCATATAAGTTATTTCTAAGTATAATATTATTAGAATTTTATAACAAAGAAAGATGGATTACAGAACCCAAGTTTCTGGATGTAATTGTTTCATCAATCTTTTTTACGTACTTCCCAAAATCTTTTATTGTATCTCTTGTAATTGAGAAATTTATTATTTTTAAATTGTTGTGGTAAGAAATATTATGAAATTGTTACAACGAGGAAGAAAGATCAAAAAACCAAAAAAAGAAATTGTATTCACCCCAAGTACTCCCTCCTAAATTTTCATTTAGTATGTAGTGGAGACACGTGGATGCAAGGGCATATATTTTATAATTCTTTTAGTAAAATTCCAGGGATAGGAGATAGTATTTCTTTTCTTTCTTATTATTGTATAAAGGATAGTATTTCAGACTATGGCAAGGTAAGTCTTTGAATTTGAAAAGCACTTACAATAACTCGATTACTTATCTATGAGATGTGTGAGGGTTTTGAACATGTAACTTGATAGATAAGAGATCTTGTCTTATTCTGTAAGATCAAGTCTTTAGGAGTTTACCCTTCATTTGATAGGAGTGAAATTGATGGGAAATAAAGAAGAGAGAGTGAAAATAGATGAGAAATAAAAAAAGAGTGTTTGAAAAAGTGGAAACAGAGGAGGAGAGAAATAAAATGTATGAGTCTGATATCTTTTTATTTCTCTGCAAAATTGTGTAGAAATTGAACAATAATTACATTGCTTTTGGCCACTAATCAATTATGCTCACTTTATAATCGATTGTCACACGTAAATAAATTATTATCATACTATTTTAATCGATTATCATATCATTTTAATCGATTATCATTCCATTTTAATTGATTAACATACCATGATAATTGATTATCTGTATTCTAAAATCGATTATCAATATTCTATAATCAATTATTTTTAATTAAATATTTTTTATTCTTTGTTTATTTCTCTCTTCCGTATTTCTTTCCTATTGGACAGGGATCCTCTGCTGCCTCTGCAGCAAGATGTTTTCTACAACAAAAATCTGGACCATTAATCACATTCTTTCACATATATAATTATTGTGAAATAAGTAATCAATGGTTTTGATTTGGCTGGATGTTGGCTGTAGACAAAATTGGCTGGAGAGGATCTATTTTGGCTTTTGTTAAATTTTGTCAGTTCAGATGTAGTTGTCTCTCTTAGTCTAAAGTGGGTCTTTTGTCAGTTCAATGACTTTTTCTGTCCCAGAGTGGGCGTACTTGCTCTTATCTGCTGTATTATTGGGTACTGCTGGGCCACTCTCTAGAGTCTCCTGTTCCGAGTTGGGCTTTTGCGGCCCGTTTTCTCTGGAAAAGTAAAAAAAATGTCTATGGAGTTACATATTTTAACGAAGAGATCTTGACATAATTGTCACATATGAAATTGAGTACAATTTTGCAAAAAAAAAGTCAGCTTGTTTCTCAAGAAGAAAAAATAATAAAATAATAAGAATGTTTATATATATATATATATATATAATTATTTGAATTGGTCAAGCAATTGGAAGATTTCCTATAAGAATGGTACTTATTAGAATTAGATATCAGTTCTTATGTCAATTGCAAAATCTCTATAGTTTTTACACTTTCGAAAAAGGGGGAAGGGGGGGAGGGGGGGTTCATCAAAGATACACTTGTTATTGTTAGTACCAGTACATCTAAGAATCTTTAATTGGTTGGTTTAAATAGTCCCAGACTATGGAACAAAGGAGTATCCCGAACCTACACCGAGGTAGATCAATTGCCACTCCCCCAATACGAAAAAAATTATGCATCATTCTCATACCTGTTACAGCTTCAAATATATCATATTAATTCTCTTTTTCTGAAAATATAGAAGAAAGGTGTTTGTGCGCCAATACCTGCCATAAAAGGTCCTAGCCATAGTAGGTGAGAAGCTATACAACTCAACTCCAACATAATTACTCGAATATAGCTAGCTCTTTTAGGTACTTGGATATTTCCCAACTATTCTGGCCCATTTACATTGTTGCTTTTGTGAACATAGGCTTAATTATGTTTTAGTCCCCCCAAATTTGAGAAATGTATTTTTTTTACTCCCTCAAATTAAAAATTAATTTTTTTAGTCCCTTTAATCTTAAAAATTCTTGTTTTGGTCCTTTTGGACCACTTACAGTATCATTTATAAGGCAGATTGAGTCAGCTATACAGCATCAATTGAGTTCAATGTGATGTTTTCACTGACAGAGACATTACTGGGTGTGTTTCGTGTGATAGATTCACTAACTACGTTAGGGCAAAAGGACCAAAACAAGAATTTTTAAAATTTGAGAGACTAAAAAGATTAATTTTTAATTTGAGGGACTAAAAAAATACATTTATCAAATTTGGGGGACTAAAAACATAATTAAGTCTTTTATAATTTATGCATATAAAGCACAACTAAATTATAAGAAATGTATTCTCTTTCTCTTCAAAAAAAGTAACAAAGAAAGAAAAAAGACAAACTTCTTTTGGACCTCTACATTTTGTTGGGTCAAAGAAGGAAAAAAAATACATAAACAATTTAGATAGAAAGAAAATGATGAGAAATAAATAAATTTTTAAGCTATTTGATATAAGAGAAATATAAAAGAAAATGTAAAGAAAGAAAATGATTTTTTTTTCTCAAATAGACGAATATGTTCCTAAAAATATGAGTTATATAATATAATATTAATAATATATTACTAACACTATTTTCCAGTTGAGAGTAAGAATGATATATAAGAAATACAATAGTAGTTAACCCCTCTTCTATATCTTTCTTTGTTCACATGTCTTTTGAGGTTGGATATTTCTATTGTTTATCATACTAGACATTGAACTTATAAGCTGTTAGGGTGTACTCTATTTTTTAAAATTAAAAATTATAGGTATCTTTTATTTGAGTCGAAAATATTTATAGTGTAATAGAGTCATTTCTCTCAGGTACCAAAAAAAGAGTCATTTCTCTCATCAATTTTTTTTTTCATACTACATAAGTTTCAAATATGAGATTTTAAGTAAGGAGGAAATTAACAACACTCTCTTTTTAACACTCTCTTTATTATAAGTTGAAATTTATAAGAAAGCACAAATTTTGATAGGTCTCACTTCTAAATCAGAAGAGAGACTCATTGAATGAGAAGTGAGATCTACTAAAATTTGTGATTTCTAATAAATTTTAATCAATGATAGAGAAAATATTAGAAAGAGAGTGTTTGAGAGTGTTGCTAGCCTTCTTCCTTAATTAAATGGAATCAAGTATGTATCACATAAATCAATCCTCTGATAATTGTATTTTTCTATTGATATAATGTTAATCATTTAAACTTACTAATTATAATGTTAATTAAACTAATATTATTATTGTTATAAATTTTTAAAATTAGATTATAATTTATTGAAAAATTAAATAATTTATTTAGTCTTATAAATATTTACATAAGCTAATTTAATATTTTAAAAATTCATAATATTAAATATTTTAAATTAAAAATCACTTTTGTATCTTTTAATATTTAAAGATTTACTTAATATTACAAAAAACTGACAAGTTAAGTTAATATAAAATTAAATTTTGAAGGAATAAATAAATACTTTGGTCTAAAATAATGATAATGCATATAAATAAAGCAATAATAACTAATTAGCTATGATTAAAAGAATTAAATATTAACATTAATATTATCTATAAAAAATATTAATATATTATGGTAAAAAAAATTATTTAAATGATAATAAATATTTATTTTAACTACAACATGAATAAAGTTATTCTATTAATATTTTATATATATCACAATATTTATTATTATAATAATAAAATATGTAGATAAAATAATGTATCAATTGTATATAATATTATATTAAAATAATAACATCAATATTTTAGATAGATAATAATACAATAGTTATAATAAAGTGTTTATGTTAGTAATAATATCTATTTTAATCACTAACATAAATTTTTTTCATATATTGCAAATATATATATATATATATATATATATATATATAAAATGATTTTATAATATAATTATATTTTAAAAATATTTTTATAATAATATATTATAATAACCATGAAATAATTTATATAAATAATGTAAAGGTATTTATTTTTACTACGTATAAATAAAATTATTTTTATTATGCAAACAATAATAATAGTTTTCATCACTTTGCAGTGGGAGATAATGTTATAATAGTAGAATATTTAAAAATATGACACTTGTATTATAATATTGAATTGTTTTTACTACTGTTATGAAAAAATTTTGTTAATATTTTTATACTATTTGGACAACATGTTATGTTATTAAAATATAACTGTAATATTTTCATATGATAATTATATACATTTTATTTTAATAATCAATAATTGATACTTATACATATTTATTTTTAGGGATAATACATATGTAGGTCTTTGAACTTTTTGGGTTTTTTTAAATATGTTCCTAAACTATAAAAATTTGTAATTGAGTTCCTAATCTTTTTCAATTTTTGTAATCAGGTCCCTGGGGTTAATGGTTTGTTTACAAATCGTTAAATTAAGCCTAGGACCTAATTATAAAAATTGGAAAAGATTAGGAATCTAGTTAAAAAAGAAAAACAAGCCATGTACTGACAGTGTGAAGTAGTTTTACTATGTCATCCAACTACAAACCATTATTTATTGTAAGTTTGTTGACTTTTATAATAAATACTTTAAAAGTCATATCAATGGTGATTTTTGATTGGTTAACAGTGTAAAACTTTTTATACTGATAGGCATGACCATTAAACTCGTTAAAAAAACTCAAAAATTATTTAATATGAAAATTCTTGTATTAAAGTTTTTTTATTTTGAAATGTAAGGAATAATATTTCCTAAAATAATGATATATAGAAAAAAAAAAAGTTGTAACCACTTCTATAAACTAGAGTTGTCAAAATTAGCTTGGCCCAATGGCTTAGTGTGTCAGGCTAGGCTGGGCTCTTTATTTTGAGGCCCGAAAAGAATAAGGCCAATTTGGCTTGACATAATGGACCAAACGATTGAGCAGGGCTATAAAAATGTTAGCCCAAAAGTTATCGAGCCTATTTGACTTGGTATTTTTTTTCCTTATAAAAATATATAAATTTATGCAAAAAAAATGGATTAATTTGGCCTGGCCTATCAAGCCAAATAGGCCAAAAAATCTATGGCCTATATGAAAATTAGCCCAATCTAGGTTGCTTTTCAATCTTTGGCCTGTTGAGTCGGTCCAGGCCGAGCAACCTATTTTGACAACTCTACTAACAACATAGCTCCATTCTTGAATGTCAGTTAATCTTTTCTATATAGTTTGCTATATATATGTGTTATTATATAAGGTAACTTAGTGATTCTTTTAAATTCTAGGACAAAAAAGAATCATGGAAGCAGATTCATAAGTATGCAAATTATAGGACATGTCTCTTATTACTAAGTTTTATTTAAGGACAATACATTCGCAGGTCTCTGAATTTTTGGATATTTTTAAATAGGTCCCTAAACTATAAAATTTGTAAATCTTTTTTAATTTTTGTAATTAAGCTCCTGGGGTCAGGAAGAATAAACAATATTTTGTTAAAGTTAATGATTATTAAACCCCAAGGACTTGATTACAAAACTTAAAAAAGATTAAAGACTCAATTACAATTTTTTATAGTTTAGAAACCTATTTAAAAAAATTCAAAAAGTTTAGGGACCTGCAGATGTATTATCCCTTATTTTTATCAAGATAGTAAGTTTTATTTAAATGGTTAAGAAGATAATTTAGGAATTTAATAATATATACACCTTACATTAAAATAAATGTTAGTCACATAAGATATTAATATTTTTATTTTCATTAAATGAATAAATTAAATATATTTTTTCTTATTTTTTAGCAGTACTTTTTAAAAGATTATTAAATTAAATAATAAAATAATAAAAATTATATGATGAATGTTTTAAAAAATGTCATAATACTCTTGAAATAATTGATATAACTTTTTGTTACAATACATTGTTTATAAGGTTTATTATATTTAATCTCAACATTATAAAATTTAATGAAAAATGTTTTAATATTATCTATTTAATTTAATTTTTAATTTTTTATTAATAATATTTTTAATAATATTTTTACGTTTATATGTTAAAGTTTTTATAAATATATTCAAGATATTACGTTAAATAAAAATATTACATAACATATATGATCAGATATTTTTTAGTTTTTAAATGTTTAATTGAGATTGAATGACTTTATTCGATGAAACTTGTTTGTTTAATAAAATAAATAAAAATATTAAAATTTATATGTTAAAATTTAATTAGACTATATATTCATAAATATTAGATTTACTTAATCATTAATGTTTTAAAAAATATTTATAGTATATTATTTAGAAGTATAGGGGACATATCTAATGAAAAATCTTTTTAAACAAGAGTATAAGGGGAAAAAAATACTAATCATTAAATATTTTTATGAATAATCAAAATTAAAGCACATAAATCATTTTAGTTTTTTAAAAAATCACATTACTTTTAAAAAATTTGATGGTGATTGTCTATGTATTATTGCACAACCCAAATTTATTTCTCCCATTCTCATAGAAAAATGACTTTCTCATTCCCTAGAAGTATAAACATGTTAATTGAATAGTAAAATCAAATCATTCTTGCGTTATTCAAATTGAAAATTTTACGTTATATGAATTAATGAGGTGAAGTTACTAGAAAAATTAATTTTAACTACACACAAATAAATTTCAATATCACCAATAATTAAATACGAGAAAAGATAAACATGTCTATAAGATATTTGGATAAAATTTAATTAATCTAATTTAGCGCATGAGTGTGTGTGTGTGTATTATGCATTTGGTGCATAAATTAAAAAGAATTAAATAATATTCTTAACTAATTTTAATTACTTGAAAAATATCAAACAATTTATATAACATCTTAAGAGGTATTATCGTTACTAACTGCTTTTTCTAGCAGAATAAATAAAATTCAACATAATTTAAACATTTTTTAGAGTTTAACATAATCATCCATAAAAAGGATACCCAAGGTATCTTACGAATTCTTAAAGAAAAATACATAATCAATGCCTCAATATATAGGTCTCAAGTACAAAATGCAAAACATAATATTTCAAATGCTAAAATCTATATATAAAAAAAAATCTTGCAGCAATTCTTTCCTTTACTAATAGCTCAAAGCTCCACAAACCTACTTAATCTAAAATACTGAAATTTAAACTAATGAGATAAAGTCTTAGCGTGTGTCTTAAGGACACAACATCACATATCAGAGTTATACAAGGAACATATAAACTTTAACATTGTCCTACATAAGGCATCACATCATAAACATATAAACACATTCCTTTTTTTCGTGTTAGTACATCATCAATTCTCATAATCATTACATATTATAACTTAGCATGCATTACATTAGATCCATTCTCTTTCTTTTTTGTCTTATTGACAAATTTGAACTTAGAATCTTAAAAGGCGTCCCTCTTTGCCATAACGTCGTATTTTTATACATTTTTGGTTTGAGGAGTGTCTACTACCCTTTAGGACCAGAAGGGATAAAAATCCTTTTCTTGCCAAAGAGGGTACTCAGTCTTATGCATACTTTCTTTTTATTTATACTTTTGTCGTCCTTTAGGTATCAAAAGGGTTACTATCATTCCCTTACCAAAAGAGACCTTTTAAATATTCATTTGCAATCACATTTATCACAGTTCAATCATTCGTATAGGCTTGGGGAGACACATACAACAATCATAGTATTTAATTAACATCCATAATTCTTGGGGTCTTGTGCTTAGCATAGGCATGGTTGTGCTCAATGAGCTGGACCTTAGCACTTAGTGCGCCCAAATGGAGCTTAGTGTTATTGCTCAAGTTCTAGACATGCTCTTTAGAAGTTTCATGCTTACTACAAGTGTGGCTAAGCTTAGCTTGGTTGCGTAGGGTCTCCAAGCTTGTTCTTTGGACGTCCTACATTTAGCATAAGCATGGTCGCACTTAGCGTGTTTTGGACATCCTCTTTGAATCATCCTACACTTAGCGCAATTGGGTTGTGCTTGATGCCATTACACGAAGCCTCAACCTCGGGGTCTAAAGACTCATGCTTAGCACGATGAAGGTGTGCTTAGCGTAGATCGTCATTTTGTAGATTGTGAATAGTGAGATTTTGTGTAAATAGAGGCCACCCATGGCTTTCTACACAGTCCAAATCATCCAATAACATGCAAGCATCAATTCAATAAGTTTCTAACAACCAAACCCCTATTTTATATCCATTAATCATTCAATTGAGTACCCAATCCCCATTAAGCCTTAACCCAACAACTCATGCAAAATACCATCAAAAAAGGAAAAATAATCAAAAGGCCATTAATAGGGAGTGGGGAAGCATGCTAGAAGTTGCACTCACCTTGAGATCACCTAAGGTTCTCTAAAGGGTGAGTTGGGTCCTTCTCTTCTCTCTTACCTTTATCCTCTTCCCATCTTCCTTGTCTTCTTTTCCCTCCCTTTCTCTTAAGTCAAAATGTGTGAGGGTGTGTGAAGTGACTCAAGGTTACTATCTCTAATTTCTTATTGGGCCCTGGTGGCCATTCCCTTAATATTTTAGCCCAACTCTTAATTGACACTTACAACCTCCCTTAATGGACCCATTTAATATTTATTTATTTAATTAAATTAAACCTATAATGTTGGGATGTTACAATTTAAATATAAAAGAATATTTTTTAATATTTTATTTGCTTAACCTATACTCTTGATGTATAAGATAAAAATATTAATAAATTTATTTTATT
The DNA here is from genome assembly GCA_004329165.1 of Spatholobus suberectus. Taxonomy (NCBI): domain Eukaryota; kingdom Viridiplantae; phylum Streptophyta; class Magnoliopsida; order Fabales; family Fabaceae; genus Spatholobus; species Spatholobus suberectus. The sequence goes on along the minus strand of CM014737.1, from coordinate 39,708,152 downwards.
ACAAAAGTAATTTTTTTATTTATAATAGAAATTTAAAGATCATGTTATAAATTTTTATGTTCAAATATGCTATAAAATATTCATTCTAAAGTAATCAATAATTATATATTTTTTAAAATTTAATTCGAATATTTTTACTGTATTTTTTTACATTTTCATTTAGTTATGAATTATTATATAATTAAAATTATTGACTATAATAATTTCCTTTAAGGATATCAAAATGGGTCAAGATTGATGGACTAACCTAATTAATCCAATATAAACATGATATAAGTAATCAAATTTAGGCTCAAAATTATTTTAAACTAATTTTGGACTAATTTGGCTTGATTCAAAATTTATAAGCTTGATGTGGGTTGGTCTGTGGTGGGCAAGGTCAATCTGTAACATCCTGGGCGCTAACGAGGACAGGGAGTGATCGCTAGTGCAAAAGATATGAGACACGGATAAGGAGCGACTCTTGGCAGGCTTCCAGCAGGAGGGGTACATGAATGAATCGAATACACACCCGAATGAGAGGAATCCAGAGGCTGTGCAGGTATGGGACTGTACAGTTGAGGATAGTTTAAAGGAATTAATAAGTGCTAATATACCAACAAGATGCATCTATTTTTCGGTAACCTATCACTTAAGAACTCCACAATTAAGCGTACTTGACTTAGAGCAATTTAGGGATGGGTGACCTCCTAGGAAGTTTCCCAAGAAGTGTATGAGTGAGGACAAAGTACGCTAAAAAGTTTTGTGTTGGTTTGTGGGAACAACCATTGATCCTGAAAGTGGCCAGGTGTTACACAATCCACTGACCCAAAATTTAAAAAATAAGAAAAACAAAAAAGTAAAATTTAACCAATGAATATTACACAAGTTTTTAGTTATTGAGAAAGGTACTTGATTTTTTGAAAAATGGATAAATAAAAGATAAGTATATTGTAATGAACTTCTAATTTTTTATTATATTGAGCTTGTAAGTTTTTTTTTTTTTATGGTGAACTTGTCAAGTCGTGATTTATGAAAGTATTAACTATTAAGTGGTGGTTTATTTAATGTATTAATTTAAAAATAAGACATTATTATAATTAGTAATTAAGATAGTACAATGTTAACAAAATTATTATTTTACATAAATATTAAAATTAAATATGTTTTTAGTTTATATAAAATTGTAATTTATTTGCTTTAGTCTTCAATTTTTTATTGGTTTTAATTTTCATAATTTATTTCTAAATAATTCTTATCAATATTTAATAATGATGTGACATGTATTCAGACATGTCACGACTATTCTAAAATGACATGTGATATGCAATGTCTAAATGTATGTTATGTGATTAGTAAATAATAATGACTAGTTGTAAAACTCTTAAAATTTAGAATAACAAAAACTAACATTTTTTAAAGAATAAAACAAAACAAAAATCCTAATGTTATAAAATTAAAAATATATTTAACCTCAAATATTTTATATAATTAAAAATTAATATTATATCATTTATGTTATTGCAAAACAATTGAAGAATTTTTCAAAAAAGGGTTTGTAACCCAATTTCGGCTAGAGGCCCGTTTCTCAAAAATGGAATTTATCTATATATTTATTTCTTTATCCTTTATTTATTTTAATTTAGAAATAACTTTACATCATAATTTAAATTATTTATTGTAAATTTAAAATATTTTATATATTTAAAAATATTTATTTACATCTATTTATATTGAAATCATTTTCTCATCATAAAAATGTTTCCATCTCACAAGTATGCAACCTTAGTAGGAGTGTAAATAACTAAATATACAATTTATTTTGTTTCATAATATTATTTTTTAAATTGAAAGTCAGAAGATATTCTTTTCATTTTCCTTTTGTCAGATTCTTGCCATTTCCTTGACTCAAAAACCTCTCTTAAAACCAAACACTAGCAGCACTGAGCTCCTAGTGTTGGGTTTTCTGCGCTCTCCTTCTTCCTTATCTCAATCAAACAATGTCAACCCTTTCACTCCCACTCAGATTCTGCTTCCCTCCAACCACTGCTACCTTTTTCCCTCACTCCCAAACCAAACCCCAAACCGTCACTTTCCAACGCAGAACAACATCAAAAACTTCTTGTGCTGCCTCAGAGAACCCCCACCAACGCCAAAACCCGAAGCAGAATCGGACACAGTCCAAAACCGGGAACACAGGTGACGATGGCGAAAAGGGCATTGACCCGGCTGGCTTTCTCGCCAAACGCGGCGTTTCCCACAAGGCGTTTGGCCTGTTCCTTCGTGAAAGGCAAGAAATTTGGAAAATTGAAAACGAAAGTTGCGTGGTGTTCGGTGGGATTCGCGTTTGGATTTTCTGGGTTGGTTTGGTTTTAGTGATTGTGAGGGAAAGTTGGGAGCTTTAGTAGAAGGGGTAATTGCACTCACTTCACATGATAGTACATTGACTACCCTGCTTCTTAGGCTGTGTAACGGTAAAGTAAGGGCATGTTTGGATAACACTTTTCTATAAGTACTTATGGAAGAAAAAAATAAAAATAAAAAGTGAAATTAGCTTTTTATAAGTTAAAATTAGCTTATGCATAAGTTAATTTGTAGAAGTTTTCTCATATTAGTTTCTTCAAAATCTAATTTTTAGCTTATGTATAAGTTAATTTTAGCTTATGAAAAATTTATTTTATTTTTTCTTTTTATTTTTTTCTCCTATAAGTACTTATAAAAAAGTTAATCCAAAAGTTGGTCTTAAGAAAATCAACAGTTGATATTCTAACACATTTACAATTTGTTGTGAAAATGCACATGATATGAATTGTTGATTTTTTTATCAACTATTGAAATTGCTTACTGTTTCGATAAACTTTTTCATAAACACTTACAAGATAAAAAAATAAGAAGGTAAAAATAAATTGAATTTCTCCTGTTTGTTAAAATTAGCATATCACTTCAACTCCTGAAGAAGTTAGACAACACAGCTTCTATAAAAGTTAAAGTACATAAGTTGATTTTAACTTATGCTAGATCCTCAATTCATTTTACTTTCTTTTTTCCATTTTCTATAATTACTTATGAGAAAGTTTGTCCAAAAAGGATCTTAGTCTCTAAAGTGAGTTACTCACTTTAGTAGAGTCAGATGCCTTCTTTGGGACACTTTGTGCACGGTTCGTAGAAAAAAGATAGGGGAGTTGTGTGTAATTGGGTCATTGAGACGTAAGAATAGTACATGAAGTAAGGACTAAGGAGAAGTTGGTGTAGTTTCTCATTGATAAGGGTGTCAGTGTAACGAGTGTAATGATCCCTAAATAAAATGAGGGAAAACTTGTTTGTTTTTATTTTTTATTTTTTATTTTTTGGTGCAAGTGAATGGCATGGCTATGTTGGGCACTTTCTTGGTTTTTTTGCCCCTAGATGTATTGGAAATTTGATGCTTGGCATTATTAGATGTTAATGGTCATTGGTTTTGCAGGTATAAAATATTGAAGGACATAAAAGATGAAATTTTGCAACGGCATGAGAACTTCATGGTTATGGCTTCTGGGTTAGTTCCATTTCCATTATTATGTGTCTTTAAGCTTGTAATTTGGTACATGATTTTGCATTTTGGTTCTCTCAGCTATAGGCTACATTATTCCTTGGAATGGGTGTTTTTGAATATTTTAACTTGTTATCATTTCAATCAACCATAATTTGGAAAAATAATGTGGTGTGCATTATGTTTCCTATGTATTCTTGAAATTATTTGTCATGGAATTATGATATTTGAAGTTATTGTGAGTATTTATTTTACAAATCTGTGCATGTGTTGCTCCAGGTTTGAGTTATTGGGTATGCATCGTCATCCAGAACATCGCGTGGATTATATGGAATGGGCTCCAGGTTTGACATTATCCCCTAGGTTTTCTTTTAGGGTCTTTCTGATTCTGAAATCCCAAATATTGAATGTGTAGTCTAATTTATTTTGTTTATTTTTGGCAAGAATCATTTCTTAATGTTAGATTTCATCATCCTGAGTTTTATATTATCACCCTAGATATTTGGCAAATCAGTATGTTTGATATTCATATGGATGTTCCTCAACTTGAATTTTTCTATGCTCTTTGAGAAATGTAGTTACGTATTTTATGTCTGAGCTATACTTGCTTATATCTGTCCCCTGGTATTAATGTAAAACCTTAACTTGTTGCTACTAGTAGCCTATGCATGGGCCCTTGCAAAGAGATGTTATACAATGAAATTGTTATTTTGTCTAGTTGCCATTGCCACCAAGAAAAATCTGTTGTTTTAACTTGATTTTTGTCCATCCTTTCTTGTTTTTTGACAAGCAAATATCTGCAGGGGCTCGCTATTGTGCAATTATTGGTGACTTCAATGGATGGTCACCTACAGAAAATTGTGCAAGAGAGCATTACTTTGGTCATGATGATTATGGATACTGGTTTATCATTCTTCAAGATAAGCTGAGAGAGGGAGAAGAGCCCGATAAATACTTTTTTCAAATGTATAACTATGTAGATGATTATGATAAAGGGGATAGTGGTGTTACTCCTGAAGAGCTCATAAAGAAAGCAAATGATGAGTACTGGGAACCAGGAGAAGACCGTTTCCTAAACAATCGTTTTGAAGGGCCAGTGAAGTTATATGAGGAGATATTTGGTCCTAATGGACCTCAAACCATAGAGGACTTGCCAGACATACCAGATGCAGAAACAAGATACAAAGCATGGGCAGCCGAGCATGGGCCTTCCCGTACTGCTGCATTTGATAGTGGCAAGGAGTATGACATATATAATGTGATAGTTGATCCTGAATGGTACGAGAAAATTCGTGCACTGAAACCTCCTGTCATGTACTGGCTTGAAACACGTAAAGGTAGGAAGGCTTGGTTGAAAAAGTATAGTCCTGGCATTCCGCATGGCAGCAAGTACAGGGTCTACTTCAACACTCCTAATGGACCATTGGAGAGGGTGCCTGCTTGGGCTACATATGTGCAGCCAGGTAAATCTTATATGGAATCTTGGAAGTCATTTAATTGTCTGTGAATAAAAACTAGAATTATATTTGGTCCTGTGTAGTATCTTATGGTTGTTTCTTTTGTAAAGATCTACCTACACATTCGTACATGGTATTTTGTGTTCTTTTGCATGGTCTCATGCATGTATGTTATTCTTGTCTTTTTTGTTTCAATTGTAAAACTGATTCTGTGGTACTCTTAACTGACAATGATAAAGCTGCTTTGAAGTTTGAACTGTTAGAAATAATGTAATTATAGTAACAGGGCTGATTATACCTTATGTAATTATGTTAATTAAAGTAATTGTATATTTTTGTAATTATTTGTTATTACCCTTGTATTTATGACTCTTAATATAAATATTTACTCTACTGTGTAATTCAAACACACGGAATTCATCCTATGTCTCTCATTCTCTCTTTCTCAACATGAACATTAGCTAAAATGCATCTTGGACTTGGAATATATGTTTAGATCTTACTTGATGTTGGCATTATTTACTTATAGGGTATAAAACTTATACCACACAACAACAAAAGCATTATCCTACTAGATGATAAAATTTATACCCTTGAAAGAAATTCATATATTATCATCATTTCCATAATATTAACTTTTGTTCATTTTCCTATGTAATGTAATACACTACTTTCAACTAATGCCAATTTTGGGTTTGAATAACACTTAAAAATTACAAATCTATGTTGTACTTAAAAAGTTCAGTTTTATAAAAAAAGTCAATAAATGCAGAATACTATGCCTAAATACATAAAAAAGAAGGAAAAAGGCCTGATTGCCTAGGTCACTTTTTTTTTTTTTGGGGGGGTGGGGGCGGGGGGTTCCTTGATACCAAGATGTGGATTCTATGTGCTATTTATTATGTGTGTGTGTGTGTATATATACCCACAGATACACTGGTTATCTGAATGATGCTGATTTAATGCATTGCAGAGGTAGATGGAAGACAAGCTTATGCGATCCACTGGGAACCACCCCCTGAGCATGCATACAAATGGAAAAATACAAGTCCCAAAGTACTAAAATCCCTGCGGATATATGAAGCTCATGTTGGAATTAGTGGTTCTGAGCCAAAAATATCCTCATTCAATGATTTCACAGACAAGGTTTTCCCCCCATTTCTTTGGGTTGGAATTTATAATTAATCCATTATAAATATCTTCCATGTCTATATATTGTAATTGGCTCCATTGAATTTTTATTTTTATTTTATACACAATGCAGGTTCTTCCTTACATTAAGGAAGCTGGATACAATGCCATCCAGTTGATTGGAATTGTTGAACATAAGGATTATTTTACTGTTGGTTACAGAGTAAGTTAAATTTTGTAATTCTTAAATTCTCACTGTATTTATATTGTGATTAAGATTCTTTAGAAGTTCTTCAAGTTACTAATGTGGATGCTCACTATGTCTGAGAATGAATGACCAGAAGGTAGGAATATTTAGTGGTCTTAGTGTTGGGTGTGTAAATCTGAACGTGAAGCTTCTATTCTAGTCTATTCTAGGTTAATATAACCATGTTAGGCTTTGTTGACTTCTGAATTAAGAAAATATGGAGAATTACCTAGTATATCTATTAAATTAAGTATTATTAAATATTAATATATAAGACAAAGTCAGTAGCAATTGATGCCGAATGATTTGTTTGACAACCAGATTGTAATAATTGATGTGTATGAATTGTGCAAAAGGCACACATGCTTTATCTTGTAAGTCATGACACAAACTATGTGCACAAACCTTATACATGCTGGCATGCCACTTATATCTGTTTATAAGTTTTGGTAGTAGTTTATTGCTACTCTTACCTTTAGTGACATGCTCAAACTTTTATCCGATGGTGCAGGTTACGAATTATTTTGCTGTTAGTAGTCGATATGGCACTCCTGAGGATTTCAAGCGATTAGTTGATGAGGCCCATGGTTAGCATTTTTATGTTGTACTGTACTGATGGATTTCTAATTGTTTGTACTGATTGTGTTGACCTACTACTTTATCAAGTCTATTGTTTTTAATGCACAATAGTGAAACTTTTATATGTTTCCCTATTTTACTTTTAGCTTTTAATACAAAATACAATAGGGAAATAGTTTCCCTATTTTGCATTAAAGGCTAAAAATATATAATATATAATATATAATATATAATGACCAAAATCTCTTCTTCGCCTTTGTTGTTAAAAAGAGATTATTTTGCTAACTCTGCTTTTGACTGCACAGGACTAGGACTGCTTGTTCTCTTAGAAATTGTCCATTCATATGCAGCAGCAGATGAGATGGTTGGATTGTCAATGTTTGATGGATCTAATGACTGTTTTTTTCGTTCTGGTACCTGTTCATGCTGCTGGAACCTCTTCATTTAGACAAATTCGCTTGTTTTTGTTTCTTTCCCTTGCCATCCTAATATTAATCAGCCAGTCTGATGTGACATCAGTTATTATTCTATGAATGATGTTTCCTCTGTTATCTGATGTCAATTATTGATATATTAAATTTCATCTCTGCTTTTTAAATTTTTGAAATACATATGACTACAATACTACTGTTAAAAGGGTAGTCATCCTGTTTGGACAAGCTTCTTTTATTTGGATCTCATTGAATTCTATCTCTGTTTTGTAAATTGTTTTGTTGTCCAATGAGATACTTTTATATGTTTCCTGAGTATGATATTTTTATTTTCTTTTGGTTCCTTTTCAAGTAGAAGATACTGTATTGAATTTTCCTACTCTGCTTTGCTATCATTCCAATACCTGTAAATACCAGTTTTGATTCCAACTTTCCTTGTTGAATAGGTAAACGAGGGCAACACAAATTTTGGGGAACCAGAATGTTCAAATATGGCGACCCTGATGTTTTGCATTTCCTTCTATCAAACTTGAACTGGTATATGCAATTGCAAAGCAAAGACAGTGTAGAGTACACTTGTCCTTGTAGTTGTCTTTTTGAGCCATTGTCTTTCTACCTGATTGGTCTATTAGTTAATTATTTTATACAGAACTTCATTTTATTTTATTATTTGTTTTTTGTTTTCTGTTTATTACTTTTTTATTGCTTCATCATTTGACAGGAAGTGTTGGTATATGCTAAATTACTCACGAAATGATGTCTAAACAGGTGGATTGTGGAGTATCAAATTGATGGTTTTCAGTTCCATTCAGTTTCATCTATGATGTATACTCACAATGGTTTTGCTTCTTTTACTGGGGACTTGGAGGAGTAAGGCCTTTTTCCAAAGTTTATTGCTTCTTATGGATAAATATACTCGAGTTTTAGTTGGTTTTTACAAAGATATTTTAGTTCCAAGACATTGCTTGAATCCTAATGCTGTTATGAAGGCATTCATATTGTATTTCTGCCCTTTCAAAAGATTCTTTAAGGTTTCCTGTATCATTGTCAATTTTTTTGTTTGTTTCTCCTTATGATACAACTTGACATTTGCTTAATTTCTAGTCAACTGATTTGTATTACTTAGATTGCTTTTAAAATAGAATACATAATGACATTAAAAATTGTATAGATTACAAATGTTAGTTTCATTCAGGTACTGCAACCAATATGTTGACAAGGATGCATTAGTATATCTTATCTTGGCCAATGAGATACTGCATGTTCTTCACCCAAATATTATCACAATAGCGGAAGATGTAAGTATTTATGTTCTTTTCATTTATTTAGAATTTTAGATACTTCTGCATACTAATGTGCATAGCACTTCTTAAGAGTGAACAGAAAAAAGACAAATAGATCATTTATTGTGAATTGGAACTAGGTGCATGCTTCTAAACTCCTAGCTGGTTTGTTGCCCATGTAATCAAATGGAAGATAGACTGACTGAAAGGCACGAAGGAAGACCAAAGTAAACTTTAGGAGTAACCATTACAAGAGACTCTACTCTAAATGGGTTTGCAAAAAATATGGTTTTTGTTTTATCTCATTGACATCATTTAATCTATGTAGCTGGCCCCACCTAGTTGTGAGAAGGCTTGGTTGTTGTCAGATTAAAAAGGCTCATCAAGTAGTCTTGCTTTGTTAATAATCTTCTTAATGTATACATAGTGATTGCCATTTATTCAGTGATTTCCTCCTGCTTCTTTAGTGAATTGCATTTATTCCTCTACCATCCCCTGCCTGTAAGTTTTGGGCTGCATATTTTTGAAAGATAAACAGTCATTACCCTGAGGTCTTCACATTGCTCTGTGTATAAAATAATGTTTGTATCCATTATTGTTCAGGCAACATTTTATCCTGGATTATGTGAGCCAACTTCTCAAGGTGGATTGGGATTTGATTACTATGTCAACCTTTCTGTGCCTGATATGTGGTCAACTTTTCTTGAGAGTGTTCCTGATCATGAATGGAGCATGACTAAGGTTGTACTTGAGAGTATAATTGATCATTCCTTCATTAAATGAAATGTTTTGGTGGTCATGTTAGTCTTTCACTTTTCTTTTTTTCATTAAATTCTATAATTTCATTGTTGTTACTTCTAACGCTGTAGATTGTTAACACATTAATTTCCAATAAAGAATATGCTGATAAGATGCTTATGTACGCTGAAAATCACAACCAGGTAACTTACCCTTTTTCAATTTCTAGAACTATGAGCTTTATTTCTTTGGTATTGTTTTAAATCTATTTTTTTCTTGCTGCCAGTCCATATCTGGAAGGCGATCATTTGCAGAAATATTGTTTGGTGAAATAGATGAGAATTCACATCACTATAAGGAATCTTTATTGAGGGGATCTTCATTGCATAAAGTATGCTGTTCACTATTTTTCTAAATTTACTATTTAAAAGTGAAAACAAGAATTTTGAAACTAGAAATAAAATTTTATTTAACCTTCTCTCTCTCCAAGATGTTGAGTATTACTGTTATAACATGGGTAATTATGCAGTAGGTTTAGCATAAATAATTTTGTGGGTTCTGCTTCTGAATTTTTTCCAAAATTTATTCCTTCTTTTCTATATTAAAAGTAACATGCTTCGGGTAGATATATATCATGTAAAGTGACTTTTCCTATAATTTTTATCATTCTTTATCTTTATTAATTTTCTTGACTTTTGGGCTAGATGATCCGATTGATCACTTTAACAATTGGTGGTCGTGCCTATCTGAACTTCATGGGTAATGAATTTGGGCATCCAAAGGTGAGGATTACTCGTATTAATTATGCACATAAACATACTTCCTTGTTTGTGACTGATAATATGTTGATGTTTTGCCTGTGCCAGAGAGTTGAATTTCCAACTTCAAGCAACAACCACTCGTATTTGCTTGCTACTCGTCAGTGGGATCTTTTGGCCAAAGATGTTCACCGTAATTTATTTTCTTTTGATAAGGTGATCTAATGTCTTGGTATAAAAGTTGTGTTCTTGGAAAGTAATTTGGATATTGAATTGGTCAAATCTTAAAGCATCAATCTGCATGGTGTTTAGTGTTTGCTAATAATTTATTTATTCATAAACAATATAGGCTACTAGCAGTTTGTTGAATTCAATCTTAACTATGTATTTATTAATCATATTTGACTTGAAGCTGCCTTTTATATTCAGACTTTATGTTTGTAATGGGGCCATAAGCAAACAGAGATTATTAAAATGCTAAGCAATGAAATTACTTGTCCCCTTCTTTTCAGGACGTGATGAAGCTGGATGAAAATGAGAGAGTGCTCTCACGAGGTTTTCCAAACATTCATCATGTGAATGACAGTTCAATGGTATATTGAATGTTTTTATCAATTCCTTTCTCTCCTTTAAGATAATTGGTGATTAGTTTTCCATTTTTCCTCTTAATTAGTTTCTGGCATATTCATTGACAGTTCAACGGTATATGTCCTTTTCTTCATTTGTCTAATAGCATCATGCATTGCTTTCTTCTGTTTATATATACAAGCCCTTGACATATTTGTATTATATATTTTAAGTGGTTTATGATATACCATGCCAACTGGTGCCAATTAATGATGTATGTAGTAAAAGTAAACGATTTCATTATTTGCAGGTCATATCATACATCAGAGGTCCCCTTCTTTTTATTTTCAATTTTCATCCGAAAGATTCTTATGATAGTTACAGCATAGGTGTAGAAGAAGCTGGGGAGTATCAAGTAAGTGCCAGTTCATCATGAAATTTTTAACTTCTCGTGTTATTTTATTTTTTTATCCATGCACTGTTATCTTTGCTTATTTTAATTTGTCTGAAGGCAAAGCTTCATTTTGTTTTAGGCCCTTTGAAGGGATAACTAATTTTTGTTGGCACAGATTATTCTGAACACAGATGAAATAAAGTATGGAGGTCAAGGGAGCCTTAAAGAAGACCAGTATTTTCTAAAAACTATCAGCAGAAGGTACTCATGCTTTTTGAAACTCCCGCCTTTCCATCTTTTCTCCTTTTTAAGGATAAACATTTCTACAATTTTATTTTATTTTATTATTATTATTATTTTTTGTATCTGATGTGTGCGACAAATGTATTGACTATTGACAGAGTTGATGGCCTTCGAAACTGCTTAGAGGTGTCACTACCCAGAAGAACTTCTCAGGTTGATAATTTTGTTGCTGTTGTTACATTTTAATTTATTCCCAAGGACCATATATCTATCATAGTTATGCAATCAAAGCATTGATATATATCTAAGTTGAAGTCATTTTTCTGGATCTCATTCGCCCCTATTCGGTATCAATAACTATCATCAATAAGGAAAAACGGAAAAAAAAAAAAAACACTAATCATATCTGATATTCTTGTGCACCCCATTTATTGCATTCTTTCTTGGCAGTTTACAGATAAGTGCAGAAAGGTTTAAAACACTAATTATCTGATTTTGTTGAACTCTATCCCTTGGGTTAAAAATGTTGTTCTCTTTTAATGTGTGGACTCATACCAGCACCTTTTTGAAACTTTCTGTTTGGTACCCTCTTAAAATTCTGAGGGAAAATTTAAGGAATGACTTTTTCACACAGTTTTTTAATATAAGCTTATCCTTGAAATTTTCACCCCTTCTTAAGAGGGAACTAAACTAACCTTTAGTGCGATGCTTTCCCTATAACTTAGCTACAATTTTGATCCCAAAAGCCAACTGTTTCTGTTTGCTGTCATTTTATCTATACATGTATATGGATTCAAAGTGTTGTGATTTCTGATACTAGATATAATTATATGGCATTAATTAAATTTTAAGATGTTATAAGGGGAATATGTTGAAGCAAATAATGAATAGTTTCAATTCAGATTTTAGACTTCTATATTGCTTAGATAATAGATAGAATCTTATCTACATTCCAGTACCCAAGTTCTTTGGCACTTTTTGTAATAAATCTCCAACTCTATATGCAGGGATTTTCCACCTTTTCCAATTTATTAAAATCTATTAGTTTTTATAAATATAAATTATACTATATTACTCCTACTAGGATTACTCATTGCAAAATTCATCAATGTTACAATTCTACAAACCTTCAATCTGATGTTCTCATTGTTCTGTGCAGAACTTTTGAAGTATATGCATATCTTTGTATTGACTACCTATGCTTGACAGTACTAAGGATAAGGACTTTCTACTTTTTCAGGTTTACAAGTTAAAGCGGATTTTGAGAGTATAAGGCACACTGCATCATAGGAATAACTTTCAGCCAAAATTTCATGACATGGTACCACTGAATGCTTTCTTTGGTATGTCCAGCAATGTAAGAAAAGTATAAGATTAAATATGATCCTCAGCATAAATGTACATCTACATGAAGGGGTAAATGTTAATTGAATGGGTTGATGGCAAGTCACCTTCCAAGGTTAACGCAACTGCTTTGTGGGTTATACTATAATCCTTGGGAAAGCTTTCAGAGCAATGGATCCTAAATTTATACAGGTGCAAGATACTGAAATATGGCACTTCATGTTATAATTACATAAAACTAGGACCATGCTTGTAAACCCTACTGATTCATGTACCACAAATGTGCTAGGTTATGTGTAAAGAGTTATTTGAGGCATATGAGGTGTTTTTAGGATGAGGAATTTATAGGATAGGATTTTTTATTTTTTTATTTTTGACATTATATTCATAAAGCAAAGGGGAGTGATTGTTGAGTGCAATAACTAAAGCCACTAGTTGCACTGGGACTAAATTGTTAGTTTTTTGTACCTTAAATTACAGTTATACTTGAATTGTCTATATATTTCAATCTAATTATGTCATAGGAATAGAGTTGTCAAAATGGGCTAGCCCACCCCACTTGGCCCAGCCCACGTGGGCTAGGGTTAAAAAGCTCATAGGACCAAAAGGCCCACATAAAAAAGCCCATAAGGCCTTGTGGGTTAGGATCAGCTTATGGGCTTTAAATTTGAAAATTTGACCCTAGGCTAAGTTGAAGATGTTTAGGCCTAAGTCATGCTGAAAATGCTCTAGTCGAGGCCTAATTATAGATGTTCTGACCGAGGCCAAGCTAAAGATGCTTTGTTGAGCCCAAGCCGAAGTTGCACTTGTTGAGCCAGAGCTTAAGATGCGCTTACTGAGGTTGAGTTGAAGATGAGCTACCCAAGGCCAAGCTGGAGATGCCTTGGTCGAGGTCGAACTGAAGATGTCATGACTAAGGCTGAGCGGAATATGCCTTAATCGAGGCCGAGTTGAAGATGTCTTAGATAAGGCTGAGCCGAAGATGCCCTGGCTAAGGCTAAGCTGAAGATGTTCTAGCCAAGGTTGAGCCAAAGATACCTTGGTCAAGATTGAGCTGAAGATGTCTTGCCCGAGGTTGAACTGAAAATGTCCTAATCGAGGTCGAGTTGAAGATGCGTTAGCTGAGGCCTAGTTGAAGATGGAAGTTATCAGTTCGAGCCTAATTATCCCTAAACCCCCATGTAAGTTTTTGAGGTGAGGATACTTTGGCCGAGGTCGAGATGAGGATACTCTGGCCAAGGTCGAGGTGAGGATACTTTGGCCGAGGTTGAGGTGAAATTACTCCGGTTGAAGGCGAATTGAAGTTACTCAACCAAGGTTGAGTTGAAATTATTGTGGCTCAAACTGAGTTGAAGATACTCTGATTGAGGCTGAGTTGAAATTACTCTAGCTGAGGTCGAGTTGATGATACCTTGGTTGAGGCTAAATTGAAAATATTTGTGTGGACAATTGAGAAAACGCATGTTTGAAATGGTCATGACTTGTGGGTTGACCACCTTAAGTCCTAGCCCAACCCCTCTATTAAGTGGGTTGTGTGGGTTGGAGGCTTTTAAGCCCCCTCATCATGTGGGCCAAAAAATAATAAGGCCATTGTAGTGGGTCAAGTGGCTTGGCCCTCAGGTTTAGGGGCAAAATGATACCTCTACATAGGAAAATGTAAATTTCCTAATTAGAAGATGCATCGAATATTTGCTGGAGGATGAATCTTCACATTATGGGCCAAAAACTACTTTTGACAGCCTAATAAACATTTTGATCCAGATACCAAGCTAGCAAAATTGCCTGATGATGGTTTGGTTTAAATTTTGATGGAATTGTTTTTGAAATAATTGATGTGCAAAAAATTATTTTTGGTTGGTGAGTTTGTTTTATGGTTGATGATGTCTCTATATTAATAGTCAATGTCAATAAACTATATTTTAGTTTTTTTTTTTATACACATCTAAAATTTTATTAATGAATCATAATACAAGTTGTACTTCAAAGAAGAAATACATTAAATTTAATATGTATAGAAATATATCCCTTATATTCATAAATTATAAAACCAACAGCCCTTGTTTACACCTAATGTCATCTTTTGTTGACATGTAATTGTCCCATTATCTAAATATCAACACCACTTAGCATATGTGGGTTCCATGTGACCAAAATAGAGGTTTGTAATGTCTTTTATAAAACAAAAAGGTATACTTCAACTTGTTATGCATTTGAAAACAAGAACAACAATGGGTTGTTGTAATGAAACTCATTATTAAACATTATGCAACACAAGAATTCATGGTTAATGGTACACAATTTAGCAAACATATTTGGACTTGTCTAAAACACTTACACCTTCATTATTAGATCCCCCAATTTTACACATTTAATATAATCTGTAGTTCCAAACTGTCTCAAAGGAAGAACTTTGTTGCCCATAGTGGTTCTATTCGACTCAAGTAGGATTACCTCCAATGAAAGATACATGTTGTCTCAACCTAAAAAATATTGTCATCAAGCAAAAGCCTTCTTGCCTTCATTATATAAAGCCGGGTAAAGAAAAAGTTATTCATAAACTTGAAACTCATAAGATCCTTCCTACACATGTTTCATGAGTTTGTTACTCATATAGACGCAAGCTAGCATGGGAAACCGAGGAATGTCTCTCACGATGCGATAGTTTTTTGACTGTCCAATATAATGTTTTAAAAATGAGTGGCTAGGATTTTAAAGGTGTGACCGGTTTGAATTGTTTCATCTTTGAATTTTTTTATTTGAAACAAAATTCCACCTAGAGGTAGTAAAATACGTGGACACCTACGATTTGTTCCTCATTTCCCTTTGACATTTTGACTGGACAAGAAACCCAAATTAAGTACTCATACCCGACTCAGTCTTTACTTAACGTATCTCCTTCCCTTTTTTGGTTGATAATGTTCCTGATATGTCTTTTTTTACCTTTTACCTAGCATATTTTGAACGAGATTTACGAAAGCAAGCACTTACCCAGTGAATACCTGAGAGAGTTGTTCCCTTTATTTATTTATTTTTCCGAGAGTGGTTCCCGAACCCACGACCTGACACAAAACCATGTTTGTTTTCCCAAATCCAACCTGTATTTGTCAGTTGATGGTTGGCCCCCCTTTAATGGTCATGTATTTTCGGTGTGGGTGTTCGTGTCAAAAGCCTAAAGTTGCTACGGTGATGTTCGAAATGCTAGTCATATTGTGTGTATGGTGGGCGATGTAAGATGAATAAGTGTTGTCTTCGTATTCATGTTGGTGATTGCTAAGGTATTTCTGATGCTGGTAGTCACCTTTTGTTGCTGAGTTTGACACTTTCTACCTAGGCACTGTCTTAGGTGTTGTTATTGAGCACCGCGGATTGAGCAGTTTGTGTTGCGTTCTGGTACATGTAGGGAAGTGTTGTTCGAGTAAGTGTTTTATTTTTAGAGGTGGTGTTGGTTTATTTGTGATTATTGTTATGTTTAAAAATGTATACCAGTGTTAATCAACGGTTCAATAGAACAAAAATTGAAGATACTACATCAAATATGATGATATATGAAAAGAATAGTTGTGGGAGAGATTAAATGTATTATGGCGTGTTATGGTGTGGCTTATATAATTGAATAGGTAAGTTTATGTAGTTTATGTAGTGACAATAGCGTTTGCATTATGTACTGTAAAAAGTGATAATGCACTTTGGTGCTCCCACGGTATTGTAATTTTCCAATGGTAAAAGAAGAGTAAACATGTAGATAGTGAATTGATAATTAAAAAATAAAAGTAGTTATGGAGTTCAAATTGTTGACGTTTTATTGAATTGGTGATAAATATTATTCAGTTAAAGTTTACGCAATGAACAATGAATATAGGCAAATTGCATTTAAAATGGAGCTTTATTGTTGTTGCTTGGTGATAAATATTATTGAGTTAAACTTTGTTCCGGTGGCAAATAGAAATATAATATGTATGGATCAATTTCTTGCCTGTATTTCTATTTGCGTATTTCTTAATGTTCGTTGCCTATATTTATCACCAAGCAACAAACTTTCATTTCGAAGGTAACTTACCCCAAGTGTTTTCTAAACCTTGCTTAACTATTAGCTTAAAGCGTTTCAATCTATATCAATTTCTATATTGATAACGGTAGTTATATCACCAATTATTAAAGTTATCTTTTCCGCATATAAAAATATTTTAATTATCAAATTAAAATTTAATTATATTCATTCATTCTTTATAAATATTATCGATTATTTTTTAATTTGTATAAAATAACTAATTTATGTTAAAAAATATTTTCACGTAAAATTTAATTGCTTTTAAATAAATTAATTATAAATTGTGTAACACCTCAAATCCAGCAATTTATACAAAATTATTCACCCCGGCACCTATTCTTAATTAAGTAATAGTCAGAGTAAAACTAATAATAAAGGAAAGTAGCTTAATTGATATATTTTATTTATAATAAATACATACTAATTGTTTACGCAATTTGCGGTATGTCTTGTCTTGATTGAATGGCGGTAATCTAATCACGTTTGAAACTTTGTTAACAAAGCATATAAGTTAAATAAGTGTATAGTTTACAAAACTTAGCACACTTTTTATATGAATTTAATGGCCGGAATTTATATATCCACATTTTCAAATATCGTTTGGTGGAACCGTGCACTTTTCAGGAGAACCTAAGGAAGTAGAACAAAGAGGAATTTGGTTTTATTCCATATCAAAAGAGGAAATACGCATGTAAGAAATACGCAAATAGAAATATAGGCGACGAACATTAAGAAAAACGCAATGAACAAAATAAAAGCGTTATACGTATCGAAATACGCAATGAACAATGAATATAGGCAAATTGCATTTACTTGGTGATAAATATTATTCAGTTAAAGTTTGTTGCTTTATCCTATTCGGGAAACAGATTCGAAGTCCACCGGAGCAACTTCATGCCTCCCCTCCGAGACAAACAATCACAACAGAAAAAGAGCACCAGTAAATGGAGAACAACCGCCAACTTACATGTAAGGGTTGGATTTGGGAAAGCAGAGATGTCACGGTTAACCCGGAGCCACATTCCGACACGAAACCCTATCTACTGCTGGTAACACTATCGACCAAAAAGGTAAAGGAGATATGTCAAGTACGGGTACTTGATTTGGGTTTCTTGTCCAGTCAAAATGTCAAAGGGAAATGAGGAACAAATCGTAGGTGTCCACGCATTTTACTCCCTCCAGGTAAGTGGAATTTTGTTTTAAATAAAAAACCTCAAAGATGAAACAATTCAAGCCGGTCACACCCTCAAAATCCTGGCCGCTCATTTTTAAAACATTATATCGGACGGTCGTCAGAGACATTCCCGGGTTTCCCACGCTAGCCTGCGTCACTCACATATCAATGTTAAATTTAACATTTTATATGGGTCGAGTTATATTTGACTCGTTACATATTTACAATTTTGTTTCTATCCAACCTTTTATTTTTGTGTTGCATATTAATTGTTTCACGAGTTCTCCACTTTCCTTTTGCATGAAAGTATGTGACACTACCAACGTGTTTGCTTTTGTATCGTTTGTTGTGCGCATTTCACTCGAAGCAACAATTTACTGCTCATGCGTAACTGAACAAAATTAACACGATTTTATTTAAATATGTATGTGCATGTTGGATGTGTGTCCAAACACACTATATTATTCATGTGTATGAAAGCGTGTAAGGCTATTCTTCTAAACCTAAACACAATAAACTCATGTCCAGTAGGTGTTGTTTAGCAATGAACCTAGGAAAAAAGTTAATGAGTTTTTTCATGGAGGTAAGAAAATATTCTATCTTAAATTTAATTTATTAAACAATATGTAAATTTATATACAAGCATTTTATAAATAAATATTAAATCCTTTTTTCTTTTTCTCTTACAACATTATGCTTAAGTTTGTTTGGTAGTGTTAGGTTGTATCATGATGGAATCAATTGTAATAATATTATCCTGACAATCTCAAAAGTCCTAAAAACTCGTGTTGTAGTGTTGTTTCTCGTGTTATTCTCTTTTCTTTCATGACACTCAATTGCATCTGTTTTAACACTTGTCAACGCATTTACTCATGCAAAACACATGATGACACATCTATCTAAACGAAAACCTAAGAAATTCATTATCTGTGGGCTTCATTTTACAATGGACACAAAGAAAAGAAAAGGTTATCAACTAACTTAAAACTCCTAAATTTCATGCTGCAAATGTTGTTTCAAGTAGGGGTGTCGAAACGGATCAACTTAACCCAACCCGCCAAATTCCCAACCCAATCAAAAATGGGTTCAACCCAACCCAACTTGTCGAAGAACGGGTTTGGTTAGGTTAAACTCATTTTTTGATTGGGTTGGGAATCCCAACCTAAGAGTTGACCTGACAACTTATCAGAAAAATTATAAATTATTTAATTTTTTTCTTTAATTTTTTTTCAAGTTTTATGATCAAATATAAAATTAAAAAAGAGAAAAAATGTTATAAAATTAGTAAATAAAAAAACCTACTTAATACTTAAGAAATGATTAATTTAATCATAAACTTTAAATAATAATTTTTATTTGTCCTAAATTCTAATGACCACCAAAATTTGCCTTTTTGTTGTGGAACTTCACATATGACATATTTAAATAAAAAGAAGCTATAATCTCAAATATTAAATGAACTATAATACAATCTCAATTTAAAGGCTCAAGCTAAAAAAAAAAAAAAACCCGACGGGCCAACCCAACTCAACCCGTCATTTGGCCCGTCGGGTTGGCGAGTTATGCAGGTTAGAGGGTTAAACTACATAACCAAATCCAACCCGTTTTATCGGGTTATGCAAATTGACTCGTCGGGTTAAACCCATATTGCCACCCCTAGTTTCAGGAGTTCTTTTTCTTCCTTTCACTCCATGCAAATTATAAATTGTTAAAGCAATGTTATATAACGCTATATTTTGTATTTGTCAAAAATTAATTAAATAATATTTTGTTTTTAATGAATGATTTACATAATTGTGTTGATAAATTTGTACTTGCTTTTTAAAATAAAAAGTATTTCTAATTGAAAATATTTTTAAAAAATTATGATAATTAAATACGTGTAGAACACAAAGATAACACAAGAAGGGAGGTTAAATTGTGTTATAGCAAATTTTCGCAAAAACCCTTTTAAAGACGTATCGTCTGAAGGATTAATCAAAAGATTTTTTAAAACGTTATTTAGAGAAAGACGAATGCAGAAAAATAATCAGAGAAGCACAAAGGAATTATACTAGTTTGTCTCACCCTAGAGACTACGTCCAATTCTTGGCAAAACCAAGTGTCATTAACTTAAACAAGTTGTAAGCATTTTTTTAACCAAGCCTCTTCAAGCTCAACCTAAGTAGTCTTTAACTTGTCTCTCCAAGCAAAAACCCAAGTATTTTTTGAATCAAAGCCTCTTCAGGCTTTTATCGATTTCTTAGAGAAAAAGGTTGAATGTGAGTTATCTCACCTAGTTTAACGTCCTACCAAATGAACATACAATGAAGTTCAAAATAAGCTTTTACAAGCAACGTATATGAATATTACAAGATGAGAGCTTTTCAACAGTTAAAGATTTTTCAATCAACTAGCTTTTGAGACTGAGGTCTTTTCTTCTATTTATACGCTTCTCCAGAAAAGTGTCAGTTGTGAGTGCTTGCAGGAGACATCCTTTGTCTATTGGAAAAGAGTCGTTGAAGTATTAAATGTTGCATTTAATACCTTTCATCAGCTTGTCACTTTGATAAGATAAAGATGTTTGCTTATCTTTGCCATTCTCGTACTCAATCTTGTAGCAGTGGACATATCTGCTTTTTCGTTTTGATATCTACACGCACATTCCTTCTTTTACGCGTAAAGTGGACTTTTCTTGAGAGTAGGTATGTAGACTTCATTTATTTTGAGGTTGTTTACGATTTTACAAATTTGCAATGTACAGATCATTAGAACTTTGTTTGAAAGTAATTAGTTACTGAATCTTTTTAAAGAAAGATAAAGATGGTACATGATCAAGTGATCAGACGATAGCGAACATGCAATATACGAGTAACCAGACGATTACTTGAAAAACTGTTTTTAACTGTTTGTTATTATCAAAATATTTGAGAGTTATAAATTCGTCTTTTGTCTTAACAATACGTTTATTTCAAAAACTCAAAAAATTAATCCTTGTCTTGTAAATGTTACATTACCCTTATTTAATGACGACATTTGGTCAAGAAATAATAAATGACTAATGATGCCACATTTAATTGTTACATATGGTAATTAAAACTTTCAAAAAGAAACTTAATATATTTTCTTAATATGTATACATCAGAATATGAGTTGTCATTTGCATTAAAATTACATTAATGATTACTTTAGTCAAAATTTATTAAATTTTGTAATTAATTAAAAGATTTGTTTATAATTTCAATATACATTTATTGTTATCTTTGTTTATAATCATATAAATCATTTAAAAAAAATAAAGATTTAATGAGAAACTATTTAAAATAATTATTTATTCCAAATTTTAGATTCTATTCAAATTCTAATTAATTTGAAAAACTAAAACACAATGCATAAAAAACATTTAAACGTTATTTTTTGAAAAAAGAAGTGATTCTTTTGCAAAAAAAGCTATAATCTCCTGTATTAATTATTTTTTCTAATGTCATAAGAAAAATATAAAATAATTATAACAAAATCTACAATTATGCGTATCCCAATTCAGGTAAGAAAGACCTTCCAAATCCAAAAAAAAGACTTTCTTAAAACTTTTAAAGAAATCGGTAAGAATTCAAACTGACAATTTATATGCGAGATTCTATTAAATTTGTAAATATTTTATTAATTTTTACTTTTATTATATTTATCCTTTATAACATAACATTATCATTTAACTTACTAACATCGAAGGATCTAAATCCCTAAAACACGAGCACAAAGTGTTCAATGTTAAGAAAATCTAAATCCTTCTTTCAAAAAAAAGAAAAGAAAAGAAAATCCAAATCCTTAAAACATGCTTAAATTCTCAACTTTAAGGACAGACTTACATCATAACATTACCATACATATACTTACATAACACAAATTTTATTTACAAAAATACAATGATCTTATTATATTTATATTAAATGCATAAGTTAAGATACTAAAAATAAAAAATTTTATTTAAAAAATTATTACGCCAGATTCATAAAAATCATTTATTATTATTTACTAAATGCATAAGTCAAGAAACTAAAAATAAAACATTTTTATTTAAAAATTATTACTCCAGATTTATAAAATTCATTTATTACATGAAAAAAATCTATATTTTTTTTAATCTAACGTACATATCTAATACGTAAAAAAATCTATTTTGTAATCTTTAACATACATATCTATTAAATAACACATAAAATAAATAAAAAATCATAAATCATATTAACTTCCCTCTTGTTGCTTTCTCTTTCTCTCTCGTGACATTCTCTTAAAGCCTGTTTGGTTGGGTGAATAAAAAACATGGGAGAAAAGAAAATTTTAAAATTTGAATTGAAGGAACTATAGAAAAAAGGAATAGTTTAAATTTTTGTTTTTAAAAATCAATTTTTTTTTTTTCTTTCACTTTCTCTTCAACCAAATAAAAAAAAACACTTGATCATTTGTGTTTTCTTTTCTCCCTTTTTTCTTTCTTTCCAACCAATAGATCCTTAAACTCATGAGCAATCCAGAATCCATAAAACACGCACGAAGTTAAGCCTCAATTGCAACAAGTGCATTTTAGTTGCATGCACGCCACGTGTCCCTTTCCAACATCTAAATTAAAAAAAAAAACAAAAAAAAAAACCACCGTTTCAAACGCTAAACTTATCTTCTTTTCTTACATTGCCATAAGGTGCGTGCGGTGTGTTGTCTTTAAAAGGACGAAAAGAAAAAGAAGAGACCAGACTCAAACAGAGTAAATACTGACTCGGAAGCGGAAACAAAACAACTCGCTCGCGAAATGTCCAATTTGCCCCAATCACTGTCGATGGGCGCGGCCTTTGGCGGCGGCGGCGCTCCACCGCCAGCGTCTAGTGGCGCCGGAGCCCAGAGCTCCGGCGCCGGCAAGGATCGCAAGATGGCCTCGGCGGAGCAGCTCGTACTCGAACTCAGCAACCCTGAGCTCCGTGAAAACGCGCTTCTCGAACTCTCCAAGGTAAACCCTAATAACCATTTCCACTCACTCTTTCAAATTTCTGCTTCAATGTTTCCTCGATTGAATTGTTGTGACGGTGAATTGAAGATGGAGAATGAAGATTGGAGTCTCCGTTTTTGTTTTTGTGAGTGTGTGATTTGGGGTTTGTTTTATTTATTTGTTTATTTATTTAATTGTTTGTTTGTTTGTGTGAATATGGATTGAATTTTTTTTTCTGATTTTCGTGTGTTAATTAACCGTTGAGAATGAGATATGATGTTAATGGTGTGTTTACTGTTACAAGGTTTGCTATGGTTTTTCTTTTTTTCCTAATTGATGTGTAACGGTTTTGTGTTTATTGAAGCTTTGTTTCCCTTGTTTGTTGTTTTTTTTCTCTTTTTTTTGTCATTTTGTGTTTTTGTTTTACTAAAAAGGTAGAAAGAGGTGAGATCGGTTTGTATGTGTTTAAACTGGTGGGGATGAGAATCGGTTTCATGGATTTGGCGTGTGTTATTAATTCCTTTTTGTTAAATTCAGCGACTTGAAGGAGATGTGGTTATTGAATGCGGTGGGGATTCACTTATTTAACTTTGAATTTATTTTCTAGAAGTAAGCAGAATTTCAAGCATACGAAATTTGATTCCTTCTTAGACGTGGGTGGGGCATTAGATTGCCATGTTTTTCTAAGTTGGAATATGATCTGGATTGCTGAAGGTGGAAAACCCACTTAAGAAAATTGAATGAAAGACAATGGTTGAAAGTGACTGGTGTTTTAAGGACTGGATTGAGGAAATTGAGGACTGGATTGAAAAAATCCGTCATCCCGTTTGAACAGGATTAGGTTGTTACCAGCCTCTTCTTCAGAAGGTGCTGCATCTTGCTTCTCAGCCGTTTATTGAAAAACTGGGTTTGGAAGAATGGGAAGTGATTATTTTACCTGGAGCAATGTGAGCTTGAAAAAAAAGGGGGCGGGAGACTTTAGAGCTTTGTGCTTTTGGCACTCTACCCTTTTGGCAAAATATGAAATGGACTGTCGGGTTGGCTGACTGTACATAACACTTTGGCTCGACATGTAAGATTGAGGATCACCAAACCATAACCGATCGAATAGGTCGACCCAGCTTAGACCAATCATCATCACTAGATTACCTCGAAAGCTTATGGGCCCTCAAACCCACAGGCCCAAAACAAAAGGAGTATTGAATCTTCCCACAAGTGATTAAGGCACAATAGGCACCACCCTACCTTGGCACTTGAGAGAGGCACCATCCATGCCACTCCCCAAAAAAGGCGGGAACAATACGAATTAGTTAGAGAGTACATTCCATAAATAGGCGTCATAGAATAATAAGTAAAGGTAAAGTTGACTTGTTAGAGAGTACATTCCATAAATAGGCATCATAGAGTAATAGGTAAAGGTAAAGTTGACTCGTGAATCTTATGTTGTGGAAACAACACCTTTACACACACTACCAAAACACAAAATATAGAAATAGTAGAAGGACACAATTTATTTAACGTAGTTCGGCACCTCTTGCTTATGTCTATGAAAACATTTTAATTTTATTAATCTCAAATATTCAAGCCCGTTACAAGTTTTCTGGACAAACTTGAAAAGTCATCTCTTCACATGACCACCCTCTCTCTTAGGGTGGTGACCCCCTCTACAGGCCGAGTGGTTCTTCTCATTTTAAGAACCCCCTATTTATACTCCTAGCATCCCAATATTAAAATAAGAAACAAATTTCTAAAATAAAAGTAATATCTTTAAATCTAAATCATATTTTAAAGATTTGAAAATGAAAGTTTGAATTGTTTTTCCAACATATTAATTGCTTGGTGAGGGTTGCCCCCCATTTATATGCTTTATTTTGGCTATATCACTAGTCACTGTGAGATTTTCAACACACCCCTCTTACACTGAGGACTAGACATCTCGAGCTTGAAGTTTACAGGACTAAACATTTGCAAATGGGTGGCCTGATAAGCCCTACAACAATCGCTAGGATAGGCTTTGATACTATCTTACAATTTGAGTTTTGGGCCTAACTCTTCCCCAAAAACTAGATCAAGAGTGTTTATATACTCTATTTTGGTCATATCACTAGTTGATGTGGGATCTCCAACATGTTTCTATTAAAGTGTGTGCTTTATGATTAGTTATGGCAAAAAATAGTATACCTTTTATTGGAGAAAGATATTAATATATTTCCAATAAGAAGAAAAAATATTAAGATGACATAAGAAGCTCATATATACATAATATGATATGGGGATACAGAAAATTAAAAAAAAAATCAAGATATAATAGACTAAGACACTTTATATATATATATATATATATATATATATATATGCACAATGTTTATAAAGAGACATTGGCATTACTAATTGCTCGTTAATACATAAACATATGAATAGTCAATATACGATGATCACACTTTACAAAACAAAGATACACAGGCCGGTGGCAATTCATATATCAGAGACTCAACTCTTACGACCAACACTATATACAACACAGACCCAGCATGCAACAAAACCATTCTCAACGATCAACAGAAACTTGGAGAACAAAGACCCAACTCCATAACACAATAGAGACCCAACACAGCAGCTCGCTCAGAATGGTACTTTGTATCAAACATTTGTTTGTGGGTGGTTATGTAGGATGGTTAGTGTGGAAGAAAGAATGAAAAGTAATTTGGTATCGGTATCCTTGTTTGCAAATGGTAAAAGACTAAAAGGAAAAGGTAAAAGAAACTTAATAATAAAGAATTATAGTAGGTATTAATTGAAATGAAGACATATGTTGAGTTGCTCAGCCTTAGTTGTATTGAAGCCATATAGGGTAATTTTTTTTAAATAAATTAATGGATACTTTTTGGATACTTATCAAGACATATTGGATGCATGTAGGTATTTATTACATGTCGGATGCCAATACTTTTGCATTTTTGCAGTATCTGGGCTTCATAGAAGATGACTTATTTTTGTTATAATTTGTAGATTAGTCATATATGTACATAATTTCAGTTGGTTGAGTCTCAAAACCTTATGGCATTGGCTCCTTTGGTGACTAGCTCATTCAGTCATTCAACTAAAAAAAACAATAGACTATAATTTAAAAATTATATTTTTTGTGAATTTAAAATATTTTTTAAATTAAAGAAATAAATATATACACTATACATGCACAGGCACACATGTATGGGTAATGTATGAGCTTTTAATAACTTGAAACGAATAAATCAACATGTACCAAAGAAGTCTGCACCTAGCATACTATATTTTATTATTTTTCATAGATGGCGTTCAGTGTTCTTGTACCACTTTCCTAAATGTCCACCATTACTGGTAACTATTATTTCAAGTCAACCATGATCAGAAACTGATTGTACATTATGTGGTCTGGTCACTCTGGTGATGTGAAATAGCAGCCATGGTGGTGCTATTGTGCTATGCCGTAGTGGGTTTCCTGCAAAATGCCATCATAGGGCTATGACATTGCAGGTTTCTCATGGCAGCTGCTTTTGCCATAGCAGAAGGGGTGACTGTGGGTGAATATGTATAACTGTAAAGAGTCTCTGATTGTTTGGAGACCATTCAACATGTTTTGAACACGGCATTTCCAAACTTACCCTGCTATTATCTTCTCTGCTCACACATCCTCTTCCTTCAAACCATACCCAATGCAGGAAGGAGACCCATTTGATTGAACATCTCCATCATTTCTGGCAAGGGAGACCGTCTCTGGCCTATGGAACATCTTCAGTGGCAGTGAATGACCAATTTGGTTGTCTCTGGTAACCTCTTTGTTCTGAGTCTGTTTCTGTCTCTTTTTTTTTTTGATTCTTTGTCTCTCTCTATAGTCTATTCTTTTCATATCCGTTTCCTTTTCTGTTCTCTCTAATTCTCTATGTTCTTTGACTATTTCTCTATTCCTTTGTTCTGAGTCTCTCTCTTCTCTTCCTTTGATTTCTGAGTCTCTGTACGTTCCTCTCTTTTCAATGTCTCTGTTTTATCTCTATGAACTTATGCTACAAGGCTTAAAGACTACGAAGTTCAGATATTCCAAAAATGTAAAAGTATTGGTGTCGGACATGTATCCAATACCAACATGCAAATCTAGTAAGTCCCTTTGTGTATCCAAAAAGTATCCATTAATTTTTTTTAGAAGATTACCCAACATGGCTTCAAGATGGCTAATATATGACTGAGCAATGCAGGATACAGCTTTATTTCAAATAGATACCTACTATAATTTTTTATTAAGTTTCTTTTATGTTTTAATCTTTTATCATGTAAGTTGTTCCAAACCGTGCAACAAAAAGGAGCCCCATCACGCTAGGCCTTGCAAGTGACAAGCTCAATACCGAATGCATCTTCCTTCTCATTCTTTCTTTCATTCTAATCATCCACTGTAGCCACTTACAAAACACCATGCCTTGCCCCCAATTTATTGCGAGCAGCCATGTGCAATTGTGTTTGATACTGCCAGCACCGTTCTCTGCAATCTGTTGCATTAGGTCTTTGTTCTCTATGTTGTGAGTTGTCAGAGTCAGGTTTCTGTTCTGAGGAGTTGTTGGCCGCTGCTGTGGAATTCAAATCATGTGTCCCTAAATCCTGTTTCCATTCTGTCTCCAATAAAAAAATGACACATTTAAAAATATCTAATTGTATTTTTCAATTTTCTACATTGCCCTTAAATTGAATTATTTTAAATGACATGGAACTTATTTATTGGTAGGACAAGAACGGGAAACAATTAGGGATAGGTGATTTGGACTGAAATCACGTGTCTCCTATGTTGTGTTTCACTTACTATCCCACTAGTTGAAACTTGTCACGTCAACTAAAATTTCATATTTTAATTGACATGATAAGTTTCAATTGGTGGGATAGGAAGTGAGACACAACGTAAGAGACTGTCCCTATTTCTATTAATATGTTTATGTATTAAATGAGCATTAAATAATATAAAATCGTAAATGTCTCTTTACATGCATGCCCACACACATACATACACACACACACATATATGTATATATATATATATATATATATATGAGAAAATGGGCTATACACTGACAGTGTAAAGCAGTTTAACACTGTCATCCAATCACAAGTCATCATGTATAGTAAGTTTGTTGACTTTTCCAATAATTACCTTAAAAGTCATACCAACAATAATTTCTAATTGGCTGACAGTGTAAAATTTTTTACATTGGCAATACATAGCCATTAAACTCTCTCTCTCTCTCTCTCTCTCTCTCTCTCTCTATATATATATATATATATATATATATATATATGAGAGGGAGAGGAGTAAATCTATGCTATACAACTCTATATGGATGATTAAGATTTACTGTTATGTGATTGCTTAAAAAAGTCATGTGACTTTTTAAAAAACTCATATGACTTGTTTGTTTTAATTTTAGCCATTTATGATAAGATCTAGTGATTATATTATTCTTCTCATTCTCATATAAAAAAGGCTCTCTCATATATATATATATAGAGAGACAGACAGATAGGCAGACAGATCGACAGAGAGATCTAATTTGAATGTCATTTTTATGAAAGTAAGAAGAGTAAATTTGGGCAAACAATTATACATGGACGGTCAAGATTTAAAGTAACATGATCGCTTAAAAGAGTCATGTGACTTATTAAATCTCACGTGTCTTCTATGTTTAATCTTGACTATTCATGATAAGATCTATTGTTTAATATTTATTATTCTTCTCATCTTCACATAGAAACATTTTCGCTGGATACACCACTAAAAATGTTTTAACCCTTGCACATACACGGGGTAATTTTTTTATATACAATCATTCAATTATACAAATTAAAATTATTTTATTAAATTCTTTCAATGAATCAAATTAATAGAAATAAGGTTTAATTTGATTAAAATTTTAAGATAATAGTATTATTATAACAATAATATTTTAAAGGCATAAGATTTGTTAGAAGTTAAAATAAAATCAGATTAAATTTGAATTTCAAGATAATAGCATACTCATAGTAAGAATAATTAATATAATTTAATTTAAATTTAAAATAATAGTAATTGTTAATTTAAATTTAAATTCAAATTCAAAGGTAGTAACATGCTCATAATAACAAGTTTAAATTTTAAAAAAAATTGAAGAATCTTAAAAGATGAATCTCACTCTCATAAGTTGTGTCACTTGTGTGTGAAGATCACTATGTAATGAGAAAGGGAAGAAAATATAGAGTTAGTCTCACTGCCCAAAATGAGTACTCAATATATGGATATAAAGAGAGAGAGAGACCAAGTTGTGTCTTAATTTTTTTTAAAATTTCAGCATCCCCATATCTATATCATATTGTGTTACGTATTTGGGCATCTTAGTTTAAAGATATTATTCCTTTAGTTTGTAAATCATGCTTTCATTGAATTTTATTTCTTACAGTATGTTTCTAGTTTTTTGTTCTTGATATATGCTATTATTTGTTGTTATATTTTGCACTTATTTTAGTATTTTTTTATTATTTTTTATTATAAATAGCTGTCATACTTCTGCAATAGACTGCAATGCCACCCTCCTTATTTTTACGGCTGATTTTTCTCTTGCCACCATCCACCATTAATAACATTGGTGGTCACTTATTTTCTTAGACTATTCAAATTTCAGTTATTAATTTTTGGGCGAATATTTTGCAGTACTTTTAAAAATGTTGAGTTAGTATTCTTACAATTTGGATTTGGGAACACAGAGGATTGCTAGTTCAAATTTAAAAAAAATAAAAATAAAAAATGAACACAATGGGTTACTAGTTTGAAAGAGCAGAACCTGGATTCAAAATGAAAACTTTGAAACAAAATGTTGGGTTGAAGCAGAACATGAACAGGATGCTAGGTTCAAAATAGGCCAGGAGTTCATGTTGGGTTGAACTTGGGTTCATGATGGCTTTGATCAATCAGAAGAAGTTGGTTTCACCATGGATTTGATTGATTTCCAAAAGCTAGGTTCAAGATAGCTGGACGCTGGGTAAGCTGGATTGGCAATGGCTGGATCCTGGCTTGAAACTGGGTTCACAAGGGATTTGTGTTCTTTCTCACACCTTTCTTTGTTGCTGGATCAGAGAATTTCATGCTTAACTGCATTTCAGGGTTTCTTAGCAACATAGTTGTTTTGGCAATTTGGATAAAATATTAGATCCCCTTTCAGACTCATTCACCTGCAGCAGCTAGACTCACGATTTTGTGCAAGTTTGATCAATTCTACTTGAGTCCACGAAGTCTATAAAAAATGAGTGTAAGCGAGTTAACTCACGAGTTTGCAGACTGCCATTTCACTTCAATTCTTTATTTTCTCTTTGCTTTTCAGAAGCTCTTGTCTGGTTTTGGCTTTTAGTTATTACAATTAATATTGTGGGCTTGTTTTGTCTTGTAAATGTTAAGTATTGCTGATGCACTCATACAGGTATCTCATTAATATCCTTTTTCTTTTTCATGTTTTTTGTACTTTAGAAGAGAGAGCTATTTCAAGATCTAGCTCCGTTGTTATGGAATTCTTTTGGTACTATTGCTGCTCTTTTACAGGTATGCTATCTGTCTTGAGTTACATATTCCTTGCCTGTATTGTTTACCATACTTTGCTTTAATATTTCTTGTGAATTTTTACTTAGTAAGTTTGTACAATTTTGAGCTTATACATTTCTCTTTTCTCCTTATGGTTTTATTACGTATCTATCCATTACGATCTGTTGTATCTTTTGATAAGTTGATGTCTTTACTTGTTTCCAACTTTTTTCCTTTGTAAAACCAACTTTTTATTTTCATGAAAAACTGATGGGATGATAGAAGTAAATGGTGATGGTGTGATATAACTCAAAACTTGTTTAAAACTGTTAACTCTAAAAATTGGTCATAATAGCTAAGCCAATCATGCTTGTGGTAGTTAGCGAGCTTTTATACTTTCAGCATACTCTGCAAACTGCACTTTTACAGCTCATCATTCCTTAAGCATTGGATTTTTTTTATTTTTTATTTTTGTTTTCCAATAACAAGTTTCCTCTCAATTATCCTCCACTTAGTAGGATTTGGTTTTTTATTTTTGTTTCAGGAAATAGTTTCAATATACCCTGTTCTTTCACCACCAAATCTTACTCCTGCACAATCAAATCGAGTGTGCAATGCTCTTGCTCTTCTTCAGGTCAGATGACTTTGTCCTATCAAGTTGTGTTCAGTCTTTTACTGTGACATTCATTTTATATGTTAGTGAATAGCTTCATTATATGACTATATCATATTTTAGATCATGACCAAACTATGCAATTTGGACTTTTAAATTGTTCTTTAATAAATTATTTATAAAAATGTCAAGGAGGTACGATAGTTGGAGCATACTAGACAAGATAGGATTAGAAATGAATGCATTAGAGAGAAAATTGGGATAGCATCTATTGTAGAAAAAATGGTAGAATCTTGCCTTAGGTAGTTTGGGCATGTGTGGAGATTGGAGAAAACTTGTAAAAGCCTTATTAAGAGTAGATCAGATGGAGAATAACCCTATCACTAGAGGTAGAGGAAGGCAGAGAAAAATTATAAACGAAACCATTAAAAAGGATTTAGAATTTGGTTTGTCTATAGACATGGTTCACAATAGAACATTATGGCATCGTTTGGTCCGTATAGCTGATCCCCCACCTAGATGGCAAAAACTTGGTTGTTGTAGTGAAAATGTCATGAAGGCATAACCCATATAAAAAGCATACATACCAAACTTGTTCGAACACCCTTTTAACCGCATTCTGCTTCAAACACTACATTCTGTTACTTCAATGATGTGTACTGTGGTGGGCCAAAAGAAAGATGTGAAGTGTGAACCATTGTCTGACAGAGAAGAATTATATCTGCATCCAACATGATTTTGACTTGTTAATCAGCCTTGGTCAATGTATACAAGCATACATGCAATTATATGCACACAAACACACTCCAAAATACTCCAAAATTCTCAAAGTCAATATCACTTTCAAACATGCATTTGTATATTACATTTATACCATCTAATATCAAAAGGACTGTAACAGAATACATTATGCAAGTCAGGTTATTTTGTTTTTGACAGGACAAAAGAAAAGAAGACATTAATGAGGACTGGTTTTTTAAGTTTCTTAAATCTGAAAATCAGTTACTTAGAAAATGAGCAAGCCATAAATATTATACTTTCTGTATGATCATTTTGTCATCTTTTCTTCTTTCAAAATATGTTATGAAAAAAATAAACGAAAAACTGACGCTGCTAAGTTTTTTTCCTCCTGTAATTTCTTTTTTCAGTGTGTAGCATCTCACCCTGATACAAGGATGTTATTCCTCAATGGTATTGTCACTTTCCTCATTCATCTGAAGAACTTTGAACTTATGTCTGATTTTGTATTGATCACCTTTGTGTTACACGTTCTGATAGTGGTAGAACAAGCCTGTTCTTAAAATAAACATTTTCTAGTTTGCTCAAGTGCTTTAGAAGATGCTGTCAGCTTTTTCCAATTTGATTGATGCCATTCAGGGTAATATCATGAATTGGAAAGCTTTGGAAATTATAAGATCAAGATGAGCATTGTAGGGACATAATAGAAGTCGAGTTGATGAGCTAAATCATAGACTGCATCTGTGTCGGGATTGGGAAACAATTCAAATTTCTAATTTAAATCTCTAGGATTTTGTTTAGATTTAAAAAATATTGTTTTTATTTTAGGGATTTGTTTCCTCTTTTAATATTAGGATGCAAGTTTTATAAATAGGGGTTTTTGAGATGAGAAGAACCATCTAACCTACAGAGGGAGTCACCACTTTAAGTGAGAGGGTTATGTGAAGGGAGGGTCTCACAAGTTTGTTTAGAAAACTTGTATTGGGATGTTATGTTTTTTGAGGGATGATAATAATATTGAGATGTTTTTGTAAACATAAGCAAGAGGTGCTAAACCACATTAACTAAATTGGTGTCCTTTTGCTACTGTTTTTACTTTATTGTGTGTTGTTGTGTGTGTGTGTTTTCCCAACAATGGTATCAGAGCTGATGGTTGTGCAGCCTGGTGACCTGTGAAATGAGTATCGATGGTCGACTCATGTGGAATCCTTGTGTCGAAAGTCTTCTTGGCAATGGGAAGTCAAGTGGCTTGTCCTAGTAGCTAACAACGGTACAAATTCTTGTGTTGAAAGTCTTTTTGGCAATGAGGAAATCAAACAATGTGTTCTGGTAGCTAACAGCGATACAAGTACAAGAAATGTCACCATCCAATACTCATGGAGTGGAGGCGGAAATACACAGAGCAGAAGCAAGATTGGAGATGATTGCGACGAGCATCCATGACAGCGAGAATTAAAAGAGGAAGTTGGAAAATTTTAATTGAGGGAGGAATTGTTGGGAAACAATTCAAATTTCTAATTTTAAATCTCTAGGATTTTGTTTAGATTTAAAAAATATTGTTTTTATTTTAGGGATTTGTTTTCTCTTTTAATATTAGGATGCAAGTTCTATAAATAGTGGTTCTTAAGATAAGAAGAACCACTTGTTCCGTAGAGGGGGTCACCACCCTATGTGAGAGGGGAGGTTATGTGAAGAAAGGGTTTCACAAGTTTGTCCAGAAAACTAGTATTAGGATGTTATGTTATTTGAGGGTTGATAATGATATTGAGATGTTTTTGTGGGGCACAAGATGCAAAACCACGTTAAATAAATTGGTGTCCTTCCACTACTGTTTTTAATTTATTGTGTGTTGTTGTTGTGTGTTTCCCCAACAATATGGACTCAGGATTTAAGGGGGATTGATTGAATTTTCAATATTTTTCTTTTGGGTATACATGAATTTTCAATTTTAGTCTTTTAATTTAGTTTCTCTTTATGATAAATTTACTGCATAAACAGATGGGCAAATTCTCTCTTTTTGCAAATTTTTTTCTTTCTGCCTGAAAATTTTCACTGTAATATAATACATATATTGGAATTCCTGTTAGATGATTGCTTTGTCTTAGTCTATGTTGCTTTTTATTGATCTATAAGATGGTCTGCTGAAAATCTTCCATCCAATAAATAGCTTCTATAAATAAAAGTGAATCTTGTCATTGTCTTTCCCATCTTAGGACTTCTAGTGTGTTTGGTATGGTGTTCGCTTGTCACATTTTCACGTCAATTTTCCACATCAAAGCAAAAGCTACTCTTTGTAGCTTTTCATATTCACGTAAAATACACACGTCCTGTGGTTCAAATGCAGAACCAAACACAGACTTCCTATGTTGTTTGAAAATGGAGTTCTTTTCTCCCGCTATTTAGGGGTCATCACACCTGACTTCCCATTTTAGCTGACAACTTTTTCCTTGTTGCTGTTGGAGTTTTTACTTCCAATATTTATACACTTCTAAGCCTTTTAGGCTAGAAGCATTTTGTTTATATATTACCTTTTTTATATTGAATAATAAGGAGATTTGTTTGATGTCACAATATCAATTACAGTTTTTGCTCGTTAAAGGATAGTACATGAAGTGTTTGATATTTCATACAATGAATATTGCACTTGCTTTTTCTCCTCTGCAGCTCATATACCTCTATATCTGTATCCCTTCCTTAATACAACAAGCAAGTCAAGACCATTTGAGTACTTGAGGCTTACCAGTCTTGGTGTCATTGGTGCATTGGTGAAGGTATTTCTTCCTCATTCTGTTGTTGGATGCAAATATCTACAAGAACAAGAAATTATGTGGCTATGTAGAAATTATATTTTAATCTTTAAAAGGTATTGTCACAAAAAAAAAAAAAAAAAAACTGCCAAATAGATTTATCACCAAAATTATCTAAATCCAACTTGTTAGGATGAGTTCGTCACTATTATCAAGGAACAAATTTAGTCCCCGTTACTTATGTTATATTATCATTGCTTTTTTATTTTTATTATTATTATTATTTTTTTGTAATCCGTATTTCATCTATTCTTGTGTTTTTGTCAATTGTGACAATTTCTTCTGGCTGATTTTTATTCACCAGGTTGATGATACAGAAGTTATAAGCTTCCTTCTTTCAACAGAGATAATTCCTCTGTGCTTGCGCACCATGGAAATGGGCAGTGAACTATCCAAAACAGTTGAGTGTGTGTGTGTGTGGCGGTTATCTTACAGTGCTAAACTAAACATACTTATGATTTATCTGTTTTTGCATTCATATGTTGACTAATGAGATGGCTTATAAGATAAATTGAACCCTTACTTGAGGAGACTGCTTCTGAGATCTGAGATTCTTGTTTTGCCTTTTGAATAGTTGGTCTCAATTTAAGTTTCATCAAGATGTAATTTGAGCACTGGCATCTATACTGTATGAATTCAAATACAATTCTTGATCTTTAAGCCAGATATTTGACATAGATTCACGGTTGTGTTGTGAATGTCAAAAGATATAAACTCTTGATCTCCTGTGTTCTGTAGACGTTAAGCCACTTGATCCTTTTTAAATTGCCACTCTCTTTTGATCATCTATATGTACATAAATAATAGTAAAATGGAGCATGGTTGTCTAATGAAAGCTCTACCACCCCAGGTTGCAACATTTATTGTTCAAAAGATTCTGTTGGACGATGTGGGCTTGGACTATATTTGTACTACAGCTGAGCGCTTTTTTGCGGTAGGTCGAGTTTTGGGAAACATGGTGGGCGCTCTTGCTGAGCAACCCTCATCTCGTCTATTGAAGCACATCATTCGGTGTTATCTTCGCCTCTCAGATAATCCAAGGTTGGTTACTAATTTGCAACTCATGATTGTTCCTCCTCCTCCCCTTCAGCCTAAATTGCCTCTTGTCATGCCCTTTTTCTTTTCAAGTGTCACTCAATTAAACTTTGGTCTGGTTAAAACAGGGCTTGTGATGCATTAAGAAGCTGTCTGCCCGACATGTTAAGAGATGCTACTTTCAGCAGTTGCCTTCGTGTAAGTACTTCTAGTTCCCGTGATATACAAATTTGATTTAATGAATAGAGTGAATGGCTAGATTAAAGAAATCATAGGTTGAATAGAAGGGTAGTGAAGTGACTGGAAAAGTTCATCCTATATACCAAAATTTTTAATTTTCACGCTCAGAAGAATATCCATGCTTTGTTTGTTTACATTATCTGGTCTTGGTTTTATTTATTCAGGAAGACCCCACAACTAGGAGGTGGCTACAACAATTGCTTCACAATGTTGGAGTGAATCGGGTTCCTGCACTACAAGCTGGAGGAGGTTTCGATCATATGATTGTGACCTGAGTATAAACTATAGATCTTGCTTCATGGCTGCCATCATCCCTTTTGGGGTCCGGTTATATTCATATTTCGTGGAACTTGGTTGCTCACAGGAAAAGGTTGTAATTATTGGTGCATGGAAACAAAGTTAAAAGACATTTTTGTTTATATTTTAATTATTTGTTTGTATCCAATAGGTGGTTCTTTATACCCCTTGTGCGGTTAAGCTTAGATTAAGACATTGAGGCGAGTCTTACTCCTTAGTAGGTACATTATGGTATCAAATATTTCAATCAAGTTGAAGGCATTCTTGAAAGGTGGCTTTTTATAAACGCGATCGTTGTTTAAGGTTACGAACAGGATTTGGGGCTCTACAGTGTTGTTTTTTCTTTTATGATCTAAGTAATTTAATGTGCCCTTTATAGGATTCTATAATTAATTGCTGCCGTAATAATAATAGAAGCTTTGGCAATTATCTAGTTTTGTTATGGTCGCAATAAAGACCTAAATAACACTACTCCCTAGGGGACATTGGATATATTCTCAAGCACATGTGGAGGAAATCTTTTGTATACCTTTTGTGGTGGGAATACTTGTGTTCACTGGTAGTATTCTTCCGTGATGTTAAGGCCCTTTTAAGCAACTTATCCGAATATCTCCTTTCCCTTTTTAGGCGCTCAGCGGTTCCACTATTCAACGGAGGAACAAATTAAACTCTTAAAAGTAGTAAGAGATTTTCATGCGTAAACGGAAGTTAGTACAACTCAGATTAAGATATATATTTGGTACATAAATTGAGGTTTAAAATTGGCTTTGTTTTTTATACGAATATTATTCATTCTAATGATAATTTCAAGGACCTGTCGATTCAATCTCTAATTTCATTTTTAAAATATTAATGCTAGGGTCTTGAAAATATATTGAAGTTAAACTTTTTAACGAGGTGATTTCTCTCTTTGAATTACTCTTGATTTAACATAATTCGCAGACTCACTAGAGGTGGCTTAATTGTGGAAAATTTAGGTAGTTTGTATGAGGAAGTTACAAGTCCTAATGTTATTGAGAGATTTAAATAGTTTGCACGAGGTCTTAGTTTTAATTTTATTGTCATTTTTTTTTTGTGATATTGTCGTTATTGTATATATATTAAAAAAAACGTGGGATACATTATGACCAAGACTAAATATATTAAACATCCATAAAGTACGAGATATTCTTTACTCACGACCACCACCACCTAAGAATATTTCTTGAAGCATAAATTTAAAGCGCCTTTCACCTTTTAAGGATGGGAATCAACAAAAGGGCCATGATGTAGATTGTAGAGCAAATGCATATATAACTCGGGTAGAGAGGCAATTAGTTAATTATATCTCAAATATTAACATCAACCCAAGCTCTTGTGCAAAATTTAATTCTTATTCACTTAAATAAATACTTATGAATATGTAGTCAAATACTAATACAAAAACGTCCTATATATATATATATAAAATGATAGTTTCTATAAAAATTTTGTTCATTTTTAATTTTTATATTTAATAAAAATGACGTGATTATAATCTATTGTCAGGAACTAAAAACACATTTTTTGTAATTTTTAAGGATAAAAAAGAATAAATTTTTTACAAGAATTTAAAAAAAATCATATTTTATGGAAGTAAATATATTTAAACCTACAAAATTTTAGGGTAATCTAGTGAACTAGAGTTAAATGCATTTAAGTTCGTAAGTTCGAGCTTTATAGACTTTCCTCAATAATTAAATCATTACTGTTATCTTGCATTTTATCATTTGTAAACAACAGAATTCAGAAAGGACAATCATATGTATAAGAACCGCTGCTCCATCGAAAACATCGATATAGCTTGTACAAGACATGTTAGCCAAACCACGAAACATCGTGGATTTTTGTTCCCTTGGATTTAGACTGAG
Source organism: Spatholobus suberectus (assembly GCA_004329165.1). NCBI lineage: Eukaryota > Viridiplantae > Streptophyta > Magnoliopsida > Fabales > Fabaceae > Spatholobus > Spatholobus suberectus. The sequence continues at coordinate 39,670,116 of CM014737.1, read as the reverse complement.
CTTATCTTAAAATTACTTCTAATAACGACAACAAAGACGTATTACATAGTTACGTCTACTTGTTTTGGAAGTTGGAGTGTTTCTGAACGTTGTTCATATATATAGTTGCATGATGTATTACATTAGGTAGCTGCATGATGTGTCACATTTAAGTTAATTCATATGCAATACCCCCAAAATTTGAGTACGTTCATTCCGAACACTTGCATAAGAGTTGTTTAAGTTGTGTGTGCACTTAAAATATCGATTTTCTATGCCTTCAAAGATTGACAGCCTGTTATGAACCTTCTTAAGATGCAAGTGGAAGGTTCAAAATCATAATATTGGGCAGAAGGTTGTGCATTCCCTTAATTGTTTAGAAACAAACAAAGGTAACATATATATTTTAGCAACTTGGAAATCAGGTTTATCATAAAATGACATAGTAGGTAATATTTGTCGAAGTTGAGGTAGGACCATAATCGGAAATTTTGGGTCTCTTTGCATATCCAGGAAGTTAAAGAATAGTGGGAATAATATTCCATGAAAAATCAGATAAGGATCTTTACTGGCAACCTCTCCATATAGGCCAAGTATCAAAGCAGGAGTGGAATTAATAGTGTCAAAGCAAAAAATATCTTACATTTTGTCTCATGACCACATGATCTCACTAATGCACCCAGATGAAAAGGAAAACGGAATTCAACCTTATAAGAAACATGAAATCCAAAAATATAACACAATTGAAAAAGAAAAATCTGAATGAACATTCCAAGCATCTGACCCCACAAAAACACCAAAATAGCAAAGTATTTAGGAAAAAGTTAAACGTTCCACTAGATTATGTCCAGCTAGACATATGTTAATTATGTATATAAATGTGGATAATTCTGTTTCATAAGTGGTTAACAATAATGAACGTGATTGTATAAAATTATCATGTGGTTAACATTAACCGTTTGTGGAGTGACGTTAACCACTACTAGACATTTTAATAATCTCATAATACTATTAACAAGTTGTAAGGTAAAGTTAACCACCCTTATTCATTTCAATAACCTCATGACACTAACCATATCGATAATTGTTTATAATTACATTCATTTATAAGGTAAAGTTATTGTTAACCTCATAATACTTCTTGTTTATAAGGTAAAGTTATTGACCATTACACGTGGTTAAAAGTGTAATGGTCAATAACTTCATGACACTATTAACCACTTATAAGGCAAAGTTAACCACTATTATACATCTCAATAACCTCATAACATTATTAACCATATATCAATAATTACATACAATCACGTTTATTTATTCTCAACCATTTGCGTAAGAAAATTATCCATATTTACACACGTGATAAACCACATGATCTGGGTGGACATGCTCCGAATGGAAAAAGTCAATAGTACGATAATCAAGACCCAAGTATTTAATACCTTTCTTTTTGGAGGAGAGAAAAAGACAAAACTGTGCATTCTTATGACTCGTCAAAGTAGGTTACAACTTACAAATATGTTTGAAAAAGTGTAATATTTTAAAATTAACACAACCATAAAAAGTTAAAAATATTTTGAATTAAATGATTTGATTTAACCCATAAAATAAATTTGAATTGATTTTGTACTAATTCACATTCTCAATACTTGTTAAAAATGTGTTAGTCTCAATTAAAATGACTTGGTTCCCTTAATTAATCATGTGATCCTAAGTTCTAATGTTGGGAATGAGTCTCTACTTTAAGTGCTTAAAGCTACTTAAGATTAGTTTGGGTATTTTTCTCTGTTCTTTTTTACCTAGGATTCTCAATATAGACTCTGTATTGGTCATCTGATTAATCCATATTAAGTTAGGTAAAGACCATTATAACCTATGAGTGATAAAGTTATCCTTCTAAGTTTTTTACTATAGTTGCATTATTGAGAATTTGAAGTTGACGCTTCTAATTAAGGTAGAAGAGTTTCCTTCTACTCAATTTACAATTCCTTTTAGTTCCTCACAAGTATCATTTTTTCAGAAACAATATTGTTCGTGACACTGTTAGACACTAAATGTGAGTATCTCCTAACAGGATTTCAAACCTTAGTTCACCACATTGTAGAGGACTGGTCCCTTTCACTAGACTAAACCTCCGTTGGTGCTTAATCTATGAATTTTTGGGGTTACCATATTATAAGTGCAAAGTATCTGTTTGTTTTATTGATGAATAATGTTCGTTGGAAAACCTGACTAACCATATTTAGTGAGGTCTCCCCTTCCAACCACATTTTCTATCTACAAAACTAGAATTCGAGACTTTGCTTAGGAGATCTAAGCTCAATTTTACTCGGATTAACGAAATGTTAGTACTTAATCTACAAATTTAATTATAAATAAGAGAATATTAGGAAATAAAAAAAGAAACTCATTAAAAATGGAATTAAATTATTTTTTTTTATATTTTCACCCTTATACTATAACCTCTCTCGTTGTGAAGTTATTAGGTGTGAAAGGTAAAATTAAAAAATTAGTATGGATAAAATAATATTTCCATATAAAATCAAATCCTTACAAATCTTATCAAGTTAGATAAAATTTCTAAATATAAACAAGGCTTGATTGCAATTAAATCCCTATACTTTAGTTTGTGTACAACTTTAGTTTGTTTAATTTTAATTACTTATATTATTAGAAGGGATGACATAGTAGTTGAAGGTTTGAGTAGTTTGCATGAAATTTTAAGTTTAAATTTTGCTGTCATTATAAATCCATATATATATATTCACATTTTGTCTTCATAGTTTCTTAATTATTAAAATTAAGTCTTCTTCTACCCTAAATTTCATCCAATAATTAATAGAAATATAACGAAGTGTCACGTGACATTAATTTGTGAGTAAGCCTATAATCAATTGACATTTATGAGAGTTTAAAAATAAAATTATTTCTTACTTTTTGGCATTCTAAGTTTCTAGAAATATAATTGTGTTAAGAACTCTAAAGAAAAACTTTATCATTTATAATTATCCTATTCAACTTGATTCAAATTAATGAGATATATATCAAGTCCCTTCTAGTGTGTGTTTAAACTGTAATTTTATGCAATATAATTTGGTTTTTGTGAATACTAATAATAATGGACCAACGAAAAAAGGGAAAAAAGTTTAATCCTAGAAATCATATGTTTCTTTTGTATTATTAATAGTATTAGATAATATCTGTGACTACTTTTCGTTGTTGTCTTGTCAGCCTCTAAACAGATTGAGAACCAATGGGCGTGGCTTAATTCGCTACACATGCTGAATTTGTGTGGGGGAAGATCAGGTTTAATTCTTGTAGAACATACATTTGAATAAGGGCGAAAAATTTTAAGTGTGACAAAATCTTAGAATAAAAATTAATCTCATAACTGACCTAAAGAACCGAAACTTGTGAAATTTTGAGTCCCACCAAAAAGACAAAGGTACTAATTACATTAATTAAAAATCGGCACAAATTGAGATCTTCTGCAATTACATTTTTAACTGCACAAATTTTAACCTCTTAAAAAATTGGTTTTATATTAAATTAAAACACGAAAGTCCCCTTTGAAAATTCATCATCGTAAGATTTGCAACTGTACCTCATGTAGTTCAATTATCAACGGTAGAGGATCCAATTCCATGCCAAGCCAGAGAGAGGGTCCTAGTAAAGCTCATGGCCCCAAAAGATTTTGAATTTTTATTATGCATACAAGTCTGACATAAAATATTTTGAGAAACACACTTTATATTGTTAACTAAAACTCATTAAAAAACACAAAATTTTGTAAATTTTGCTTCTTATTTAATGAGTTTTATTCATGATTTTGTAGTTTCAAAAAAATTTAACTAATAGTAGAGTGTGTTAGAAATAGTATGTTAGAAAGTGTGTTATTAGCATTTTTTAAAATATTTTATCAACTCTTAATTTAGTTTTTTATGGTATGTTTAGATAGAAGGAAAGAAAATGAAGAAAAAAGAAAACACAAATAATAATGTTTTTTTTTGTTTGGTTAAAGAAAAAATAAAAGGAATAGAGAAAGAAAAGTTTATTTATAGAAATAAAAAACTATTTTTTTCTTTCCTTTCATTTTTTCTTCAATTTCAATTACTCCATCATCAGATTCTCTCGTTTAATCTCACAAATTTCTCATATAGAAAACCTTCTTCAAAAGTAACCTTCCTCAAATTCTTCTGACTATAAAGCTTTCGGTCAACCAAAATTAATTTATGATAAAATCATGACAAGTGTAACAAGTCGTTGTAAGTAATAATGAAACATTTTAGTTCGAGTATCATTAGAGCTGTCAAAATGAGCAGCCTAGCCCAACAAGTCGGGCTAGGCTGGGCCATGCTCTTCATGGATTGCATATTTGTTGGCCCAGCCTAGGATGGGCAAGACCAAATTGGCCCATAGCTTTTTCCCTTAAATTTATATACATTTTACAAAGAAAAAATAAAATAATATCAGGCCAAATAGGCCTAGTAGTTTTGGGTCCAATTTGGCCCTATTTTTTTTAGGCTAGAATTTTACTAGCCTAGCCTGTCAGGCTGTCAAGTCGAGCTAATTTTGTCAGCTCTAAGTATCCTAACTAAGAATCAAAGGGTGATTCACATTTCACAAAGACAATTCTAATAGAAATCATAGAAAAAAGATTTAATTTTGAATTGGTTAAGAGAAATGATAATTAAAGAGTAAATTACACTGATACTCCTTGAGATTTTTTTAGATTACACACTATACGTCTCTTTTTTTTATCCTTATACTAACCCCCTTAATTGTTTGAAAAATATTACGTTGATGTCCCTTATACATCTCACTAACCCCCTTAATTATTTGAAAAACATTACATCGTATACCCCTATAAGGGAGGTTATCTTAAATGTTAAAAGAGCAAGGGAATTATGTATAATCTAAAAAAATCTCAGGGGGTGTCAATGTAATTTACTCTAATTAAAATTAAAAGAAAACAATTAGGATTATTTTCATATTTTCTTTTAAAATTAAGAAAACAATAACCCAATGAAATTAAATTTAGTATAATTGATAAATTGTGTGTTTATTTTCTTTAGATCCTACTTTTCAAGGAGCATTCAATGTGAACCCACCTCTCTAATAGCATTCACGTTAGACGTGATCCAACAACAAATCAAACACACCTAAAGGCATTTGAATTGAGTTTCATTTAATTTCATCTATAATTCTTAATAAGGTATCAATTCAATTTAGTTTATAACTTTGTTTACCATATTTGATGATTATTTAAACCCTAATGTTTTAAGCAATTAAACCTTTAATCCTAATTACGAACCCTAATTTTTTAGGTGAAATTAAAAAGAGCTAAGCTTAAGAATGGAAATTCCTAACGGTAGGGATCAAACGACTATGCTTGGCGTAAATGAAATTAAAAAGAACTCAAAGCACATCCTAAAAGAAAATTGTCATTCACAATATAGAAAAAAAAAATCGTACTAAGGTTGATGAAGTCTTGAGAACATAAACACAAAGAATAATTCAAACTTTATTATCAATTTCACATTAGAGATCCACGAATTACATTGAAATTACCTAATTAATGCCAACAAAGAAGAATTTTGCTAGACATGAAAAAAGTAAATAAAAACATAAAAAATGAAGAGAAAGAAAAACTTCATGAATCTTTGAAAGGATGTGATCTTTCATCATTTTTGTCTTACTTATATACATAGAGCTCTTAGAGAGAAAGAGAATATCAAGGTACTAGCTCCACAAATGAACCTGAAAGGTTGCCTAATTCTTTTTTGCCAAATCCTTTTATATATGGGCTATTCTTTTGAACTTAGAATCTTGCTTTGTTAGTTTAATGACCCATTTGTCATTTGATCTCTTTTCTTGATTCATTTGAACACCAATTTTTCTTTTTTATTATCTAAAATTAAAATACCAAAATAAAAAAATTTAATTAAATATAAAAAATAAAAATATATATTCTTTTGTCGTAATATTGCAAAATTTATTTTCTTAAAATAAATTAAATTAAAATATATAATAAATGACTTAAATTCTTCTAAACTACTAAAAAAATAAGTAATTCAAACAATTAAACAATTCCTACTAACCCACTCACTATAATATATCCTCACACTCTTTCAACTATAAAGATTCCAATCAATCAAACTAAATCCCTTTAAATAACTCATCTTACCCACTCACCATAATATCTAAGTGCATGTTTGGTTAAGCAGTGACTTTACAAAAATCGATTTTATTTCCAAGGTGAATGAAAAACTATGAAATTCCACTTCCATGTTTTCACGTAATTTATGCGCGTTGGGTTGGTTCACTGCCAAACCAAACACGCTATAAAGTTTCGATCTTCACCGCAACATTTTCTAATCAACATCAATCCAAATTTAACTTGACAATAACTTCAAATATTCATCAAATGATTCCTACACATATCCTCAATACCCTCCAAACTAGGGATGATAATGGGTAGGGTCTGGATAGTAGGGCTAGTCCTGAAATTTTATGGGCAAGCAAAATAATAAATAAGGCCCCCTATATACAAGTATTTGAAAATATAAATATATATTGCATAAAAAATGGTCACGTAATTTCATTTAAAATAATACATTTTTATTACATTAAACGAATAACGTAGTCTTGACAAATCTCAAAAAATGTATCATGTTTTTTTATTCAATTTACTCTTATATTATCATCTACCATGCAATTTACGCCTCCCAAAAAATCACACACACACATTTATATATAAGGTCACCTTCTAAAGGAACAAAACATATATACACAATATGTATATATAATTTTTCAATAATGATTCTATACAATTTTGTTTCTTATAACTCCTCTATTTTCTTTTCCTTTCTATTTCTCTCTTATTTTTTCATTACATCTCACAATTTCACCTCTCCTTTTCTCATCTCTCTTACCACTCAAGATAGATATACCTCCCCAAAGGTATACAATTGTCATTTTCAATAATTTTTTAAGGCCTCTTTATTTTTTTTTCTAAATGTTTCTTAATAAAAGAAATTAAAGGAACATTATTTCATTGTTTGAAACAAAGAATGTATTATTCTTATTATTTTAAGGTTAAAAAATTAAAAAAAAAATTAACAAAATTTAAAGCTCAATTAAATTCAAGCATTTTCTTATCATTAGAATTACTATTGTGAATTTTAAAAACTAAATCCTTTTCTTTCCTACTACAACGTTATAGTCTTAAATCTTTTGTTTAATTTATATAATTTTGGTTTTCATGATGTTGTCAATTATTATGAATTTTTCAATTGTTGGTTAAATTAAATACATTAATTATAAATTTATAATTTAATTTAATTTTTATATTTGGCCCTATCAAAGAAAATGCTTTAGCTTCGTCTTTATGATCTATCATTAACAAAATACTATCATTTCATATTACAGCTTACATATATTTTTGTTCTTTATTAATATGCTAACTTTTAGTTTAAATTTCTTTATAATTTGAGTTTTGGTTTGTGTTTTTTATTTCATTAAAAAAGTAAACACTTTAAGTCTATTATTATAAGTCTATTACATGTTAATATGTCACGATTAGCTAAAAATTCACTTAACATAAATTTATTAATATAACATATCAGGAAAAAAAAACTAACAATTAAGATAGTAATACTTTTCAATCACATGTCACATTTTAATTTGGATATAAAGAGACATGAAACGAGACAATGAATTCAATCTATTTATCAAAACAATATAATATAATATAGAAAAAAATTGCTACACTACTATATACACTTTCTAAATTTTGAGGCCCGTTCTAACCATGGGCCTACTGCTAGATAGTGTACTATAGTATCTGTTCCCATCCCCGATTTTGAAAAAAAATACATGTACTCGCTCCCATACCCGCTCAGATAGCAAATTTGATCCCCATCCCCATACCCGCTAAGTACCTATATACTTATACCTGCATCCACTACTTATACTTTACTTATTTGTAAAGTTAATAAATCAATAAAAAATATTAATTAAAAAAGTTACTTCAACTAAATTGAAAATTCAACTAAATTGAAAATTCACTCTTATATCACTCAAACATAACCTTAAATCATTGAAACATGACAGTAAAAGCATCTAAACATAACCTTAAATCATCCAAACATAATCTTAAATCATTTAAATATAAGTCATAACCACACAACATTAGAAACATAATCATCTAACATAATCATTCTTAAATGTAATGTTCTAATCATTTAACATAATCATTAGAAACTTGGACATCATATATTAGTGCTCTCCAAGACCTACCAAAAAATGATACATTGACAATAATTATCTTATAATTATATTGCCTATAATGAATAGTTGCATATTATGGACAATTAGTTGCATAGAGGTTAATTACTTGCATGTATGGATAATTTTTGAAGCACAAATAATTAATTTATTAAGTACACAATTAATTCATGTCTTCAATAATCAATACTATGTTTTAGTAATTAAATTAATAAAATATAAAATTATATCTAATATTTTAATTAAATTATTATATTTATAATAAGTGCAAGTATGCGGCGAGTTAAGTACTATAGTACCCATATCTACACCTATTCTCATTAAAAATCAGAGGTAAATGCCCACTCCCAAACTCGTTCCCAATAAACAAATATTTACCTTACTCATTTACAAATACCCAAAAAAATCGGATACACTTTGCCACCACTCAACCAAGAATAACTTTCGATGTGTTGTAACTTGTGTCGTGCCATATCCTTTCTTGTATTTTTATTTTTATATTTCTTTCAACGATCTATTACCCTGTAATTCTATGAAATTGTGTGCATGGGCAGATTGATAGTATTTGTAGCAATCCAGTCAAGTCATAACCTTCGTATATTATATTCATTCAAATTATTATAATACAACATTCACTTTTCAAGTCCAATCAATGCTGGATTGAGTAACGAATTGAAGAATAGTATTATTAGTCAGATTTTATTATTATTATTATTATTATTACAATCTGTTCTCGTTTATAAACTTGTAAAAATTATTATTTATGTTAAAGCAATGTTTTTATATGTTCTAATAATTTATTTGATATTTGAGTTAGAACAGTTGCTTTTGATTACAAGTTTTTAATATTTTGTTCTCCCTAATAAAAAAAAAACCTGACTTCGTCCTTTCTTCATGTTAGATATGGTGATATTTTAACAAGTTTTACTAAAACATAAGGAAAGTGTTTTTTGAACATAAAATTGGGATAATATACTTTTTAAACAATTTGTGATAGATTTTTAAGATACATATAAAAGAAAATATAAAAATGAGAAAAAAAATAATTATATAATGTTACATATGAGAGTTTAATATGCATTCATTGTCAGTGTAAGTTTTTATATTATTAATCAATCAGAAATCATTACTGATATAACTTTTAAGGTTATTATTATAAAAATTAGCAAATATATCATATATGATCATTTGTAATTAAATGATAATGTAAAAAAAAAAAATTACACCGTAAATGCATATATTATTTATTCTACACGTAATATTAAGTTTTTGATGTTCCAATAATGAAATTCAAGTTATAATTACCAATCCTAAGGGAAATATCAACAATTCTGACACACTTCAGTTCTTTCTTTTTTTTCCCCTGTCACGGTAGAAGTTATGCAAATGTTATAATCCCTAGACTAAAGAGGGTACTCTTAGGAAGTAACGCGGATTAGATAATTTGTTTCAAATTTGGTTGAGATAATTTTATTTTATTTTTGATATATTTGGTTGAGACATTTGTATACCAAAAAGTAAACCTAAAATATGGCCCTTTTGATACATAACTTAGGGACTAGCCTGTGTGACATTATGGCAAAATATTAGTAACGTACTGGTACTTCCATATATAGGTCGCTGCAGCACGCACGTACGTGACTTGCACTATGGGTAAGAGGAAATGAGTAAATATGGTCATAGATTTTAGTATACATAAATGACTTACCTATGCCTGTGAATATGGCCGTCTTTTTTCTTTTTTTTTTTCTCATGCCAGAAAAAAGAGGCCACAACATTAATATGATGACAAGAAGGGCATTGTACACCCCCAAAAATTAAGCACATTGAGATTTTATTTTATTGTGAAAATAAAAATTATAAATCTTAAGAATTTATTGTTTATATATATATATATATATATATATATACTAATAATGTTTCTGTCTTATGAACGGTGGGTCTCATAATGTGTTTACCTATGTCAATTGCACCTAACATTCTTATGCTAAATGAAAGTTTCTACGCACTAATTTAGTAATAAAAATAAAAGGTTTTGTTTGTTTAATGCTTTCAAAAACAGTTTTCTTTTCTTTTTTTTAAATTTGTTTGTTTCTTAGGCATATTTAAAAGTATTTGTCTCTTCAATATATATATGAGTTTAATGATTATGCATTGTCAATGTAAAAAGTTTTATACTATCAACCAATCAAAAATCATCATTGATATGACTTTTAAAGTATTTATTATAAAAAGTCAACAAACTTACAATAAAAAGTAGTTTATGATTAAATGACAGTGTAAAACTACTTTACACTGTCAGTACATAACCTACTCTCTCTCTCTCTCTCTCTCTCTCTCTCTCTCTCTCTCTCTCTCTCTCTCTCTCTCTATATATATATATATATATATATATATAAGTTTTTCTCTGGAATACTTGAATAAAGTACTTAAAAAAAGGGAAAAACAAAATGAGAAAACATCACTCAGTTGTTTCTATTTTTTTATTTTTAAAACACTAATTTTAGAAATAATTTTCATAACTTAATAGATTTTGGATGAAAAATTAATTACTAAGAAGTATGAAATTGCTTTAAAAAACAGTTTTTAAAACAAAAAAAAATGAGAAAAAAAAAATCAAACAAGCCCTAATTCTCTATGCTAGAAATTATTTGGACAAGATGAACAAAAGAATACTTCAACTTTTTCATGGAAGATTTAGTTATGGTTTGGAAAATTTAGAGCTCAAACCCACGTGTTCAAACAAGCACGCATGATGTGTACATAAGAATAGACCTTGGAAGCAAAATAAGGCAAATGAGAGCTCTTCTCCATTTGTGCCAATGTTTCTTAGTGAAATTCACTTGGGGACCAGAACATGGTCCCCCATCACATAAAGACACTGTCCCCTCCTTAAATTTGAGAGGCCATATATTTGAGTAATCAATTATTTTATTGTACAGTTAATAAGATGGATGTGGCAGATTCTTGACAGTTGTATTATTACCACAATAAGGTGTGATCTCTGTCAAAATAAATACAAGTCATCTTTCTTTTCTTCGCTTGAAGCTGGCTTCATTCATAATTTACCTGGCCTTTATTTATGGCATGAAATATCATTTTTAGAGTCCATAATTAATCCAATAGCATCATGCCTTTTTGCAATATGATATTCATCAAGTTGGGCATTTCATCAGTCATCACATGACTTCACAAAAGTAGCAAAGCAACTCAATTAGTCATAAAATAACTACTACTCTCATCTATTTTTAATAATGAACCAACCTAACAGACTCAAAAATAGATGATAAGACAGGCACAAACATATATCTGATTTTGTGTAACATCATTTAGGACATCCTCCTTTTTCATTCTTCTCTTTTGTATGAAGCAATCTAACATCAACACACTAAAAGCCTCTTAACTGTAACTTTATCTGATGATGATACTAATCAGGAAACAGACCTGACCTCTGAATTCAAAAGTTAAAATATGTACAAACCCAATGGAAGGATAAAAAAAAAAACCATCAGAGCAGCATAATATGGTTTTGGTTTCTCATAAGAACCATTGTTTCTAATCTAGCACACTGGAGAAATCACATTATTCTATTGCAAAAGCTAATGCACTTCTCCTAAAAGGCTTTCTAAGAAATCCAAGATTCCTCACTTTGCATCTTCAGTTGCTTGTAGAAGTTCCCAATGAAGGCCTCAGCTTTTGCAAACAGCTCTTGCCCATTAACTCCTCCAATCTCCTCTTCTGCTTCAAGCTCTTCATCCATGACTTCTTCATGATCAGCTTCTCCACTCCCTATGAAGAAAAGGTTAGGCACTGTAGGACAATTTTGCACCTTGTCCACTTTGGTGACACAAACAACCCTCTCAGATGCAGACTTTTCAACATGTTCCGAGACAGCACTGACAACTGTAGGGGTGGAATTGGAAGCCTCTCTTTTCTCAGAACTGGCTTCTGATTGCATCACAGGTTTAATGGCAACAGAAGCAGACTGCTTTCTGTCTTCTAGAGGCCTAGCAAAAACTGAAAGGAGGCCAGCTTCAGCACAAAGTGCCATGATGAGGAAGTTTATGATGAAATAAAAGTACGTTGGTCTCAGAGAGGAAGGTAAAGAGGGTGTGATGACAAGAAGAACAACTAGAACAATGAGCACTAGAACTTGAGATATCTTAAACCTGTTCATGATGGCTTTGGTAAATGAGAGAAAAATTAGCAACAAGCAAGGAACAAGATGAACTAGAGGTGATTTGGAAGTAGTAGAAACAAGTGTGGGGTTCTGAATGTGCCTATATAGAGGACATGAAAGTGGGATGAGTGAGATAAATGAGGAAAAGAGAGAGAAGAAGCCATGGAAATTGTGATTTAGATGTATACTATGAAGTCAACAAAAAGTACTAATAACATTGTGGGTGCTGAAAATTCCAAGAAAATTCATACACAAAGGAAATATCACTGTCAATTTACAAAAGTTAGAAGCAATATAATATAGAAGGTAAATTACCCAATGACCTAAACATTTTCTGAGAGTACAATAACGGAGTCACTCTTAGTCAGTCACACTCATGATTGAAATCAATATTTTTCAGATTCCAACTTGATTAAAGTGTAGTGAGGAAACTGCTACATGCTAGATAAAAGTGATTCTACATTGTTAACCAAATTAATCACATAGTGATATAATCCAACCCAAAAAGCAAGTGGAAAAATCTTGTTATTTATTAACCGGCAATGCCAGGCTCCATGGCTTTTAAAGTGTATTTAGGTAAACAATAAGTTTGACTTTAAAGTTTACTGAAATAAGTTAAAGTTATTTTTATAAGCTTCTACACGAAACATAAATTTTAATTTTTAAACATAAAGTTATCATACATAGTAATTTGTAATTAGATGACGATATAAAAATTTGTACACTATAGATACATACACTATTTACTTTAAATTTTAAATTATTTTCAAGACTCATTCTTTAAAATTTAAACACCAAGTTTGTAGTCACGGTAAAGAAGAATATCTAAATCTTATCCGTGACAATGTCAGATAAAACCAATTGCATGGCAGATAACAATTTTGAGGCTGACCAAGATCGATACCACTTTTTCGCCCTGCTTTGTGATGCCTTAGGTTGTGATTAAGTCATTTATGTGCATGACCACATCAGAAAGAGCATATTAAGATTGAGAATTGGCCTTTGGCTCTAAAGTGTGACAAGGTGACGTTAGAGCCACCTTGATAGATGAGGTAAGGGACAAGAGAGGATGCAATATGTAGCAAGAGACAAATAAACTTGAATAGTATATTGTATATTATTGGACATTACCAGACAAGGTCGGTAAAAGCATATCCCGAAATTTATGCGAATGCTACTGATATAATTTTTAATGTTTTTAACATATTTTTGTATTTTCGTGTTTGCATTAAAAAATATTTTAAATCATTAAGCAAGTATGAAATATGGTCCAATAATAAAAATAGCATTTGAAGAGTGAACAAATCGAAACAAGATGTTTTATTCTGTGTTTTTCATTTTACTATTTTTAACAAAATCAAAATATACAAGTTTTTAACTTAATGTTCCGTTATACTCTATCTTAAAATACATTATTTCTTGTGCCGAGTTCAAGGATTAAACTTGAATAATTAAAAGTAAAAATTCCTATTTTTCAGTGTTTAAGTTTTTTTTTTTTAAATTGTGGTAAGGTGCCATGTTTTTATTTATATATTTATTTTTTTATTTTGGGTTGAAACCACAATTGCATAGTTAGAGCTAGAACTTGAAACTACTGATTAAGTTATAACAACTTTGCGCCAATTAATTCATGCCCTAGGTGGTGGCAAGTTTTTATATGAAACTAAGGGTTGGGGGAAATAGGATTATACACCAACAACCCTGTGTTGACAAAGATACTACTATACTGTATAGGACATTTGCAAAAACATTTACTCTAATTACTAAGTTAACTACTTATATTATTTTTTTTTAACTTTTGGTAGGCAAGTTAATTAACTCCTTATATGAATTTTCACAAATTAATTGAACTAGAAAAACTTTCTAGAAAACCTTTGTAGATTAGTATGTTCTTTATTTTGGACCGGTAAGAATCTTTCTAGCCTGGTAGCATTTCAAAGGCCCACTTGAATTAGTGGAGTTGTGGCCCCCCAAGGCTCAGAAGTTTGGGTTCTGTTCATGGTCTGGAGTATGGAACACACCCATACCACAAGAGCCCTATTTAAGTGGGAACCAACATGATGTTACTCACAATCCACATCAAATTCTTACATGTTTTCATAATAAGAGGGAAGTGAAGATAATTATTATGAAAAATATAATTATAGTTTCAAAATATTCATTTATTAATCAACAGTAGTGAGTTACAGTAAAAATAAAGTGTAATTTTAGACACTTAATCTATAACATTAGAAATTCAAATTTTGAAGTTATCTTGGACCTTAGCCTCACAGATATGCCTGTGAAGATATCTCATAGAAAAAATATATATATATGTTCTTCACTTATTGATAAGTTTACTTCTCCTTTTTGCCAAAAAAAAAAAAAAGTTTACTTACCCAAAGTAAAGGGTTAAGGCATTTACATTTTGGTAAAAAAATTATATTAGCCAATATTATATGTAAACATGTTAATCGAACAGAAAAAGGAATTAATCAAACTATAATCTGGTTTAACTCAATATAAAAATATAAGTAAGTATTTATACCAATCTTACTTAAAGTGATTATAATTTGAAGCCGAATTAACTACTCTTTTGTATTATACAAGATTTTAGCTAATAGCTACGTTAACTAAGAGAAAATCATCCAACGAGGCTGGATTTTCTTTGTAAAGCTTCAAAAATAAATATTAACCTTAACATACTCTTGATTACTATCTGTGTCCTTCTCCCTTATCTTCATCCCAAAAGAAAAGGATTCCCAGATTAGAAGGAAAAGAAAGGATAAGCTGATACAATATTTTACAGTCTAAACTAGTAACTTTAATAAATTGCCATATAAGCATGGCCAAGGAAAAGACCAATGGTTCTTTTATCTTTTATTAATCATAAATAATTCGTCAACCGTTGCTTTTTCACCTCAATAGTTTGATGGATACCACGTAGGTCCCCCCTATTAAGATCAATAAAGTTTATACATCCACGGGATTAGTATGAGTTGTACTATATCAATATCATTAACAGATTTTTTTTAAAAAAGAAAAGGTTGTAAAATCCACTCTCTCACCCTATATAATCATTTTCTCATGTATACAAAATCAATTTTAATCGGGATGGATATGGATTGCAGACCTGATAATTACGAACATAAAGTAGTTTGAAACATGATAAAAAGCAGTGTAGACTAAAATGCAATTGAGTTGTGGTAAGATCTGCACACGCACTCACTATAAACGTCCATCACATGTCAATAAAGTTTAACACAATTAATAAATGATTAAAGTTTTTAAATATATTGATTAGGATTCGATTCTTAACAACATATATGAAGGTGACTTTATTAAAAGAGACAAAATTAAGAGATAATTAACTAATTTAATGATATTTATGCTGAAATAATCTTTAATTATTAATTAAAAGAAAAAAAAAAAAGGAAATATTCATCAGACAAGGAGAGTCAAAATATGCACATTACTTTTACTGCACTATTCCTAATCCACATCATATTTACAATTCATTCCTTGCAATAATTCACATAATATACGTTATGTATGAATTTGGAACTTCTTAACCATTTTACATCTATACTGATCTGAAATGTTCGTTGTCTACCCTTTCCGAATTTTGAGATGCTCCTACAATGGTTCTTTCTGGCACGGTGAGGACTGATAGCAAGGATGATTATAGTAATTTCAAAGGTACTTTAATGCTCAAGTCAGAAAGAATTTTGGCAGAGTAACAATAATTGTCAGAAAGACGTATCTGACATTGCTGAGGATGTTCTATTTATAAGGATATTCTGAGATGGGGTTAAAATAAAACGTGTAGGGCTCAAGGCTTTTTTTGGGAAATATTCACCTGATTAAGATCATCATGATATAATGTTACTTCTGGTTGAGGTGGTAAACCCCTTTTAGTGTAGTCAATTCACCTTGTAAATGGGTCCTCTATTGTAGATTTTGGCCCATTTACTCCATATGGGCCTCCGGGCTTGTGCTATACTCAAAAGGGAGCTGCTATTTTCACCCTTTTTTTGCTTTTTTCACCCCTTATTTTTACAAAAATGTAGCCAATTATTATTTTATCCTCACTTTCTTTTTTTACCCTCAATTTATCAATGCAACGAAAATACATTTTCATTGTGTATATTTTACACAACAGAAATGCGTTTCCGTCGTGTATCAAACTTCGATACCGAACAGAAACGTGTTTCTGTTGTTTATAGTTCTAAGATATATATTTTTGTTGTATAACTTCGATATATAATGGAAAAACATTTTCATTGTGTTAATTTTTTTCAAAAAAATTAATTAAAATATTAATTATGATAAAATTTACCCTTTTAAAATTAATTGTATTAATTATGATATAGATTATCATTTTTAATTGCAATCAAATTAATTATGATATAATTTATCTTTTTTAATAGTAATCAAATTAATTATGATACAATTTTAAAAAAAATTTACGATACAAGTTACCATTTTTAATAGTAATCGAATTAATTATAGTAACTTGTATCGTATATTTTTTAAAAATGTATCATAATCAATTTGATTACTATTAAATAATAATTGAATTAATTATGATGTAATTTTAAAAAATATATGATACAAGTTACCATTTTTAATAGTAATCAAATTAATTATGGTAACTTGTATCGTGTGTTTTTTAAAAGTGGATCATAATTAACTTGATTAATATTAAATGGTAATTAAATTAATTATGATGCAATTTTGAAAATATATCATATAAATTACCATTTTTAATTGTAATTGAATTAATTATAGTAACTTGTATCATATATTTTTTAAAAGTGTATCATAATTAATTTGATTACTATTAAAAAGAAAATTTTGCATCATAATTAATTTGATTATTATTAAAAATGACAACTTGCATTGTATATTTTTTAAAATTGTATCATAATTAATTTGATTACTATTAAAAAGGGTAAATTGCATCATAATTAATTTGATTTCAATTAAAAATAATAATCTATATCATAATTAATGTGATTAATATTAAAAAGGATAAATTATATTATAACTAATATTTCAATTAATTTTGTTCAAAAAATTTACATAAAAAATGCTTTTTTGTTGTATTAAGGGGTGTGCCCTCCATACACAACAGAAACACATTTCTGTTGTACAATATACACAACGGAAACACGTTTTCATTGTGTATGGAGGCGCACTCCCTTAACATTTCCATTATGTATTTTGTACAACGGAAACCTGTTTTCATTAAGGGTATTTTTGAAAGAAAAAAAAAGGTAGAAATAGCAAGGCGCTACTCAAAACCAAGATGGACTAAACTATCTAAATTGGGCTTGTTTCACCCAGTCCATAACAACATCCAAAGACGAGCTAAACACCAACAATACACTTCAACACAGCTATCTAGGTATCACCTTTTCTTTTCTTTTTTTTCTTCTTTTTTTTTTCCTCTCAATGCTAAATGTCATTATTAAAGACACCACCTCACCAGATTTTTTTCATGGGCTACTTAGCCCATTAGCCCAAATCTGGATGGAATAACTTACAAGCCCTGCTATTCTCACCCCAATTTTTGCTATTTCCATCCCAACTTTTGTTTGTTATTTTTTTTTTTCAAAAATACCCCTTGACGGAAACGTGTTTCCTTTGTGCAAAATATATAATGAAAATATATTTCTGTTGTGTTTGGGAGTTTGTCGAGATACACAACGAAAATATGTTTTTGTTGTTTATCTCAACAAAATCATGTTAAGATATATAATGAAAACATATTTTCATTGTATATCTTGATAAGATTTTTTCTTGTATATCTTAACAAGATCTTGTCAAGATACACAATGAAAATATGTTTCCGTCGTGTATCTCGACAAGATTTTGTCAAGATACACAACGGAAACACGTTTTCATTGTATATCTCGACAAGATTTTTGTTAATAATGAGGGGGAAAGGTGAGAAGAAGAGAGAGAATAAAAAGAAAGTGAGGGCAAATAGTCTTTTCACTATTTTTTGAAAAAGTTGGGGGTGAAAATAGGGGGGAAAAGAGTAGGAATACCAGGGCCCATAACTTACATGTGTTTTGCTGACACTAAACATATCCTAAGACCATGCAAGCATCGGCAATCATGGCTGCAAAACACCATTTTTGATTGGCAAAATGCAGATAAAAAAACACAAAGAATAATGTAAATCTTCCTAATGTATCGGCATAATACTCCTCTTAATTATGTAAAAGAAAAGTATTAAATATGTTTTTATTTTTAAAATATTGTTTTTTTAAGATAAAGTTTGTTTTTCGCCCCTAAAAAATTAGTCAATTTTTATTTTGATTTCTGGAAAAGAAATTCATTTAGTCATAATTTTATGAAAAAAACATGTTTTTAGTGTTAAGAAATTATGTGACATAATTAAGTTATATCTCGTGTCAATGATTCGTTTATTACATCACCTCTCAATAGAACAACTAATAACATAACCTAAAAACATATTTTTTTATAAAATTAAAGATTAAATAAAAATAATAAGGAATAAAATTAAAAGGATTACATATGTTTTTAGTCTCTCAAATTTGGAATAAGTTTGTTTTTAGTCTTCAAATTTAAAATTAATCTTTTTAATCTCTGTAATTTGAAGTGGGGGGAAAAAACTTGTTTAGTTCCTTAAGACCACCTACAACATCACACTGATAGGAAAAGATTAAGTTAGCTATATAGCATTAGTTGAGTTTGGTGTGATGTTTTCATTATCAGAGACACTAATAGATGGATTTTGTGTGATAGATTCAGTAATAGGTGAGTTTTGTAAGACAAACTCTTTAAAGGCATTTGGACAAAGACACTAAAACATGCTCTTATTAAATTACAGGAACTAAAAGATTAATTTTAAATTTGGAGGATAAAAATAAAATTATTCCAAATTTGAGGGATAAAAAACATATTTAAGCCCAATTAAAAATTTAAGAATATCTATTTAACTCATTGTTTGAATACTTCCTAATTTGAGTAATTAGGAAGATTTGTTAAACGGAATCTGCATTTTAAACGCCAATAAGGATTTCTTTTTATAATTTATTAGTTGTATAGTGTAATTAATTACTTTTAGGGTGTTTGTGGATTAGATTAATTTGGGGTTTAGGATAAATTCAAATCTGAATCAATCATATTTAATTAGATTGTTTGAATTTTGAAAATTATTTCAGTCAATCTAAACCAAACTAACGTGATTAAGAATGAGCTAGTTAGGTTTGAGTCATCGAGTCATGATAAAAATAAATTATTATATTTTTTAAGTTTTTATCTCTACTTATTTTTTTATTTTATATGAATATTTAATTTAATATTAATTCAAGGTAAAAATATTATTTATTTCTTAATGACTAATTATTTATTTTATTTAATATTTAATTTTTTATAATTATCACTTTATATATATCGTTAATTTTTTTTACCCAAAATATAATTAAAAAAAAAGTTACATAACAAATATGAACAAATTAAGACACTAGATAATACTAGATAAGATCATAAGAAGATCAAAATGAATGAAAAGAAAGAAAAGAGAAAAGTAGAAGACAAAAATTAAGTTTTAAAATCTAAAATGTGTTAATCTAAAAATTAATAAAATAGTTGATTGAATCATTGGGTTGGATTAGATTGAAAAAAGATAAATTCAAGAACCGAATCAATCAAAATAGTTTAACCCACCTTCATAGGCAGGCTAGGTTGGGGTATTCAACCACCAACCCATTTTGGCTTCCTAAAAAACAGACTTGCAATCAAGCAAAGTGGGCCAGCTCGTCGGACCAACAATTTTTTAATTTTAAATTAGGTAAAAAAAAGTGTAAGATTTTGAGTTTTCATTTCATTTTGGTATAAAAATAATGAAGTGTTTAAGATCCAATACTTAAGTTTGGAGATGATCAATAAAGATACATGTGTTTCTTGAGCAATTTTTTGTTATTGATATTAGAGACCAAGTAGTTAGATGAAATAATGCGGTTAAAAATCATTAGGTAGACATATGAAAAAGATATTAACCAATATAAGTTTAAAATTATTTTTTTAATAATATTTTTAGTTTTATAATTTTTTGCTTTTTATTTTTTTCCCTTCTTTTATTTTTCTAATTTTTTTTGGCTAGTCAACCTATCGACCTACCTATAAATTGGGTGGGCTACATTTTTAGCATATATTCATTGAGGGGGCCAACCTGCTCTAGTTCATTTTTGGCAAGCTAATGGCAAAGTAAGACTAAATGAGCCGAATTAAGTTGTTTTATCATCTCCAATATCAATTTGATTCGATAAATGATCTTAATTAATTTCTAAAATTATCCATATGAAATAACTACAAGGAAGTTGTAGCTATGAGCCATAACTTTCTTGAATCTTTCGTTTATATAATGTCGTAATTATGAACAATGGACTATAGGCAAGTTATTTTTTAATATTTATTATTTTGAAGTTGTATTACTTAAGTTGTATTTTATATATACATATGACTTCATTTGTCTCTCTTTTTTTTAATTCGAATAGAATTAAGTTAAGTATGTCATATACAACTTAAGTTTTATTTTAAAATAAAAAACAAACAAACTCATAAATAGCATATCCGTGACTTACGTTTTTTCCCTTAATTTTAATGGAATTAAGTTTTTTAAAATAAATTATATGGATGCCATGCATGAAAGGCATGACTTCCTATTCACACAAAATTTCTCTTCCACATTATATCCACTATTCACCTTCTCCGGGTTAAAATTTTATGCATTGGCAAAAATACATCTCGGAAATTAGTTTTTAGAAAGGAATATTTTCAAAAATAATAATAATAATAATACAAAAGGAGGGTACGTTTAGCAATTAGGAAATGTATTTGGCAATTGCCTTTTTTTATTCTTATTTTGGGTCATTGTTTGGATTCTATTTTGCTGCATGCCTCTGGGTGTTAAGCCCAATTCAATAATTTGCCTCCAGGGATCGTTTTTACACCCTCTTTTTTTCTCTTTGCACCCCTCCATTTATTTTTTTTGTCAAAAATATACTCTTTGGAAACTAATTTCTAGAACGTAATTTTTAACAGGAAAATATTATGAAAATTGGTAGATGTTCTGAAAACTAATTTTTGAAATGTGTTTAATATATTCAAGAAACTAATTTCTAGAAATGATAACATTTTAATACCTTTCTGGAAACTAAATTTTGGAAGGGTTAACACTTAGGAAAACTTAATTTCCGAAAATCAGAAGTCAAACCCTGCATGCTTTTGTGAGTCTGTGAAATAATGTCAGAACAAAAAGTAAAAGCAAAAGGAATTGGTTGCATACATAATGAACAAAGACGAATCTAAGGGGGCAGGCATGAAAGACGTTAAGTTTTCATAAGTGTTAAAATTTTCTTGTACCTTTATTAATCTTATCATTTTTTAAGAGATTTTCTCACTTGTGATAAATGTCATCCATCCAGGTGATGCTTGGTTTGGTTGCAAGTTTGAATCTAGATGTTGAATTATGGATGGCAAAAAAATCCGTACCCATGGATATCTGTGGGTAAAACCCACTGTGAATATTAAATGGATAATTAAATGAATATCTGTTTATTAACAAAGCGGAGACAGGTAGTAAGGTACTCATACCCGCGAGTACCTACACTTTACAATTATTTAAATACTTTTAATTATAGATAAAGTAAATTACTTTAATTTATTTTTAATATAAATATATATTTCAAAATTATTTATTTTTAATATAAATATATGTTACAAAATATTTTTTTGGCATAAATATATGTTTCAAGTTTTTAGTTTTTAGTTTTATTTATTTTTACTTTTTTGTTTAAAATTTTATTTTAACAAATATTCATGGATACCTGTGGATACTCGCGGATATATATAAAATTCATGAATATCCGCTTAATGGTTATGGGAGGACTACTACCTATACCCACCTCACCCCCATTGACATCCCTATATGGAATGGCTAGATGTGAAGATTGCATTTCTCCATGGCGATCTAGAAGAAGAAATTCACATGGAACAGCCTAAGAAATTTAAAGTTAAAGACAAAGAAGAAATAGTATGTCAACTGAAGAAAAGTTTATCTGGTCTTAAGTAGGCACTGCTTTAGTGGTACAAGAAGTTTGACTCCTTCATGATTGAGCATGGATACCAAAGGACTACTTCTTATCATTGCCTTTGTCAAGAAGGGATTTCTTGATGGTGAGTTTATCATACTACTTTTGTATGTTGATTGTAGAATAAAATAATGACAAGAATAGCAAGTTAAAGAAAGAAATGAGAAATGATAAAGTCTTTTGCTATGAAATACTTAAGACCTGTAAGACATATTCTTAGTATAACCATCAATCATGATCGAAAGGAAAGAAAGTATGATTATCACAAAAAAAATATATCAAGCTAATATTAGAGCAATTTCACATGGAGAAAGCAAAGTCAATTGTTACTCCACTTGCTAGTCACTTTATGCTTAACTCAAAGCAAAGTCCTACATGTGAAAATGAAAAGGAGGAAATGTTCAAGGTACCACATGCCTTAGTTGTAGGATGCTTAATGTATGCAATGATGTGTACATAACTAGACATAATACACGTAATTGGTGTTATTAGCAAATTCTTACCTAAACTAGGTAAAGAGCATTAGAATGCAATGAATGGATTTTAAGATATGTTAGAGGACGTTCTAATATAAGTTTATGCTTTGGGAGTAAAAAACCTAAATTGATCAGCTAAAGGGATGTAAATATCACTAGAGATATTGATTACAAAAATTCTACTTCTTAATACTTGATTAAATTTTTAGGGAGAGTAATACAGTGGCAATCAAAGCTGCAATGTGTGTTGCTTTGTTTATCACATAGCCAAAGCTCATTGCAAGTTACAAAAGCTTGCAAAGAAATGCTACATATGAAATAATTCTTGCTTGAGTTAAGGAATGAACAACATTAGTACATTATGCATTGTGACAATTAGAGTGCAATCTGTAATACCCACTATAATAAGACATACATTCATTTATTAATTTATTTCTTAATTCGTTTGTTAGAAACGTCGGCTTGATTTAAAACTTATACGTACTTATTTTTTTCGCAAACGTTTAGTAATTCCAAGAGACATTATATAAAGAACCATGATCATGAAATAAATGTCAAGTCTTACATACAAAGTCAGAGTACATATATAAGGAATACATCAGCAAATGTAATAAAAGTACATCCTAGATACCTGCTAGTAGCTGTACAACAAAATGACCTATGTTAGAGTAATATAGGTCTATACTAGGCCAACCCATCTTATAGAATCTTTAAAAGTCGCATGCAAAGTCGCTATCACTGCGAGTCCTCAGAGTCCATCTACTTGTACGACAATTGTATATGAAAAGAAACAAAAAAGAAAGGAGTGAGACTTTTATAAAAGCCTCATTCATTTTCTTAATAAGCTACAAACAATAAATTAAACAATCACTTGGGGAAATCCTAAAGTCTGACTTGTGTTATTGTCACTCTTTTATAGATCTTGACGTATGGATCCATACTTATCTCTGATGAATCACCTTAACCATCAGGAATCACTGGGAAGCGATTGGGAGTTCGTATAATCCTTCACAAGGTACAGACATCCATGTCGTAATTTTCATCCTCGAGGAAAGGCCATAAACACATCAGGTGTAACACCCTAAAGGATATTATCGTAACTAAGCCTAGATTTCTAAGAACAAAAAAAAAAGACTTCAAAACATAGAAACAACATGTTGAGCGACTCATAAATATAATTATATTCATATAAGAATAATACTGTAAAATATCATACATGCCTAATACACTTTATCTATCCCTCGAAGGTGTCATACAAAACATAAAGAGGAATACAAGAGAGCACTATAAACTAGACTACAGTCTTCTTGCACGTGACTCCAAGCTCCATCTGTACATGTCTTCACCTATATCTTGAAAAGGGAAACACTTAAAGGAGTGAGACATAATGTCTCAATGAGTGCTCTAAGGACTCTATGGTTGGGTTAGACTCTTCTACTCGAACAACCTTCATCATGTATCTCTTATGGCTTTAAACTCAGTAGGTCTCTCATAATTCTCCATATCTACGGTCTAGTCTACACCTTTTAATCTTCAATACTTCTTGTGTTAACTACTTTTTCATTATCACAATTGTTATACAAGCTTACTATCTCATTCTTAACCTAAGAACTCTGTCTTACCCAAAACCCTCTCTAGTATTTAAACCCTTCATGTTTAGATTTTACTCTTCTTCCTTTTGATATTTAAGGTTATTCTCTATGAGTTAAGTCTAAGGTCACAGACGTTCTAAAATACTTTTGACACTCCCTTTAACACTCACCGTAATACCCTCATTTTGTTCTCTCTTACTTGTCTTATACCTTTCTATTACATTGTGTGGGGATTCACTCTTTCTCTATTTCATTCACAACTATTATTATCCAACTAGAACCTTCACAACACTATCCTAAGGCCTAGCATCTCACTTATCCTTGAGGTAGCAAACACAATTCTAATTACTAGCATATATTTATTTCACATCTTTTACCTAGTAGCTAGACATACGCATCGTTTTGTTTCATCAAACAAGTATAATATACATGCATAACATGAGCACATATACATAATCTTGACAATTTATCACAATACATAATCACATTTTCACACATGTACACATTACATCATTCGCTTATGAACAAGGTCACATAGACTTCACATAATTACGTAGCACAGTTCAACATATCACACTGCAGCAAGATGCATATGCATACTAAGTTCCTAAATCTCTACTCATGCACATGTGGTACCAACCTAAACTTGTCAGAAAGTAAACTAGGAGTAAATGCACAGCCATAAGAAGCGTCATTGGTACCAATGCCTTCAGCTCTCAGCACCCTCAACTAGTATGATATCCCCCGGCGACTAGTCAGGTTTATCCAAGTTTTGGCAGTACGCCCCGGCTCTATGACATTAACATGGACCATTGGAGTTTTCCTAATCAGATAACCCCCAAGGCTAGGGTTAGACAACCCATCACGGCCTCCACCAACTAGATTCCTGCATACTTTCATCATCACATAACTCAAATGTTATGATGCATGGTCACATATAATGCTTACAACTTTTCATAGAGTTTTATCATGAAACATTGGCACAATTTCATATCACACTCAGTTTTTTCAAGGTAAATAACAATCATACATTATAAACTCAACAAAACATAAAAGAAACAAATAACAATAAGTTAAAAACTGCAAAACAGAGTTCATAAGCACAAAGAGCAAAATAGCAAAGGTCGTATCCGCCCAGCAGGACGGAAGTTCTGCTCGGCAGTCTAGCGAACCTGTCCAGCGGTCCGCGTCGAAACCCAACCCACCCAACGAGTCTGCACACCTAGCGCCAATGCAAAATCCAATTTTTGAAGAAAAGTTGCCCAGCGAATATCTAATTCTGCCGAGCGGATCCGAGATATAAATTTTAATTTATTTTTTCTATTGTCTTTGGTTTCTAAATGCTCCAAAATAAATAATTAAATTCTTAATCACTCTTCTACATTGATAATTGGTCAATATAATCTATAATTTCCTTACTCCCTCATAATCCCTCAAAACCCATCCAAACCTAACTGAGGCACAAAGAGGGGAAAAAAGGTAAATAAATAAACAAAGCATAACATAAAGGGCAAGGAAGGACATGGGGAGAGCACTCACCTTTAGGAACACAGCAAAGCTGAGTTTTAGGGCTTGGATTCTTCGATTTCTATTCCTTCTCTTTCTCTTCCTCTTTTTCTTCCCTTTTTTCCTCATTCTCTCTAACTTCTTTCTTCTTCTATTTTGTGACGACTAAACCTAACCATCCGTCTTTATTCTCTTCTTATAACATATGGGTGGGTATGTGGCTTAGTGGGTTTTAGTCCCTTATTGGGCCTAAATGCTCTTTTGGGTTCTATGATAACATTCCTACTAATTTCTAATACTAAGGTATCGATAACAATAACACTAATAATAACAATAATAATAATATAAAAACAATGCCATAACAAAGAATTAATAATAATAATAACAACAACAACAACAACAACAATAAATATAATAATAATGATAGGAACAATAATAAGAATAGTAAGTGATCTAATAACAATAACTCTTAAGACGCCTTTTGTCTAATAACACATGGGAAGAGTCCTACTAAGAGCTACCTCGTGGTTTATTTCTAGTACTTGAAATTTAGGGTGTTATATCAGGTATATACACTCCACTAATAATGGTGATGTTGAGCAGGCATCAGGGTTACCAAGTCAATTTGCTGATTTATCCCAGCTCAGGGTGCTAACCTGGCCATTGGGACAGTTCACAACTCAGTACCTTTACCCTTAAGACCCCAACAATGGTCCCTTTCTTTCATCTCGTAGTGTACCAAACTGTTACTTCCCAGATATAGGTACTCATGCTTCTCAGCATGATCCTAACTCAACCAGGGGTTTCCTATGACTTTGTTTCTACAGTTTCCAAGCATAATCTCTGGGTAATCCAGCAGGGTTTCAGAATCACTCTTCATAGAGATATTCATCCATCATTCATAAAAACTTACCTTTTCTAATTTTTTTAAATTAGACTAATTTAAAGGAAAGGTTCTTAGTCCATAATTATGGAGAAAATTTAAAAATTAAAGTTTGAGAGAATTGTTAATTAAAACATGTGTTTTATTTACAAGTGTAGGTATTTTATTTTATTGACAAAAACATTTACTAGAAAAGCTTAGTTGAACAAAATTTTCATTTCTTAGCAATAAGTTAACAAAAGATTAGATGTCAAGACCATTTAATTTATGACAAGAAAATTTTTTATTTCTAAAAACATTCACTAGTTGCGCTAAAAGTCCATTTAATTCAATTGGCTCAAAACTTTGTTTCTTAAATTAGTTTCATAAAAGTTAAAGGAAAAACTTTTCTTTAAATTTTTCTACTAATTCTAAGATTCATTTTCACTAAGTTGAACAAAATTAAGTAATTGTCAAAATACTTAAATTAATAAAAGAATTCATGTTCCTTAATCTATTTAAAAAGAGCCACAAGCCTTTTATATAAAACAACCAAAAACTTTTTCATTTTCTCACTTTAAATTTTGGACATTTTATAAAAATCAAAATTTCAACTTTTGTAGAAATTTAATCCTTCTTCTACCATTTTCATTTCAAGTTAATTATTTCTAAATTCTTTTGAATACAAGAGTTTAAAATATTTGCTAAGTTGTCTTAAAATTTTATTTGATAACTTACCATTATTTCTTAATCAACTCCATTTATTTTTTCTGTTGTCTAAAAAAATTCTATTTTATAAATCATTTTATTCTTAACCACTTTGTTTATACTAGTTGTTTAGTTGAAAAAAAAATAGCTTCATTTTATTTATTTAAAAAAAACGAGAGTCCATAATTAGAGATAGGTTCTAAAATTTTTTATTTCAAGTGATTCAAGACCATAAACTTGATTTTAATTAATTAATTTGTATAAAAATAAATTCAATGATGATTTAACATAATAGGATAATAAATTCTAATGAAGTACCAACAAAATAAAGGCAACATAAAAATAAATAATAATGGGACAATAAAATAAATAACAAGAGTTAAATGAACAAAAAGTAAATAACAATAACTTAAATGGAAAAAATATAATGACAAGAAATTAAAATGGAATATGAGGCAAATAGCATAAATATAAATGACAATAGAATGTAAAAAGCTAAGGGTTTTGAGGGAAAAACCACTCTAAAATCATCTACATAAAAGCAATTAAATGGAATGTAAAAAGCTAAGAATTTTGGGGGAAAAACTACTCCAAAACCATGCACATAAAAGCAATTAAATGAAAAGTTAAAAGCTGTGTTTTGGGAGAACAACCCACTCCAAAACCATCTATATAAAAGCAATTAAATGAAAAATAAAAGCTTATATATATATATATATATATATATATATATATATATAGTAATAATAATAATAAGAGTAGACATATAGTATGGGTTTAAAGGAGAAGCCAACACTTAAACCCATCAAGAAAATATATTAGAAGCTAAAACCTTACTCCCCCTTTACCTCAAAATATGGTTGTTGATGGTGAAATATGAAAGAGGAAATGAGGTATTAAGGTATTAGAACTATACCTATGGTTGGAGGGTTCTTTAATGGTGGAAGAGAAAAAAAAAATTAAGGCTTGAAAGGGGAAGAGAAGAGCACGTCCAACAGAGGTCTAAAAATTGAAGAAGAAAGTATGAGAATTGAAGTGTAGTAGGAAGGGTATTTATAAGAGAAAATTAGTATATTTTTGATTTAATTTTTTAACTAAACCCATTAAAATATAATTTAAAATGTACCCTCCCCCTAATCAGACCTAAACCGGCGAGAAAATAAAGCAAGAAGGGAAAAAATAAGAGCTGTTTTTGTTGACTTGCAATTACCTATGTGTTAGTAACGGTAAAAGTGATAAAATATTAGTTTATGGTAAATAATTGGATTAACTTTTTTGGTCAGTTTTAATTAATTCTGACCACACCATGCATTCAGATATATTTTTGTGAGTCTAAAATTTTTTTTGAATTTTTCTCAAATATATATATATATATATATATATATATATATATATATATATATAATTTATAATAAATTTTTCACTAAAAAAGGCATTTATTAAGCTAATAAATCAAGTTTTTATTAAATAGTTATATTTTTCATTTTTTCACCATTTTCCCCTCAAAATAAAATTTTTAGTTAAAATACACTCCATATAAAATTTTCAAAGTATTTTTAGGTCAAAGAGTCTCTAATTGGCTCCTACAATTGCTTAGGGGTATATAGGGGTGTTCACGGGTACGGGTAACCTGTTGACTTGAACCAGACCTAATTACTTCGGTTTGATTTTTTTAAGCATTCAAGTCATACCCAACCCAACCCATTCAAATCCATTCAAGTACGGGTCAAGTAACGAGTTTTAATTTATGAACTCGTTTACCCATGAACCCGACCTGTTGAAGTGACATTTTATTTAATTTATTATTTTTTATATATTTTATGTACTAATAATTATTAATTAGTGAATTACTAATACTAAATAAGACAAAGAGTAAAGAGTAAAGACACCCCACACACCCGTGAAATTATAAACCCCTATTAATTTTGGATCACTATATACTCCGTGCATGTTGTTGTTCTTTTCCTCTCAACTCTCATTCTAAGTTTCTTGTAAGCTTTATATTAATTTTAGAAACAAGAATGATGAGAAACAAAGTCCAAAATTAAATACACTATTTTTATAATGTGTCAAAATTTATAAAAAAATACAATTTTTTAAAAAATTAACAAATTTTAAATACACAAACTTGATTACCAGACTCAAACCAACCTGTTAATGACAAGGTTGGATTGGTTTGAGTCTGACACTACAAAAGCATGAACCCAACCCAACCCATACAAGTTTGATCGGGTTGGGTAACAGGTTTAGCCAAACCTGACCTAATCCGACCCGTGTACACCCCTAAGGGTATACCAGTCATTTCATAAAAACTGTCTCAATAAATTTTTAAAAAATTTATAAAATTATTATTAATTATTATAAGTACATAAATGATTTAAAAATAAATTTTAGACAATTCTAACTATTTTTATCTATTTTCTCAATTATACAATTCCTATAAGGGCAAAATAGTCATTTTATCCTTTTTTGGGATCCAAAAAATTTATTAAAAATGTAAATTAATTATTATTCACTAATACGAATGTAGCCGTGGGGATCAAACTCCTGAGATTCCCGACCAGTTCTCCACAAATAATTATAGAATAATTGAAAGACAGATTAGTAAGTAAAAGTGAGGCTGTTACACGATCCACTTGAACAAGAATTCAAGTTTTCATTTGAGATCAAAACACATTGATATACAATATCACTAGATGCGTGATATATTAGAATCCAAGCAATTACAACTTGGGAAAATCTGTACAAATAATAATAGTTTAGATATGATGACCAAGTCCTTACTAAAGGACAAGTATGAATTTTGCAAAGAGCAGTTGGAATACTGGAGCCTTCCACCTAAATCAAAAGGAGGAGATTGATGGTTTCCCTAATTAGTGGAGGAGAGAAGAAGAAGGAAATAAATAAATAAAAGAGAGCATGAAAGATTTTGAAGGAAGTGAATGGAAAAGAAAAGGAGAAAAACTCTACTTCATTGAAGGCCACTAATTAGCTAGCAATGTTGCTTATAAAAGCCATTTGCCTACATTCATTTTTGACATCCTGTAGAAAACCAAAAGTTAAAGAGTTTTGAGAGAAAAGAAAACCTAACTTGTGTGTTAGAGAAAATCCTCTTAAGAGAAAAATCAAGAGTGTTTAGGTACCTACATTTGGTAAAATTATTATTGTGTTTCCATTATTTTAATAGTAGCAGATATTTTTTATTATCTCACTGTGATTACACAAAGTGTGGTAAAAGTTAGATCTAGATAATAAATTATTTATTGGTGTTATATTGGGCAATTTTATTTACCATCTCTCTTAATAGTCCTTTGACGTCTAGTGTTAATCATGATAGGCGGGAGTTGAATTTACCATATTCTTGCATACTGTGTCAATAATAAATTTGAGATAGGACCATTGATTTTGACTGAACTATAGTTGATGTTGACTAAAATGAATATCTACGTGAACTGAAGTTGAAAACATGTACGCAAATAATATGTATATGCAAAAAAAATACTCTAACGCAATTCAATAACGAATATCAGTTTTTGTTTTTTGTTTAACCAAAAGCTTTAATCCTCAACAACAGTCTATTTTTATTACTCAAACTACTTCTGTACTGATTACCGATTCCTAATTCTTAAGGATTTGTTCATTTTCTTTAGTAGCATTTGAAAATTAGTTAAAATAAAACGAAATATATTACGAACTCTGTTCATATTTAATTTGATATATTTTGTAAAAGAAGACAACAAAATAAAAGGTTATAAAATTGATACATTTTAATTTTCACTGCCAAAGAGAATAGAATAAGATATAAACACTACTTAAGAAAATAAAGTAAATTACACTGCTACCTTATAAAGTTTCGCCAAATTTCTTCTGATATCTCTTCTTTTTGTATTCTTACACTAATCTTTTAATTGTTTGAAAAATATTACACTGATATCTCTTATACATTACATTAACCTCCTTAATTATTTGAAAAGCATTATATTGGGTTTTTATAAGTGATGTTGTTGTAAATATTAAAAAGACAAAAAAATTATATGTAATATCAAGAAACTTCAAGAAATATTAGTGTAATTTACTAAAGACATTATTATACTTGGTTACAAGGCGTTACTTCTTGCCATCTTCCACCATTGATGAAAAATCCTACACACTCCTATTAAGTGTGTGGCACAAACTAAACTATTGTTTCTTGGGCTGCATACTTTGAAGTTTCTATGAAGCCGAAACATGTACATACGTACTATGATGTCTTCCCTTAACATTGTCATTAAAACATAACTCACTCACACTTCATCTCATCCTGTTATTTTTTATTATTCGTCTCTCACACGTATGTTGTGTTTGGTAGAGAGAAAAGACATAGAAGGAGATGAAGTAGGTAAGTAAGAAAAGAAGAGAAGAGAAATAGAGTGAAAATAAGTGTATCTGATTTAAGAGAAATAAAAAAGAAATAGAATAAGAGTAAAAAAGAGGGGGGGGAACATCATAATCAATTATGTTACAAACATAATCGATTAATGTTACAAATCATAACAAATTATGTTGCATATTTGTGTTTCACTTCCACACATTTTCACTCATTTTTGTGATGAATGAAAACCCACATAGTTTCTTGCACTTCCCCACATTTCTACTCACTTTCACGTAACCAAATGACGCATTCATCCCAATATCCCTTCACTTCTTCACTTTTTCTTCCCTCCCATTTACTTCTATCTTACAAAACATGTTTCTCAAGAACATATGAACTATATTACTGCTTTTTCATGTGACTCACCTTCAATCCATCTTGCACATTATTAATGAGTTGACAACGAAAAAATAAATAAATAATAAATAAATATATATATATATATATATATATATATATATATATATATATATATATTAGCATTTAATTTTTACACACCGCCAGTAAAAAGTTTTATATTATTAACTAATTAAAAATTGCACCAAGTATAATTTTTAAAATAATTATTATAAAAACTAACAATTTTACTTATATAACACCTATAATTTTATCACGGTATAAAAAATATTTAGTGTCCAGATACCCATATCTAGATTTATTAGTGTTTGTCTCTATACTCCGGGTACTTAGAGACCCATATTTGAATTAATTACCTTTTACTTAGTTAAATATAAATGCTATTTCATATATTTTTATGTTAGACCATATATGTATCCTCCACATGGAAAGCAATCTGGTTTGAGTCACAAATATCATCTACAGTGTGGTGGGATTAATTCTCAAAGTGAAATTTTTTTCCATACATAAGATTAAAAATTAAGACTTTTTTTTTTGAGAGAATCAAATGTATATTACATGAATTAACTACCTGTCAGTAATTCTACTTCATATATATTTTAATTATAAACATAATAAGGAAAATATATAACTAAATTTAAATCTAACATAACAGATTAATTACAAATAAATATAATGCATGTCGAATACCTGTAACAAAAAAATTAATTTAAATCTAACATAACAAATTTATATAAAATAATTATTTTATAAAATTGTAAGTATCGTATTTATACTATCCAAGATATGTCAAAAAAAATCATATATTCAGAGGAATTGGTTATATTTAATGATTTCTGAAGTTAAAATAATACAAATAATTTTTTTTTGTTATGTAATGATTTAAGTGCATAAAAATTATCATAAGGAATGATTTGTATAATATTATTTAAAATAACACAATTAATTATTTAGAATCATTTGTGTAATATTAATTTTTTATTTTAAATTTATTATGTTAATAACATGTGGATATATTCAAGTTGGATAATAAAATCCTTTTAATTAGGATTCATTCTCATAAAATTTTATGAATAAATACTTAATTACATATAGTTTTTTTTTTTTTTTTGTATGTGTGTGTGTGTGTGAATAGTTGAGTATCCTTTCTGTCTGCGATGGAGAGTGTAGCTAAGATAAAGAAATGAATTCCCATTTGACTCTCTCCCCGTGTAGAAGATAATATACAATAGCTATTCACTTTTTTATTTTTTATAGTTTCCACAGCCCTTTCTCTTTCTTTGAATTTGAAAGCAATATGAGAGCTCCAGAGGAACAACCATTGACTTCCAAGTTCCAACAACATTGCTATTTTTTTAATAAAGAAATATAAAGGGCGTATGATACAAAAATGTAAAAGGTGACTTCATTGCGGGTGAGAAATACACGCTGGCGTGAGAGAAAAAAAAGAAGAAGGAAGAAAACACATGAATGAGATAACAAAAAAGTCAAATTAATTAAATTTAATATTAAAAGATATTATTACCCACAATTTTAAATTATTTTAACAAAAAAATGTGAAATTTTTTGTCCAAAATAAAATGCAAAAGATGTTAACTTGCATATAAATGTTTGAAAAAAATATATATAAACACACATACTTTGCTTAATATCTTCTTATGAAATATGAAATTAATACATTTAATTATATACATACTAAATTTTAAATAAATTAAACATTTATAAGTATGCAATTTTATAACAGATATCTATTTATATTTAAAAAAACTGTTAAAAATGAAAATAATTAATAAAATACTAACTAATTTTTAAATTAAGTAAAATTTTAATTAGACTTAATCAACTTTAAAAAAATTAATTAAATGATTGAATTAATAAAATTATTAATGATGAAATTATTAAATCACACAACTTAATCCTCAGGTAAATATCATGCACATGTTCCTCCTAATTTTCTTCTTAACTATATTTTCTTCATTTAACTTTTTCCTTGCATTCGTACAAAGGATAATGGTATGTTTAGTTAAAAGGAAAAAAAATAAAGAAGAAAAAAAACACAAATAAGAAAGTATTTTTTTGTATTTAGTTGAAGAGAAAGTAAAAAAAAAATTAAAATTTAATTTGTTTTTTTTATATTTTCTCCAATTCAAATTTCAAAATTTTTCTTTTCTTATTCTTTTTCTATCCAACTAAACAGGCTAAGAGTGTGTTTGTAAACACGTTCAACTTCAAACTCCATTGAGCTTGCTCTCACGTTTAGTCATACGAACGTGTGCAACGGTTGGTGAAATAGCTACTCAAACACGCGCTAATAGTGTCTGAAACAAGAAAAATAATTCCTTTCTAACAAAGAAAAATGGAACTATTTAAGTTGCAAGTTAGAAAAAAAAAAAAAGTCTGCTTTCATGGACAACTGTGCAAGTCCTGACACGAGATAAAGACATTGCTATGTGAAATGTTGTGGCTTTTAGCAAGCAGTTAGGTACAATTAATAATTACTCAGCCATGTGAAATGTGAATTATGGATCACCGAGGAAAGGGAAAAAGAAAAAGGATAGAGTCACAATGCAAATTGCAGCTACGGCCACATGCAGCCTCGTTGGGTGGGAAACATCATGCAACATTGTGTATGTACTATGTACTATGTAGCTTTCGTAGCTGGTGGTTGGCGAAACTGGGGGTTGGTACTTGGTATGTCGTATGTATCAACTTAATGTGAGGTTAGGCTTCAAGCTAGCTAAAAGTTTTAGATTATGTTTAAATAAAAATTAGAAAAATATCTTGTACAAAATTTAAAATATATTTTTAAATATTAATATATAAAATAAAATAAAAATTATTGTTTTGAAGATAAAAAAAAAATTGAGTTTTTTTAATCAAACTTTAAACATGTATTTAAATCGTGGTCTAAACCACCACTATGTCACAAGGAAGCTTTTTTTTTTTTACGAACCCTAGGTACCTTTTACGAAAAATAATTCTGTTTAAACTAGTTAGAATTATTATGAGCAACAAAACTGTCTTCCAAATATTTAACACATCACAAGAAAGCGTTTGTTTTAACTTTAGAATTAATTTTTTTTGTTAACATGTTTTAATAGAAAATTTATAGTAAAATCAAGGTAAAATATATTTTTGATTCCTATAAAATCAGTAAATTATGGTTCAAGTTTTTGTAAAAAAAATAATCTTTATTTTTCAAAAATATGAAATCGTTATTTTTAGTTTCTACTGTTATTGACACATGCTAACTACTTATGTGTTTAACAAATTGTCAAGTGACCATTCTAAACTACACCTACTAATGTCTGGTCTAGAATACTATATTAGCATGTGACATCTCTGAATTTTTTTCCTAAATTCCCAAAGAATGTTATTAATTTACCTTAAAATAAATGTTAAGCAGTGATTTCAAATTCTAGAGAGATGAAAACTAAAGAATTTTTGTATAGGTATCACAACCAAAATTTGTTCATTTACAATAACCAAAAACAATGATTTTATGAAAATAAAAAAAGTTACAGAAACCAAAATAAAAATTCACTCACTTTACAAGAATTAAAAACATATTTAAGTCTTAAAATTAATTTAGATAAATATATATTTTAACTATGTTTAATAATTTAAAATTAATTTTATCTTCTTTTAAAATAAATGAACATTAAAATTCTATAAGTCTTTTTAAAAATAATTACAGTTACATTAATCATACTTATTCACAATTGTTTACAATATTAAAATTTTATAGGTCTTCCCAATTATAACTATAATTGAAATTTAAATTTTATAGGTCTTTCCAATTTTATAATTTCAAATTTTTTTTTGTGTACAATAATCGCACTAAGGTTAAAACCTATAACCTCTTGCATACTACTCAAATCCCCCACCACTATTTTATAATTTCAATTTAAAACCTTATTCTGGTGCAAAATAATCAGTGTCCATCGTAAGAAGTTTCCTTATATAAAACATGCTAAACTATTCAAATTCTTCTTTATCTTTTAAATTGAATTTGTCAGTAAAATGAGAAAGATGCTGCTCCTTTCACGCAAACCCCACCCAATAGAAAGATATGCCGTGAATGTGACGAATAAAATAAAAGATAGAAAGAAAAATGAAGGTAATTAGCTGGATTTGTGTAGTGTTTAAGAAATGACCGTAAAGGATGTAATCGTTGTGATGGAAAATAGGAGGACACACACACACTACACACAAGATTATTATTTTTTTCAGTTTTCTACAATTAAACAGGATTGCCAATTTTTAGAACAATCGAAAGCATGTAGGGATAATTTTAATGACAAGAAAGAAAATCATAACTGAAATTTTAATGTGATAAATCTAAGTAAAAAGTAATAAAAAAATCATGAGATTAATTAGTCCGACAAGAAAAAGAAACCACTAGTAAATTAAGGTTAATTGATACACCAAAAGATATTTTATTCATTCAGTTCAGGATTACTACGATATCAAATAATTTCACTCAAAGGCGAATCAATAAAGAAATCTCAATGTATAAACTTACAAAAAAAAAATGTAAATGCGTTGAGCCTAATAGAGAATGTAAAATAAGAATTTAAACATACAAATTATTATACATTATATAATTTGGAACATCATACTAAAATCATAATTTATTTGACCATAATTCTCTCGTATATGAGAGCTCTTCCGTTTGCCTCTCGAGAATTCTAAATCATTGAGATTAACTGTTAATTATAATAGAATACTAATTATAATGTGCATTCAACATATTTTATTATTCAAAAATTGAAAAATAAATAAATAAAAATGTAGGTCCAGACAAATTAAATTTTAAAACACTTTAAGCTTAAGAATGAAATGAGTTCAGTTTAAGATAATTTTGTTCTGAATTAAAATTATGATTAGGCACTAAAAATAGTAATCTCTTTGATTACAAGTGTCATTTCACATATCATCAAGGTTTCCTATCTAATAATTGGTTTGCTTTTTCAAGATTTACACAATGATATATCTAGACTCGTACATTTGATGTCAGAAGTACGTTAGACTTTTACAAACAATGACAATAAAAATAAAGAAGAGAAGACAAAAAAATATATGAAAAATAGTAATAGGAAAAGAAAGTATTTTTTTAATGTGTCTTAAAATTCAAGTTGTCAACTCTTATATAATATTTGTGAGCTTGCCTCATTTGTACAGGTTAATAAATAATTTTGAATTTTAATTAATTATAACCAAATTAATATAAATGAAAGACTGATAATGTCATTTGATTGCAAATGCAATAACTTATAGACTTTAAAATAGTAATAAGGATTATAAAAGGAAAAGAGTGAAAACTAGTAAAAATAAAAATAAATGATACTTGAATATTTTCTCTAAAAATATATATAATTATCTCTACAATAAAAATAATAAAAGGTAATTACAGTATTTGTTTAAAAAATAAATAATATAGTTATTTTTACAATAAAAACTATAAAATTTTATTAAAGAACAAATAATACTTAAATAGCATTTTTTTCATAATCAAATTCCCTAAATAGAAATAAATAAATATCTTGCATATTAAGAATTTTAAATTTGTAACAAGTTTGGAGGGGCAAAACTCCCCAAATCCAATGCCACAAATGAATTCGTTCCTGACTATTACCGAACTAAATATTCTCCCTTTGAATTAATTGCCTCTATGGTCTAGCTAAACACGTTTTTCCTTTGAATTAATTGCCTCTTTGTGATTTGGGTAAACTCATTGTTTTTATGTAAATAGAAAGAATACATCTTTGAGGAGAGACAATCAATTTTAAATGTGATTAAGTCCTGAATCGAGAATTAGTTTCATAACCAACTTAAAGAACCTAAGCTTGTGGAAATACCTCGAAGTCTTACTAAGAAGTCAAAGATCTTAATTACGGTAGTTACCAAAAAAATAATAATAAAGAGAAATATATAATAAAAGTACTAAGTTTTTACTATTTATTTAAAATGAGGAAATAAAAAAAAAAGAGAATTTTTTGAGCCTCCAAAAAAAACTTTCCTCCCAAAATTGACATGAAATAGGGAGAAAAGATTTCTCTCTTTTTCATATTTTAATTTTTTAAAGAATAATAAATAATTTAATATTTAAAAAAATAATGGAATGTTTTTTAGCTTAGATTTAATTTTTAAAATTATTATAAAAATATTTTTCATACAATTTATTTATTTTACTTTCTTTTCTATTCATCTAAATAAAAAATTTATTTATTTTCTTTTTATTTTTGTCTATTCATATAATGTATATTTTTTATTCTATTTTTCTTTTATTTTTTATCTTTTTAATGTCTTTCTTTCTCATTTGTTCTCTATATTTGACTCTAAATATTAATAAAAAATGAAAATTATAGTTTTCAATAGGAAAATCATTCATGGCCATCTAGGTGCTAATTGACACTTACACTGCATTTGTTTAGCATGAAGATAGAGAGAACGAAAAGGAAAAAAAAAAAGAGAAAAAATTTATGTTCCTTCGTTTGGTTCAATTAAAAGGAGGAAGGAATGAGTATTAGTATGGACCGACACAAAAAGTGTTTCCTCTCAAATTGAGAAGAAAACAGAAATGAAAACATGAATTTGTGCAAAAGACATAATCACCCTTCAAATATACGGCTTTGCAAAAAAACATAAAAAATAAATCTGAAGCTCGTAAATCAGTGAACGTGCAACAGAACTTTTCTTTGCTAAACAGTTGCTTCTTCTTCGTATTGGTTAAAAATCAATTTTTTTTGGTACAATAAAAATCAATTATTTAAAATAATATATGTTTAAATTTTGACGCAATATATTTTGAATAAGAAATTTATGTTTAGAAATATTTGTTTTTAAAAAAAATTAAACATTATAAATAGTCTAAACAAAAGAATACGACTTTTTAATTTATTTGATATTATTAAAATAATAATATAATATTAAGTTAAAAGAATTTTTTTAATATTTTATATTTTTATTCTCTTTATCACATCTTATTTTTATTTAAAAATATTTATATCATTTTATAAATATATTTTTTTCTTACTTTTTTTTTTCAATTAAACAAGAGAAGAGGACATCTTTATTTTTATTTTTTTTTATTCTACCAAATAATTTATTTATTTTTTTTTTATCCTTCTATTTTCTTTCCTTTCCCAACCAAACATGGGTGTCAGTGGGGCTATATGAAAACTATCAAAGTGACAGTTCTTTGGTGATATCTCCGTAGATAAGATATGGAATCTTGCACGTGAAACTTTTAGCTGATAAGTGATAAGTGACCACAAATAGTAAGTGTGTATTTTTATTTTTATTTTCCTAAGATTAACGATATTCATTACCTAATTATCCATTACTCCTTCAGTTGAATGTGAGAAAAAAAAAAAAAGATGAAAAGAATAGCAATTAAGTAAAAATAAATAAATTTTTAAATAATTTAAAATAAAAAATAAGACAACAATGTATCTTCCTCTCCTCGTTATTTTCTCTTCAACATGAAGAGATTAAAATTGTGACGAGTTTTACATTTTTTTTTCTCTCCTTTTTTTATTGAATAAAGAGACAAATAATCATTATTTTCCATTTATCTATGATGGCACGGAAAAGGCAACTGAACAACCTGTCAATGAATGTGGTCCAAATTAATCTTACACATCCAAATTACGATAAGGATAAAATTTAGATATAATTTTTTTTTCACTTTAATAATCTACATAATAAAAATATGTATTAAAAAATTATACAAATTATTAAATAAAACTCTAATTTTAATTGAAGTATAACACTTAAAGAACTATATTTAAGTTTTGTTCTTTAAATAATTTAATTTAAATTTTATTTGAGTTAGTTTTGAATAAAAAACTTATATTTTAATTCATTATTAAAAATAAGTAATACTTAAGAGTGATATTTAAATAAATTTAAAAATTAGATTGTATTTAAATAAAACAATGTGAATAAAGACTCTATTTTATTCAATCATCTCACTTTTAAGCATATAGACCCTATTATATTATATAATGATAATTTTCAATATTATAAACGAAGTTATGCATACGTACATATAAAGTTTAATTTTTATATACTGCTTTTGTAAAAAAAATTATACTATTAATTAATTAAAAATCATTCTAGATAAAACTTTTAAGATGGTTATTATAAAAGTTAATAAAATTTAATAATTTGTTAGTGAATATTAATATAAAAAAATTAATACAAATTAATACATATATACACACATACATATATTCAATGATACATGAGAAAAAAAATTAATACAAAGTTACTTAAGTATCTTTTCTTCATAAAATATAATGAAAAATACTATATCATATTAAATTTTCTTAAAACATATTTTTGATAATTCTTTTAGTATATAAAAAGTTATAACTGCTAAGGGCATAACTGTCTCAAATTCATGTCTTGAGAAGGCAATTTTGTTAAAATTTCATTAGAAAAGCTTTATTGCTCTTAATAATTTTGTCTAACTTGAACCTAAATAAGTTGGGCCAAATCTTTTAAAAAAAATTGATAAACTAAATATATTTAATATTGTTAAAGAAAAGATAAATCAATTATAGAGTTTTAGAACTCATTAGGGTTGGCCTAGTGGTGAAAAGTTAGATAGTATGCACAAAGTTTTAAGTTATAACCTTTGTTGTCACTATTATACACAAAAAAAATTATAGATGTGTTTATTCTAAGAATACAATGATCAAAAGTGACAATTCATCTAACTACAAGATATTGAGTCTCATGAGAATCGTTTGAAGACCATACGTGACTATAGTCTAAATACAATATCATTCTATAAGTATCGGACAACTTTTTTACCATGGAAGGGAAATTCAAGAAAAAAAAATTACCCGAATGGGTATTTTTTTAAAAAATTCCAAACTAAGGTATGTTGTGTCTTGAAAATACGACTTCTGATTTGCATATAAGACTCTCTTTTTTTTTATGACTTCATGAAGAAGTCGTGTTTTACAAACAAGACTTCAGTTCTTTATTTTTATTTTCTTACAAAAGGTGAAGTCGTGTTTTGAAAACACGAAATTAGTATATATATATATTTATTTATTTATTTATTTTATTTTATTTTATGAAGTCATGTTTGCCAAACATGACTTCACCTTTTTAATTTTTTTTTATATCGAAGTTGTATGTCTCAAATGAGACTTCCTTCTTTTTTTTTTTATTGAAGTCGTATGTCTTTAATGAAACTTTCAAAAAAATTTAATTAAAGTAGTATGTTTGGTGTTTATTTTATTTTATATTTTGATTTTTTTTAACTTGTGAAATGTATGTTAGTACAATTTTGTAAAATATTTGATTGTAAAAATTTAAGTATGGTTTTGATTTAAATTTATTTTAAAATGGTAAAGATTTGATGAATTTTAATTTTTGGTAGTGTTATTATGAATTAAGTTTTTGTTTGTAAATTTTTTAGAAAAATGTAATATAACATACTTAAATTTAATTGAATTGTTTAAGTTTAAATTTTTTTTTAACATCGCGTATCAAAAGACTTTATTATTTATCTTTTTAAGTGGGGGGCACTAAAGTCGTGTCTTACAGACACAAAATGTTAATTTTTTTAATTACAATGTGAAGTCACAGTTCGGTGTCACGACATTCACTTTAAATTTTTATGTTAATTTTTTTAATTACTATGTTAATAACACAACTTCCATGTTAAAAAAAATAAAAAGGTGAAGTCGTATTTGGAAAACACAACTTCACCAAAAAAAAATATTATACAAGTTCCGTGTTTTCAAAATATAGCTTCACCTTTTGTAGAAAAAAAAAAACTGAAGTCTCATTTGTAAAACACAAAAAAATAAAAAAGCAAAGTCTTGTACGCGAAGCACGACTTTTGATTCAAAAGTTGTATTTTCAAGACACGACTTGCCCTAGTTTGGGATATTTTTTAAAGAATACCCATTCGGGTAAATTTTTTTTCGAATTACCCTCTAGAGTAAAAAAGCTGAATCTGACAAAAAATATGAACACTATTCACTATTTTATCTTAAGATCATTAGATATTCATCTATGGTTAGATATAATTCATATTGACAAAGGGGGCCTTGAGCCCCAATCTTTTTAATATATATATATATATATATATATATTTATGGGTGGGAATCAAGTTACTGCAAGAGTAATTCTTGATAGAGTTACTCCACTTAATAACTCTTTGTATATATTAAATTTTAAAAATCCAACCATTGAATTAAAATATTATAATGAGTAGATCAAGTATACAAATTTTAAAAATTTTGAAAACTATTTGATAGTTCATTAAATAGATTCAAATTGACATATAATATATTTTTCTAAATTATAAGCAAATATCGACTAAAAGATTAACTAGGCTACAAATGTCCGATTGACCTAAAATTTGATGTACATAATCATTGACATAATATAAAAATATTCAACGGTTGGATCGTTAAAATTTAACATATAACAAGAGTTATTGAGTGAAGTAACTCTACCAATAATTACTCTTGGAGTAACTTGATTCCCACTCTATATATCTATATCTATATCTATATATATATATATATAATTAAAAATCATTTATATTTTTAGTTGAAATTAAGAATTTTTTATAATATTCTCAAATATTATTTAAAGTTATTTATTTCTTAATTATTAATAATTTTAATTATTGAAATAATATAAAGAATTTTAATGTACAAATTTTTAGTCATTCAAAGAACATAATCTTTGTCATTTTCTTTATTATTATTATTATAGACAATTTTATGTTAATATTACACTTTATGTTTTTGCTTTTTATGACATTAGTCTTTATGATTGATTTAGTAATACTTTTTATACATTAACTATTTCATTAATTAGTTTTTTTTTCATAATATAAAACTATTTTTTTATATTTTTCAAACTCATTTTTATATATATGAGTTTTATATCTTTATTCCGATATAAGAAAGTTTATACAATATAACTTGCATATGTAAAATTTTTTTGCATGTGAATTTTTATGTAGATTTTTTTATGAATTTTGAAAATTTTCCACAATTTTTTCAACCAATTTTTTTTTGCAAATTTGCTTTAATTTTGGGAAAAATATGACTATTTCCTTAAATTTGTTAAAAAATTCA
This sequence comes from Spatholobus suberectus, assembly GCA_004329165.1. Lineage (NCBI taxonomy): Eukaryota > Viridiplantae > Streptophyta > Magnoliopsida > Fabales > Fabaceae > Spatholobus > Spatholobus suberectus. Next base: position 39,626,527 of record CM014737.1, on the reverse strand, counting down.
TAGAAAATGTTTTTTTTTCGTATTTTCATACAAATTTTGTTTTGTATAAACAAAAAAGTTAATGTTTCTTCCAAACTTTTTTGCAAAAAAAATTATAGAAAAGTTTTCTATTTTTTATTTAGTAGCAGACAAGTATAAAAATTGTAAAAAAAAAAAAAAACTTGAGAAATGTTGTTAATAAAGTAGAAAAAAATTATTTTATTATCATGAAAGACAATTAAAGTAAGAATATGTTTAATATTTGAATAATATCATTAAATGCTTAAAATCACTTATAAGAAATGATATTATAAAACTATTACATTTAATATATACATTATAATTTTAATTATTTTGACTCCTCCGAACAATTTTTTCAAGCTATGCCACTCACGAAGAGAATAAAACATTCAATACTCTTGACATGAACCACGTTCTTTATAGGATAAATAACCTAAAGAACTCAAGCCTCTTACATGCTTTTGAAAGCCATAATTTTGTGTTATTCTTCTTCATATCATCCTTAAAAGGAATAATGCAAACAATTTGGTCATTAATGGATCATTTATGCATGTATAACATCCTATGACAAAGTGCTATCCATCTTCCAAGACTGATTCTAGGGCATTGGGTGAAGTTCTTCAAATAAAATAAGATGTTATCCTATATAGTGTTGTTTACTATGCTGATGCAGGATGCACATATTCAATTCGTAGGATATGAACAAATGAAGTCAAGGTTAAGAACAAGAAGGAGGAGGAGGAGAGCCCGAATATATATATATATATATATATATATATATATATATATATATTTTATTGCCTTTAAAATTGTAAAAAAATGTAATATGATTTTGAACATACAATTTTGATTATGATGTAAGTATAGATTGTATTGAGCATAACTGATTGAAAAGTTACTCAAAACTCAAAGGAATTTAATATTGTTTTTTAACGTTGATAGCAGGCTTGAAGGGATTTTAAAGGTTACATACATCAAGATAAAAAATGAGTAACATGTTTAAAGACGTCTGTTTACTATATATTAAAATAAATGACCCTAGTTGGACAGATGTCATTATCTTAGCATTTATATTGTTTGTTTATCTTTTGTTGTTTCTCAATCATTTTCATTGAAGGGTATGTTCCAATTCAAGTTAGGTCTCACTTAAGGTCGTGTAACATGCAAGGCCATCAAGAGACTTGTCTTATAGGCCTCTAATTAATTACATGTTTATTGTTTAATACTCCCTCCATTCCATATTCCATTCCATATTAATTGATGTTTTAGCATTCAAAAAAAAAATCATATTGATTGATGTTTTTAATTTTTAATGAAATATTAACACTTTTATTTCAAATTTGTCCTAAATATAAATACACGAACTTAATGATTTTTGAGTGTTGTGTTAGTTAATTTTTGAAAAGAGGAGCAAGAATATTTTAATAAAATTATTTGACTAAGTAACTTATTTATTATCTTTCTTAATTTGTGTAAAAAAATTTTAAACAACAATCAATATGGAACAAAAGTAATATTTGTTGAGAGAACTTGCTGTGTTCCAATACATATAATTGCTTCAATTCAGTCTTCAGCATACTTATTAGGATATTAATAAACATAAAAGTCTATACAATTGTGTTTCCATTAATATATTATATATCCACTGAAAAGGCCTTAGCATGATGTTGCACCAATGCACTGTATTGGCTAATAAATATTTGTAATACCATTTGTATTGGGCTATTGGCTATTTGGCTTTTAAATATTCATAATATCATTTTCTCAATTGCACTCTTCAATGGAATAAGTGTAAGTAACTATTAAATTTGATACTGGTAATTAAAAGTGATAATTGAGTACGTTACTTGAAAGGCTATGCTATTTATTAGATGTTGAGAAAAAATATGTAATGGTTATTAATTTGATTCTCTATATATAAAAAATTTAATATTTTTACTTCAAATTCTTTTAACTCATTTTTTTCTCTATTTTTTCATCATTTTCATATTTTGTTTGAAGACATGAAGTGAAATGTTAAAGTGGATAACTTATCTCAAATTGTTGCAATTGATAATATCAAATTTAAAAGTATCGAGAGAAGTGTTAAAAGAAAAATTAACACTTTGATAGAAGTATTAAACATTTAAACTATATCAAAAAGATTAGTTTTTTTATTCCTTTTCCAAATGCATGCATTGCTTATAGAATATGTTATTAACAATACCTTTAATGGTTGCTATCGCTAAAGAAGTTTTTCAAAACTAAAATTGCTTAAATCTTATCTAAGATCAACAATTTATAAGATAGATTGAATGAATTAGTCATTTTTTCTATTGAGAGTGAAATATTAGAATTACTTAATTATAAAACATTGATAAATGATTTTGCAACTCCAAAAGCGAGAAGATTAATATAAAAATTATATTAAATTTCTCCAAAAACTTTGCTTTAGGCCCCAAGTTTTCTAAACACAACCCTAATCTCTCTCTCTCTCTTTTTTCCTGTAGTAGCTTATTTGCACCATCTACTACTTCACTTGTACGTAAGTACCTCATATACATGTTTCTACTTCAATTTCATTCAACTTTTGCTTTTTACCTCAAAGTTTGTCCTTTTGTCAGTTAGTTTCTCTTATATGATGTGCCTACTTTAACCAAATAGATGTGGTTGCTCAAAACACTCACCAAAATAGGTATTGATCTATCTCAATGCTTATTGCATTTTATTTTTTCATTTTTTAATTTGAATATTTTGGTTACATGGAATTGGAATGTTATAATGATTGGTGGGAGTTGATGATATAGTTCGAGAGTTATGGGTAGACTGTGGAAACCATTTTTATTTTTATTTTGCAGACCACAAGTATTTTTCATGGGAGACAATCTTACTCGAGTTAGATAAGACTATTATGGACAACAAAACTCTTCCTTCAAGTATTTAATACAACTGCATACTCAAGACTCAAACTCAAGGCCACTAATTAAACTGAAATAACTCTGTATCAGTTAATCTACGTGCTTGATTGGAGAAACCACATTTGATAGAATCAAGCTTGAAATGGAGCCTTATGTGGGTGAGGCATTGCCTAATGAGGAACTTCTTGTTTTAGATTTGGTTAATAGTAACATTTATAAGATTTTATCCTCACTTTGTGTAAGTGTGTCAACAGGATGATAGTTGAACCTTGTGATCTAACTCCTTCTCCATATTCAATCTATTTATATTTTATTTTATTTTTGTAAAATTAACATAACTAGCTGCTATTTTATTTACATAAATTTTTGTATGGTTCAATATTGTACATATTACATTTACACGCAAACTAAAAGTAAATAATACTTTATATCTATATACACGTGTTTGTATTAATTTATTAATATATAATACTCGTAAATTATATAAATTAATTTAATATACATCAACTTAATACAAGTTTACAATTAACTTTAATACATGTATATAAGAAAAAATATATAGAAAAAGAAGCGTTATTCTCTAATTAAAATTAGAATTTTATTTTGAATCGGTAATCCACATAATCTTAATGCATATTTTTTTTATATAAATTACCAAAATAAAACTTTAATTTTAATTAGAAAATAATACCAACATTATTTATAAAATTATATCTAAGTTTTATCTTATATAAAATCTATAATTTATTCAAGTTGGACAACGTGGGATAAAAGAAAAGGTTTGCTTTTATCCAAAAATAAAAAGAAGGTTTGCTTATTTGTCATTGTACTACTATGTGGGACACACAATTTCTGGCAAGCTACTATACTGCAGAAAAAAAAAATCAAATGAGCACATGAATGACCGTGCTGGTGGACCTCGGGAACTTTCCACCAGGGCAGCGAGCAGTGAGCAGAGCACACAGCACGAAAGGGGCTTTGCAAAAGATATTTCGCCATTCATCAGCAAGTTTCACGTGTTGGGACTGGATATTTTCTTTTCGGCTTGTTTGGTTCCGAGAAAAGAAATGAAGGGAAGAGGTGAGAAAAAAAAAAAAAAGATGAGAAATAGAGTAAAAATTAAAATTGTTTGGTTTAAGAGAAATAAAAAATATATCTATATATAAATAAAGGGTTAAGGTTGTTTGGTTTGATGGAAAAGAAAAAAAAATTATATTATTACTATTATATCTCTACACATTAACGATTTTTGTGTGTGTGCTTAAATCAATTTTATAGTGATGAAAGTCGATTAACATGAGCCACAACTTCAAAATCGGTTCTCCCCCATTGTACAATCAATTCTGGGCAAATGGGGAATACATTAAGGAAAAAGAAAATCAATTTTGGGAAAAGGAGAATCGATTTTAAGGCACTTTACTAATGAAAACCGATTAAATCATGTTTGACAATCGATTTCTTGCTGCAATCTAAACACACTAACCATTATGGAAATTGATTTTAGCTTATGAAAATCGATTTTCTAGAGCAAAAAACATTGCAAATCAGCCATGAATAGTGTAGCTTCATCTCAATATCAAGTGATTACATACAAATCAAACACAAAAACAAAGAGATCTGACCTATATGAAGTAAATATGAACAAAATCTAAAACCCCCACTATAAAAATGAACCTCAAACTGGAAGCAACGGTTATTAGAAGAGGTGAATGTTTCCACCGGTACAACAACAAAGAGGTGCAAGTGAACGAAGGTGGATGCGCAGCTTTTCACGGTGAAGCAAAGAGGACTTTCAACAAACAACGGGTAAGCAAAATTGCAGCTCACGAGGATAGTTTGGATATACAAGTGCGTATGTGTATGATTTTTCCTTCTTTCCACTCAACTCGGTGAAGAAATTATACGCTGTGGGTCCCACCTTTTTAAAAAAAAATTCTCTTCATTTTTCCTACACCAAACATGAAGAAGTTACTGAACTTCTCTTCTTTTCTCTTGCTTTCGAAGCTATTTAGTCCTATTTCACCGATACCAAACAAAGTGTTTGAGTTGGCAGAAATTGAATTTACTAAAATAGTGACATATGCGCAAAGAAACGATTTGGTTTCCGTAAACTCTAATTTTTAACCCCATTGCGAAGGTCAAGAGCATACCATAAATGAAAGTCACGAGTTTGCCAAGTTGTGACTGCTCCGTCATGGTAAGCCTCCATGCAAGTTATCGAGTCCTATGAGCACAGTGAGTACCTACGATCACTCTCTTGATCAGTAAAGTGGTGGAAAGAGGAGTCCTTCTCAATATTACTTGATAGGGCACTATATAGTGGAGCTGTTACATTTAAATCAAAGTAGTAGTGGGTGAAAGTTAATTTTAGATTCTTGATTATCTATGCTATTTAATATTTAATGTACACTATATAATATTAAGATATTATATATGAGTTTAATTATCACTAAAAAAATTTTACACTGTCAACCAATTAAAAATTACTGTTTGTATGACTTTTAAGGTAATTAATATAAAAGTCAATAGACTTATTAATATAATAGTTTGTAATTAGATGACAGTATAAAATTACTTTACATTATCAGTATGTAACCTATTTTCTCATTATATATGTGTGTGTGAATGAAAGTAACAATATTACCATTTTATCATAATATTGTATAATATTTTTTAAAATTAACTTATAATATATTTTTTAACTTTTAATACATTATTTTTTAAAAATTATAAAAATTATTTTAATATTCCTTCTTGAATTTTATACATTATTTTATTTTTTAAATTGTAAAATTATATAAAAAAAATAACTAAAAGATAAATGACACAATTAATATTGACTATTTTATAATTAATCATAATATTATTATAGCATGTCTTAAATTGGTATTTAGCCTAAGCATAGGGTAAGTGTTTATTTATATATAATTAAAAATTATAATAAATAAATATTTTTGAATATAAATTATATTATAATTAAAATTTGTAATAAATAAATATTTTTAAACGTATAAATTATATTTTGGATTTACGATACATAATTTATATTGTGACATAAGGTTATTTTTAATTATTCACAACTAACATGTGTGGTATGGTTGATAGATAACCATGCCCTTAAATATATATGGTCACAGGTTTGATCATTTGGTCAATATGAAAAAATATTTGTTAGGAAATGTTAGTCTCTTAAATGGATCATAGTTTCTTGAGGGACTGGTCTTTGATTTTCAATTGAGAAATATTCCTAGTTCACCAAAAAAATTATTGAAATTCAATTTAAAAATAAGGATAAAAAGGGTCAATTATAAGAGATAAACAAATTAAAAAATCAAATATTGTGGATGGGTTTGTCCTTCATGGGGGTAACAATGTCGCCTGTGGTCATGTTTTTCGAATGATCAAGGATACTGGATAGGCAAGTTCTCTCGCAATATTGGTGCCTGCAACGTACTGATGGCGTAACTCTGGGGAGTAATGACAGCCCTATCCTTTGCGTGGGAGAAGGACTTCAAACATGTTTAGATTGAAAGTGACTTAGGTCCAATACTCTTAACTGTCCTTATGCCATTACTCTGGATTATATTTGTCGTTAGATGGCTAGACTTTGGAATTTGCATCTCTCATACCTATTGAGAGGGGAACTCGCGCAGTGGCAGATTAGCTCGGTGGATATGGACACGATCTCTCATGGGGCATTCATTGGTTTGAGAATCCTCCAGTTGCTTGTAGATACCTACTTTGGCAAGACATTGTTGGTGTTAGTTTTCCTCATAGAATTGTTGTTTAGTGGCCTTTTCGGGCTCCATTGTATCCAAAAAAAAAAAGAGAGAAAGAAATTTTTTAGGTTAAATTGTTAAATCAAATCAAATTCTAAATTAAAATTATGAAATATCTTTTAAAGGAATAAAAAAAAAAAACTAAATGCTCGATGTATAAAATTAGGATAAGACATGTAATCCAATAAGAGTGAAAATAACTTATAAAAATGCTTTTATCTAAAAATAATTCCTAAAAATGTTCTCATTCAAGGAGAAAAATTCAAATTTATAATACGAGAGTAGATAATTGATATAAATTTTTGAATAATATTTATTTAATTTTTAATATTTTAATTAATAATATATTTTAATTTATATATCAAAGTTTTTATAAATATATATAAAACAAGTATTTTAGTTTGTACAATGCATAGATAAATATTTACTTTATATAAGTAAAATTTATAATAAATAGATATCTTACGAATATATAAATTATATTATAATTACAATTTATAATAAATAAGTATTTTTTGAGAGGGTAATATATATATATATATATATATATATATATATATATATATAATTCTATTGTTTTTTAACCCAATTTCTGTCTTTGTATAAAAATTACATTAGACCAAAATGATAGGACAAATACTAAGATAAAATAATTGTATTCGATTAGTGCACCAAACAATTAATTATGTAAATAAAATAAAATAACTATTCTATTTTATCTTATTTTATTTTGTTCACCAAACAAACCCTTATTATATCTTCTCCTATCCTAACAATTAAATAAACACTTAATATAAGCACTTCTCTATGCAAGAATTTAAACTAGTTACAATCTAGGAATTTAAAATTTTTAAATGATTAAGATGTAGTATTAAAAAAATGATGTTTGTTCCTTACTAATTGGGATGATTATTTTGAACAAGTAATGATTGGGGAGTAACAACATGACCTATTCTTTAAAGGGTTGAACAAGTAGGCAGTAGCCCTATTCTTCTGCCTCACTTTATGGGTTTTTCATCTTTTTGATGATGGCACCAATGGGGGTCACTTTGTGTATGGTCAAACCTCACCACTTGAGAAGAAGGAAGAAACCTAGCAAACCTCATCTCTCTCTTTATTATTGTCTTCTTCTCCAACAAAAATCCTAACCTTGTGTTTGGATGAAGAATTTTAATAGGATAATTCATTTTTATAAGAAATTTAAAATGCTTTGTAGTAAAATATGTTGTTTGGATAGGGAATTTAATAAGAAATTGAAATTCTAGTAATTTATGAAAGTATTTTGATTACTTAAAATTATAGAATTTCAAATTTCACCAAAAAAATAAGAATTTAAAATCTTCATACTTACTTTCTCTCACCTCTAGTGTCTATTTTCTCTCCTTCTCCTCCTCTCTCTTTTCCCTCGCTTCTTTCTCTCTCTTCTTAATCTATTCTCTGTTTTTGTTCTCTATTTCTCTATGGCCTCTCCCTCTCCTCTCTCTCATCTCCCTCTCATTCTTCTCTCCTCTTCCCCTTCTCTCTCCCCTTAATCTCGCCTCTCTCTCTTTTCTCTCCCATCTCTATCTTATTTCCCTATTTCTTCTTTCTCTTCTCTTTATCGATATTACATAAAAAATGTCAATATTTATATATTTTAAATTATTAAATATTATTTAATATTATAATTATTTTTGAATTATTAAATATTTAAAAATTGACTAATGTTTATTTTTGATAAAGTTTAATATTAAAATTTTAATTTTTAAATATATATTTAAAAATTAAATTTTGTATATGGTGAAAAGTAAAATGTCATATTCAAACTTAGAATTTGAAATTAAAAAATTTGAATTAATTTATCTAAATAGAGCATTTAATAAATGAAGGAAATTCAAATTAAAGCAATTCAAATTTCAAACATTTCCAATTCCTTGAAATTTTAAGATTCCTCATCCAAACACAACCTAATGGTGTGTTTGGTTTGCCGTTTAGAGCACTTCAAATGGATATTCCCACTTTTCGAGGCACCAAACATAGAAGCAATAAAGGTGTGTTATTGGGTCTAATGTTTGTTCACGTAGAAAAAAACTGGTTTCCAAACACACACAATTGTGGTTGTTTTATTTTTTTCAAATGACATAACAAAATTAATTTGTTTTATTTATATTATTCCAAATTTTAATAATAAAAAGTAAAATATTTTTATTATTTATAAAATACATTAATTTAAAATAAAGCCAAAACCAAATCAAATATTGTCTTAATAAATTACATTTTTTTTCATTTTTAATAGATATTTTATTACGTTGATATCAAAATTCATTATTTATTTCAAGACAATGTTTGAATAAAATGTGAATTTTATCACTGAAATTCGTATCATAGGTTAGCTTGATTTTTAATATCATGAAAAAATAATTTTATTTTCTAATTTTGAGAAGCATTAACTAACTCAATGTTTACCAACAAAGTCCAGTACAATTGGTAAATAGTTGAATTCTTTAAGCTTATTGTTAAGGGTTCGATTTTTGACATATAGAGAAGATTTTGTCGGAAGAGACAAAACGTACTTGACACTTCGGTGATCTTTACATCTTGAAAGAATTAGTCTCATTATTAAATGAGTTAATTTAGTTTATGTATTTGAAAATCATAAATTAATACTATCTATATATATCGAGCCAGTTCATGAGCCAAATGAGTAGAACTGTACATATCACAAGTTTAGTTCATTTATTTAATGAGCTTAATTTTACCTCAAGTTTAGCTTATTTGATTTATGAACTAAATTTAACAAATTAATTATCGAATTGAGTCTCGAACTAATTTCGAGCTAGTTCGGTTTATTGTCAACCCTACTAACATTATTAAACAAGTTAATTTAGTTTACGTATTTGAAAATCATAAATTTAATTTTTACTTTAAAAATCAAATGGATTGAAACATATCAAAATTAATAATTAAATGACCTTTTTATAATATTAAGGCTATGTTTGGTAAAACTAACTGAAAGCTAGCTGAAAGCTAGCTAAAACTTGAAGAACTAGTTAGTAGCCGAAAGCTATTAAGTTAGCTATTAAGTTAGCTTATTAGATTATAAGTATTTGGTAAAATTATATGTTGAAGTAGCTAATAAATGCAAAATGACAAAAATGAACATGTTTGTATGATTTTTTATATAAATGTTAAATTATTTTATTTATAAAAATATGTTTTGGGATATTTATAATTTTATTTTTTAATTAATTTTAAATTTTTGTAATTTTTTTTATTTATAAATGAATTATTTTAATTATATTTTTTAGTTTCAATTTTTTTTTTTTCATATTGTGTATTCTATTATTAATCTTATATCATATCTTAAAATATTTTCAATTAAGTTTAAAATAATATAAATTAGTGAAAGAAAAGAAACCCAATAAATAATAAAATCTTTTACCTTATTTAAAAAGGATAAAAAAAGAAACTTAATAAATATTTTAATAGTAAAAAGAGAATAAATATAAAAGCTAAAGTTTTAAAAAACGCTATTTGAAGTAACGTCTTAAAAAGTGCCACAAACTATTAAAAAAGCTTGTGTATCAAACACTATTAATAAGGTTAAACAAATTTTTTAGCTACTAAAAAAAATTAGAAACTAGCTGAAATATTTTGTCAAACATAGCCTAAAAGTCAAATTGTCCAATAATTATTAAATTCAAAGACTAAATTAATATTAAAAATCAAATTTTCTAATAATAATAATTTTAAAAACTAAATTGGAGCTTTATTCATAATACTTTTCTTAATAAAAGTGTTTGAATGAGAAATTCAAACATTTAATTAATAAATGACAATTTTATAATTTTTGCTACAATATTTTTTCCCGACACCTAATATTTTTTCCAGAAGCATCATTTTATTTTTCAATCAAAGAAAGTAGAGGTATCTATTTTCTAAAACCATAGAGCCTGCCCCAAAGCCACGATCCCTTCATTCATGATATTTGGGTACCCAAGAAGGTACGACCACAGCCACAACCACAACCACACCTAAATTTCTTATCTTTCTCTCTCTCTCTCTCTCTCTCTCTCTCTCCTATAAAATGAAACACTGATCCTCCTCACACGCCCCAATCAGGCAATCACAACCCCCAACCCTTTCTCTCAACTTCCCCCTTCTCCCTCCAATTCCCTTCTGGGTTTTTCAATTCGGTCCATTGGGTCACCAAAGCCACCACGTTTTCCTCCGGTTCAGCGCGAGACGCAAACGAGAGAGGGAATAAGAGAAAAACAAAGAACGATAGAAGAGTCTTAGGGTGTGGGTTAAAACCCGGGGTTGAAGCATTGCAGACATCACGGCTATTCAAGGAGTTCCCCACTCCCTCTCTCATGCCCGTTGTGTCCGACGCAAGGGTTGTGTGACGGAGAGCAACCCTTCGCCGCACGGCGGGCGTGGCGCTTTGCCTTCCGAAGGCGGCAGCCCCTCCGACCTCCTCTTCCTCGCCGGCGGCGGGTCCTCCCTTTTCTGCAATTAGGACTCTTTTAGTAGTAATAGTCATAATAACGCCTTAAAAAGTTCTTTGTAAGGGGTTTCTTGTTTCTTTTGTTGTTGTTGTTGTTGTTGTTGTTCTTCTTCTTCTTTGGTAGTTGTTGTTGGGTTTGGTGAGGGCTTAGGTGTAGAGAGGATGTTGAGCATTAAGAGGGTTCCGACTGTGGTTTCCAATTATCAGAAGGAGGAGGTCGGGGAGGCTGCTGCCGGGGGATGTGGCCGGAATTGCCTCAAAAGTTGTTGCATTCAAGGTTGGTGTTTTTTGCTTTTGGGTTTTCGGGTTTGGATGTGTGCAAGGTTTTAAATTGCGGTCGCGGTTTTGCCGCTATCCTTGATGTTATGCACAAATGCGACTGATGCGACCACAATTCAATCAAACACCCAAAATCTTAACATTGTGACTGAAATCGCGGCCGCGGACTGTTTTTTAAAACCTTTGGTGTGTGATGTGTTTGATGGGTTTTGGATTTGGCTCATTTGTGTGTTTTTTGGGAACAGGTGCGAGGCTGCCTTTGTATGCTTTTAAGCGGGTTGAGAAGGTCGGTGGAAAGGAGTTGCCTTTGCTTGGATGCAAGGAGCAGTGCCCTGTGGCCTTTTTGGACTCGCTTATTCTCGGGGAGGTAGTCATGGAATTTTGTTATGTGTTTTTGAGTTTTTTAAGGTTTGATGTTTGATTTGTGTGTAGGTGGGTTGTGATGTTATTTGTTTTGAGTTTTTTAAGGTTTGATGTTTTAATTTGTGTGTGGGTGTGGCATTATGTTATGTGTTTTGAGATCTCTTAAGGCTTGATTTTTTTCGTTGTGTGTGTAGGTGTGTCGTTAAGCTATGTGTTTTGAGTTTTTTAAGGCATGATTTTTTCCGAGTTTAGGTGTGTCATTAAGTTGTATGTTATGTGTTTCGTAAGGCTTGGATTTTTTGTGTAGGTGTGGCATTATGTCATGTGTTTTGAGTTTTTAAGGCTTGATGTTTTAATCTGTGTGAAAGTTGGGTCATAATGTTATGTGTTTCATGGATTTCTTTAAATATGTGGTGTTTTTTGTGTGTGTGTAGAGTTGTGTCATTTTTTTTTTTTAAAGTATTTTGAGTTTTGATGGTGTAGTGGGAAGATCGCATGCAGAGAGGGCTTTTCCGCTATGATGTTACAGCCTGTGAAACCAAGGTGTGATTTGTCTTACCATTTAGTTTTATTATCTTTCTAGTTGTGTTTTGTGTTTTTGGGTTTGCATGGATGTTGGTTGATGTGTGTTTTGGGGGTAGGTGATTCCTGGGGAGTATGGTTTCATTGCTCAGCTGAACGAGGGTCGCCACCTCAAGAAGAGACCAACTGAGTTCTGTGTCGATAAGGTCCTTCAGCCCTTTGACGAAAGCAAGTTTAACTTCACTAAAGTTGGGCAAGAGGAGGTCCTGTTCCAGTTTGAGGCTAGCAATGATGGGGAAGTTCAATTCTTCCCTAATGCGCCTATTGATGTTGAGAATTCTCCTAGTTTTGTTGCCATCAATGTAAGTTTCTTAGCATTTTTCCAGTCTTTGTCGTTGAGGGTTTAGTAAAATAGGTGTTCATATGACACTGTTTGTGTATCTTTTTAACAGGTTAGTCCTATTGAATATGGGCATGTGCTGCTGATTCCTTGGATTTTTGAGTGTTTACCTCAAAGAATTGATCATGCAAGCTTCTTGCTTGCGCTTCACATGGCAGTTGAAGCAAGAAATCCATATTTTAGGTTGGGTTACAACAGCTTGGGTGCATTTGCAACTATTAACCATCTCCACTTTCAGGTACTCGTTACTTATCAACCCAAGATCACCACTATATTCTTCATGTTGGCTTGTTGGATTCCATATTTAGTGTTCTAGCAGTAATCAAATTGACATTTTGTGATTTTGACTAATTCAGGCATATTACATGGCTCTGCCATTTCCTATTGAGAAGGCTCCTACTAAGAAAATCACCAAATTAAGCGGTGGAGTGAAAATATCTAAACTGTTAAACTATCCAGTCAGAGGCTTTGTCTTTGAGGACGGTCATACACTCGAGGATTTAGCAAATGCTGTTTCAGAAGCCTGCATCTGCCTTCAACACAACAACATACCTTACAATGTACTTATTTCAGACTGTGGAAGGCAGATCTTTCTCTTGCCACAGGTAAATTGGTCTTCAACTCTTCTTTCCCCCTTAAAATCATATTCCTTAGTTGCTTAAACTATGTGTGGGTTGTGTGATCCATGTAGCTGACTTGACATAGTGGAATAAGACTTTTTTTTTGGGTTGTCTACTAAAAATTGCAAATGGTCAAACAGTGCTATGCAGAGAAACAAGCTCTTGGAGAAGTGAGTGCTGAGCTTCTGGAGACCCAAGTGAATCCTGCTGTGTGGGAAATTAGTGGGCACATGGTACTGAAGAGGAAGAAGGACTATGAGGAGGCATCTGAAGCCAATGCATGGGGGCTTCTTGCAGAGGTATCCCTCTCCGAAGAGAGGTTCCAAGAAGTCACTGCTCTTGTTTTTCAAGCCATTTCATCTGTTGAGATGAATGTCAAGCCTCAATGTCTTGAGGAAGTTGATGCTGTTAGCCCAAGCACTCAGCCTTCCATGGTGGCTGGTTCACATGAATGCCTTGTTCTCCAGTAACAAGGCTCTGATGAACAAATTAGTAGTGACTATGCACTTTCTAAATTGCTATATTACGTATCAGTTCAAGTCTGTGTAGTACCTTGTACTATGGTGGCAGTTACTTGAGTTTGAAGTATTATTGTGCATGTTTTAAGGATTTGAAAAACTATGTGGTTTGTATTTGTTACTATATAGACTCACTGTATGGTGCTTGATTGTCCTTCGCGGTCTATGTAAAAATTACAATTTAATAACTGCTCTTTTGAGCTTATTCAGTGGTTAGTGTTTGTGGTTGCAAAATGTGACACATGCTTGCGTATTGTTGTATAACTTTAATAGTTTTTATCATTTGATTACTGTTGTTGCACTTTTCATTTTGCTGCATAATCCCGGCTGAAAGATGAGGCATGCGAATGTGCAAGTAACATTTATATATTGGTGCTTGACCTATAGGTCTCAACTTTGTGAGAAATCTCGTGTCATAACACAATTATTTGGTCTAAACAGAGGTCAGAAGAGAGGAAGTTCAGGATATTGGTATTTGGGACTGTTCGGTTACATTTTGGGTAAGAACTGGTATTTTTGTATTGTAGTAAATGGTTCTGGCAGTTATTTATCCCTGAAATCAGAAAAATATTTGTTGAATGTCTCTCATTTGTCTATTTGGACTAATTTGTATTTTATATAACAATGTCTTTTTTTTAAAAAGATAGTTTTTCTATTCAGAAGTATTTTCAATATTTTTTAAAATATGAAACTAACAGAAAAGTGATTATTTTATGATAGACATTATTGATGATTTATTTTCAATAGCCTAAAGTCGTCAAAATGTTTTTTAATATTTGACGATTGGGATCGTCACTAAATGACGTTTATGACAATAATTTTTAAGGAGTCAAGCTATTTAGTACAAATAAAATAATAAATGCACGAATCTGCCGAAATATAACATGCAAGGCTGAGAATGTTTTGAACAAAATTTAATTGATAAAAGTTAAAAAAATGAGTTTAATCATTATGTACTGTTAGTGTTAGTGTAAATTTTTATAGTCAATTAATTGAAAATTAGTTTTAGTGTGATTTTAAGGATAATTATTATCAAAGTCAACAAATTTATAATATATGATGAATTGTGATTGGATGATAATGTAAAATTATTTTATACTATTAATGTATAGCTTATTTTTTCAAAAAATATAGTGTGATTGACGGAAATTGGTTCATGTCTTTTGACGAAATTTTTTTCGCAATATTTTATCATTTTCCTTTTATAAATAACAGTTATTGACGGTTTGGCCATCAATAATTTTCATGCTAAATGGCGGGTTGATAAGAAATGCAAATTATTGATAGCCAAACTTTTAGTAATTTTTGCACTATTTAGTGCAAAATAAGATGTGCATATTATTAATGACTTGATTGTTGGTAAAGTTTGTAAATTAAAACTAGTGAAGTAGTTGATAATATATATAAATAAATATGAGTTGTTATTGGTGACTTTTCATGTATAAAGATGTGCTATTAACTAGGGGTGATTATTGGTTGGTTTTGGACTAAAAATACCCACTTCGACCAAAACCGAACATTGCAATTTTGGAACCATTTTTGACTGTGAAAACTCCTTGGTTAGTTGCTTTTCGGGTCAACGGGTGACGATTTTGTGTCTGATAGGTTCAGGCAGGTTTGGGTCGCTTCAAACATGGTGTCAACGAAGGTGATGGATGACAACATAGGAACATTGGGTGACGATGTAACACCCTCACTTTTATTTAATTAATTGTTTTATTTATTTATTTATTCTATATTTAATTCTGAAAATCTGGAAGGAATCTAAAAATTATGATTCCCACAGTTAAACTCAGAATATTGAAAACTATCTAATCGTGATTTTCAATAATTTTTCCAAGTTGAAGCCCGGAGAAATTCGAAAATGACGATTTTGTCCTTATTTGTCAATATTAAGGGCTGACATGAGAAAAATATTCAATTGATATTAAAATATCAAATTGAGTTTAAAATCATGTCATATGTATTAAAATATAATTTTGGAAATTTTTTGGGAATTTTCTGAAATTCTATACAACATGACCAAAATACCCCTAGTTGTCAAATAACCAACTCAGTATTGGCTTGACATCCAAAAATGATGAAAATGATATTTTTAATACATTTCTAGGTAAAATATGTAATTTTAGAATTTTCATAAAAATTTGAGCATTTATTGAATTAAAATGAATTTAATATGAATTTTCTAAGCTTAAAATATATAATATATATATTTATAATTCGAAAAAAATTAAAATTTATTTTTAGAAATTATTTTTGATGAAAAATATTACATTTGTTCAGATTTATATCTAAATTAATTATTTTGGTATTAAAAGTTATTTTTTTCAAGTTTAGGCGATTTTATCGGTACCGGCTAATTAATTAACAGTCAAAATTTATACTGCAAATATTTGGGACAGCTGCTATCCCACGTACCAGCTCTAGCAAGGGGTGATTCATCCCCTATATGAATATGTGTCCCTAATAAAAAAAATAAAAATTACATTTTTGACATCATGGATGACATAACTCCATGGACACCTAGGTTCATTTTTTTCCTATAAATAGCCATCACTTAGAACTGAATTTTTCATCCCATTCCTCCTTTCACCACCGTAAGCTTCCATAGAGAAATTTTCTCTCTTTAGAAAATTTTCTTTTACTTTGTTTTTATGCTAAAATTCTACTAGTTTTCCGATAACTAGTAAAAATCCTCTTCCTAGGAACTCTGTACCAACAACTTCACCAACTCTTTGAGGTAATGGGGGGAGTGGGGTTGGTTCTAATTTTCAATTACTTTGCATGTTGGTAGGAAGGGTTTTCCCCTAAACCCGTTTAGGCTTTAGTTTTACTATTAATATTATTGTTATATTATTTGATGTTAAACTTTAAATTTTGCTAAGTTATTATTTTGCTCAAATTTAAATTATTAAATTATACCAAGCTGTTACTCTGCTCAATTTTAGAAAATTAAAATGCACTTGCTAAGCTGTTACTCTGCTCATTTTTAGAAAATTAAAATGCATTTACTAAGATGTTACTCTGCTCAATTTTAGATAATTAAAATACTTTTATTAAGTAGTTATGCTGCTCAAATTTAGACAACCATAGTATAATTATTAAGTTGTTATACTGCTCGAATTTAAACAATTACAGTAGAATTACTAAGCTGTTATACTGTCCAAATTTAGAAAAAATATTTTTAGCTATTATGATAAATAATTAAATAATTAAATAATTAAATTATCAAATTTTAGTAATACTCAATTAGTTTAGCAAAAATAGTAGAAGAAATAAACCATAAATCTCATAATATGAAACTAAAGATAGAAATTATTTTATGAGCTATTTATGAATTTATTTTTAGAAAACTACTATAGAAATTTTAGTTTAAGTTCTTATCGTTCAGGTAAGGTCTAGACACACTAATAGACCATCTGTAAAAATTTCATAAATTTTAAAGCTTATTTAGTACTTCTAATTGTGCTCTATAAGTGCCTATGGACACATTTTTCTTAGAAATACTAAATTTCAAAAATTTTCGAAAAAATTCTAAAAATTCATGATAAAATTCTAATTATTTTTCTAAGTTTAAAAATTATTTTATGGAATTTTTTGACCATTCTATGATTTATTTCTTAATTATCAGTCTTTATTTAATTTGTATATCTTTATTTTTATTGAATTATTGCTTATGTGCTTTAATTTGAATTATGACTTATGTGAATTATATGTATGGATCAAATCTCTGTAATATAAGGCAGAGATATTAGTAGAAATTATACTGGTGCTCAAATACTTGAGACCAGAATGAACCTTTAGAAATTAATATATTAGTGAGTAATGTAAAGCAAGGGACATGCAGTGGCATGACACCCTGTTAGGGAAGCTACAGTTTGGTACGCTGAGGAATGAAAGGCAGGAACCCATTTGGGAGGTCTCGAGGTAGGCATCGAGTGGTGAAAGTCCTAATAGCTAGGGTAACGCCCGTGAGCTGGGATATTCACCTGATCAAGCTCGATAACCCCGACAACTGCTCAGCATTCCAGGATTGGTTTGAGAGTATACCTCTATAAATGGACGTCCTGACTGATATTTGTTCCTCATTGATGATGAGGACTGTACCATGTGATGATGTTGATGAAGTATATGTACTCCCAGTCACTTCCTAGGTTCTGTTAAGAACTATTACTCACTGATGGGAAGTATGGATCTATACCAAGTCAAGGGTAGTGTAGTATAACTTAGAATAAACCCTAGGTTCCCTTCATTAATTGTATTTAAATTCCTACCATACATGTGAAAGTGATTTAGAACAAATCACCTCACTCCATTATTTTTGTTATGCATGTTGAATCGTGATTATTGAAGATGATAACAATGCCTGATGATGCTGAGGAAGAGCCAGAGGATACTTCTCCAAATTTGAAGACCTAGTTTATAATATTTTCTTAAGGGATAGGGTAGATAAACACTGCTCTGTATAGGATCCTTTTTTATGTATATATTGGGTTAGGTAGTATATATCTTTTAATGTACTTTGTTTTCTCTTTGACTATTATGTATTACTTAAACCATGATGTACAGTTGGATATATATATACATAAGCAGTTTTTATCATTTCACTTCTATTTCTAAATTCTGTTATGCTAGTATAAAAAAAAAATAAAAAATTTACTCACATTTTCATCAACTTAAAGTAATAATTAAATTAATATGAATTATAATTAAAGGAGTGTTACAGACGACACTCTGAACACAATGTCAATGAGGTTGATCCGACCTTGCATGTGGGTCAAGTTACTTGTAGTTTCGAAGGCTATCTCGAGATCGGTCATGGAGTTGCTAGCAAAAATAGTGCTCGTCCAAGTTGTTGCTTAGCATCATCATAGCCATATTCCACCGAAGAGTATTGTAGGCTTGTGAGTGTTGAGATTTGACGAGAGTAAATGGAAAGAGAAAAAATGAAAATATCAAAACGAGAATAACAATTGGGGGAAAGGTTAGAAGAAATTAAAGAAAAAAGGTTCTGACAATGTGATTGGTCTGTAATTTTGATTTTGAAAAGATATTTTAAATTGTGTAAAAAAAAAAAAAACATAAAATATATGTGTAAATTAGTCATGATAGCATTGCCTGTAAGTAAGAGATAGATACGGTGACACGAATATAATAACTCAATGTGCAAAGCTTTTACCTCTTGAGAAAAAAATGTGTGAGATAGACAAGACATGTAAGAGAAAAAGACTATGCTTTCATTGCATTAGAAATGGCATGAATGGCAAAAAAATATCGATATCCATGGATACCTGCGGGTAAAACCCGCTACAAATTGAAAAAGGATAGTTTAATGGGTATCTATCGCAACCGAGGTTAAGACCGGATGGCGAAGAAGAAATAATCAGAAAAGTCGTCACTAGGATTTATTAAGGATAAACCATAGAAAAACCTACGAGTGATGGTCTTGAACCGAGAGAAAGGTTCAAGAGTTGTTTACGTGTAGGGAAGGTGTTAGCACCCTACACGTCCGTCAAAAGATGGTTACCTTTTTATCCTAATGTGTGAAAGTCTTATCTCTTGCTTGGCCATTTATTTTTATTATTTTGTTACTCTTATTTTATAAAAGAGGATTTTTATTTTTCAGGTTTTTGAGATCGACAAGAATGGACCCTTGCTCTTATGTATCCTCTGGTGCAATGAAGAACTCAAACTCACGTAGTTCTTTGTAGAAAACATTTTGTTGGTTGATTGTCTTTTATTATTATGTATTTTTATTTATTGTTATAAAGGCATATTAAATAACCAAATTAGAAGTGCATCTAACGTGGTTATCAATTTACCCTTAAGCCTTTTGTAATAGTCAAATAGGAAGTGCATCCCAAGTGACTATTCCTAAAACCTTTGTTAGAAAGTTTAATGTCGTAAAACCCTCAATATCGTAAAAGATTTAATAGTTTTATTTTATTTTTGCTGTAAAAGTATATTTAGTAACCAAATTAGAAGTGCATCTAAAGTGGTTATTCATAAAAAAACTTTTAATGATGTCTAAATAGGAGTGCATCTTAAGTGGCCATAAATTTTTTTTTTAAGTAATAAAAAGCTGAAAAGAAGAAAAGAAAAGAAACCCTCGTAAAATAATAATAATAATAAAAAATATATATTAATACTATTGTCATTATCATATAAGGAAAACTTTATAGTAATCGAAAACATGTGTATTACATTCGTTTCACGTGATACTATTGTTATTAGTATTATATCGTTATTATTATTATTATTATTATTATAATTAAAGTTACTGTCATAAATATTATTTCATTCGTTATGTGCACGATATCCTAATTGAATCTTTATGTTTTAGGGAGTGAGATTTCAAAAGCAGTTATTCTAATAATTAAAATGCTACACACGTAGCTGGCCATGCGGAAGAATACTAGGTCGAACCCATTCTCATTTTGATGAAGACAGAAATTGGAGTGACTTCGTGTGTGTTCTAGAAGCTTCTCCTCCTCCTCTCTACTGATATAGTGCGTCTTCACAGATCCAGCCAACCATGCGACGGAAGCGAAGTTTGGTCTCGATCACGCAGTTTTGAGTTGCGTGAAGCATCTCTGTCATGTTCTCCCTCCGTTGATCAGCTCTACTCTGAGGCTTTCCACATTACTTCTTCATGAAGAGATCTATACTATTTGTGGCGAAATGGACTGAAATGCGTCCTCAAAGACGCTGATATGAACAGGGATCGTGTCACCGCGAACCGAATCCAGAGGAGATACGGGACGCTACAAAATGCTCAGATTTCAAAAGTAAAGGGAGCTCTAAGCCTCCATCAGTTACGTATCCACAACCACATTATCGCTTTATTCGTATTTGTATCGATGTTGATGACGAAAGAATGACACAACAAAATTTGAAGAAGAGAAAATGTGTTCGTGTGTTTTGCTTTCACCAGATTCATTTACAAAAGAAGAAACAGTGATTGTGTGTGTGAATTGATTCTCAAAGCAGTATCACCAAAATCACTGTGTAATATTAAGATAATGAACTTCTAATACTAGTGAAGCAACATCGAGATTCAAACGATGATGAAACGCCACAAGATAACATACAAGTATCCAATCCACATATCACATGCTTAACGAGTGAAATTAGAATAAAATGACCAATAGATTCAGCTTGAACACAGGAAGTGGAATTAACATTTGAAGAAGAAAAGTGTATGATACCTTTGAGTCCCAGTGAAAAATATCTGCGAGCTTGTACTTGCGAGTAAAAAAGTGAATGTGTGCCTTCGTGAGAAGAAAACGTGAAAGTCCCTTCTAAAAGCTTTCCCTCTCTTTTTTCTGTCTCTGTTTGTTCCTCCTTTTTCTTTGTCACCCACTCCGATTTTTGAAAAAAAGTCCCCTTCATTTGTCAATTTGGTCTATTTATAAGATAGGTGAGGCTTGCCCTACAAGTCTCTGATCCCCCCACGTTTTGCGTATTCTTTTTTATTTTTTATTTTCCACCATTCAGAATGGGCCTAGCTGGGCCCAAAGCTTTTATTTTTTGTGTAGGTCCAACAAGTAAAAAACTTTCAACTATATTCACTTTTATCCATTTTAATTTGATTTAACATTTATTTTTATTGCACTTGCCTTTATTTTCTTTCCCATTCAAAATTAAATATCTTATTACTTTTATTATTTTTATTTATTTTATTATCTTTTTTTACTTTGGATTTTTTTTTTACTTTTCTTTTCCTTTATTTAAGGTGTTTGTGGGCCCAACGCATTTCTAACCCAATAAGCGTAAGACAAAAGACGTTATTTAACTTCTTATTATTATTATTTTTATTATTATATATTTTTTGTTGCATGGACTGCCTAGATAAAATTGGGTATTCACTGTATCCGCTTATTAATGGGGTGGGAACTGATGGTAAGGTACCTTGTACTTGCGGGTACCCGGCATTTAGAATTACTTAAATACTCTTAATTTAATATAAAGTAAGTTGTTTTAATTTATTTTTAGTATAAACATATATTTTAAAATTATTTATTTTTAGTATAAATATATGTTATAAAACTATTTTTTAGTATAAATATATATTTCAAAAATATTTATTTTTAGTTTTGTTTCATTTTTTCTTTTTTGTTTAAAATTTTATATTTTAACAAATATCCACGGATACCTGTGGATACCTGCAAATATATATATAAAGTTTTAGATACTCGCTAAATGAATACCAGTGGTATACGGAGCGGGTGACAGGGGGCTACTACCTATGCTTGCTTTGCCTTATTGCTATCCCTAGGAAATGACACTTGAATTGAGTAAAACAACAAATTAAATTACACTTCCAAAAAAAAAAAAGTACTCATGGCAGCATAAAAATAGCGATAAGATGAATTAGTACATATTTATTCGATTGGGTGTGGGTTTTGATGAATTTTTTTTCAAAACCCATACTTGCCCAAGTTAAACCATTCTTAACTGATTTTTTATTTTATTTTATTCAATGACTCACACTTACTCACCCTTTACTTATGTTTGAGTTCGGGTAGTCCAGGTTCCTAATCAAATACAAATTATGTGATCACACTTACTATTGACAACCTTGACTTGATGACGTCATTATATCCTATTATTAATGGTTGCTAATTGTTAGAAAAAGTCCTGGTTATTACACTTTGATGTTCACCTCATTTTCTTCTTTTTATTTTTTAAGAAAATTTTCCAACTCTTAAAATCCATATAATATCTTTTAACTTAAGTTTACAATACAACTTTGAGATGGGAAATTATAAGGTAATTTATTGGATATGATAAATTTTTAGTTCTATTCATGTGCATTATTTAACTTTTGATATTATGTTTTATTTGTAATTTATTTTATTTTTTATATACAACACTTTACTTTTGTATAGGTAGGATCTTATTCAATGACACCTTCATTTCTAATAGTTGTTTAAGTAATTTTTTAATTATGATTATGATTTTTTTTATGTTTAACACATTTTTACATAAAACTTGTAATAAATTTATATTTACTAATTATATTTATTATTTTAATGTAGCACAATATTTACTATACATGCACATATTTTTACTTGACTTGGTATATTCTTATATGTAGGAGGTTATTTAATGAACATTTGTCCGAACAACTTATTTACATTGTTTATTAAATAACCCTTTATGTCGTATATGATGTATTTTTTTGATAAGGTCATATTCTTTTTTGATATAGACCATAGGTATCTTCCATGGAAGACAATCTTTCTAGAGTCGGATAGGATCACTATGGGTAACAAAGGTCTCCCTTTGAGTATTTAACGCGATTGCATACCCAGGACTCGAACTTGAGACCACTGGTTATGTTGGAACAATCTGTGCTGGTTGATCTGTATACTCGGTAGTTTTGATAAGGCCATATATGGTGTATGTTTGATAATTTTTTGAAAGTTGCATATTGTTAATGTTTTTAAATTTTAAGATACATGTTCATTAGGTAAAGATAGATTATTCTCATTTAAATCATAGCGTGATACATGATAAGATTGTCTTGCTAAGGTTAATCTTAAACTAGAATCTATGGAAGTGGATGAACAATTTATCAATCATGTAATGAATTAGACTTATTATGATAAAAAGAAGGGGATTAGATGTATATATGTTAAATGCAATTTGTCGGCCAATGATGTTAAGGGTGCGTTTGATATACATTAAGGTACAGCACATGACAAATGCTTAAGTTACAGGACAACATTTTATCATGTGCATTCTTTGGTGGATAATGGACAACACAAAGAAAATAAAGTGAAATTTACTACAATACCCTTTTTAATATAAATTATCTTAATCTAATTCATATTAATTTTCTTAATATGATGACAATGGTGGTGGTGGTGGTGGCGACGACAATGGTGGGATGATGATAGTGGCGACAGTGAAGACGGTGGTAGTGGTGGTGATGGTGATGGTGTGGTGGGTGGCGGAGGCGATGGTGATGGGAGTAGTAGCAACGATGACAACGATGGTGGTGACAGCGGTGGTAGTGGCGGCAGCGGTGGTGGCGACGGCGACGACGAAGTGGTGATGGCGACGATGATGGTGATGGGGGATAGAGAAAAATATAATTATTAAATGACAAATAAAAATGGATATTTTTGTCTTTTGAGTACTTTGTACTTGAGACAAAAAGTTTTCCTATGGTTTATTAAGTAAAAAAAAGTGTGTTTTTGTCTTGTTCATCTTCTTTTCTTTTATCTTGTCCTATGATGTTTTTTTAAATCAAACAAGGTACAATGATACTTGTTTTGTCCAGTATCTTATTTCATAGCAAATCAAATGGACCTTAAGATTTATTTATATATGTGTTGGTTCATGTCTAATTATTATATTTGAACTAAGCATAGTGAAATAGAACCATAAATAGAGTTGGCAAAAAAGAACTATCCAACTTGAAGGGAGCCGGCTTAATACAGTTGTGGGCTTTAGTGGGCAACATATTTAATTTCGGCCAAAAAAATGAACCCCAAGCCTGGTGAAACTCAAAATTGTTGGGCTTTTGGCAGGTTTTCTTGGGCTAAGGGCTAAGCCTGAATTATCTTATTTGATTTATAAATTATAAAATATTTTTTTTCACAAACTTACTTCATGTTACAAGCTAGACATCTTAGGAGAAGGACCTTCATTGATGAGGTTTTTCAAACTACTAACACCAAGAAGGGAGTTTGGAGTGTTTGTAAATGAGCACTCTAGTTAAATTAAGGTAAGTTAACTTTAAACTATATAACATACTTTAATTTACATTATCTAATTAATTTTATTTAAGAATATGTATAGTCAACTTTTTAGGCGAGGTTGTCCTAGCCTTAAGTAGCCTCAAATGAGACTAAGACTTTCTCAGATCCCTAGTAATAAGAGCAAGAGCTTTTGAAGACATTGGTAAATATTGCCAGTGGAAAGATAAGGGACATATCTATGGTATTAGTGATCTCAATGCTAGCTAGCTACCATCTCGAAGTCTCCCACCTCTCACAAAAGTCTTGTGCTTCCTCCAACACTAAGCACTAGTCAAATTAGTCTTCAAAGTTTGTAGAATTGAGGGGACACATAAAGTTAATGGAGTAGAGAGAGCAACATTTGCTACTGATATTACAATTGATGTAGCAACAACTGCAACAATAACAACTACCTCCACGTTAATATTAGTTGTTACCTTACTTCTCAATGTGTTTATTTAATCCTTAGGACATTAAAAATTAAGCACAAAATATCATCTTTATTAATTTGTTTGTGAAAATATGGATAATTTCTTTTTGGATAAATCAACTTGTTGTTAATGCATCGCAAAAATAAAGTCTTCCACATAATACATCGCCATAAATAAAGATAGCATGCCCAACATGCAAAGTACCGAGTACATAACCATAGCAGGGTCCAACGTAAACGCAAATACATTGAATAACATAAAGATAGTGGGAGAGGTGTGTAACAATGAACCCAAAGTACAACACAAAAGGGGGAGGGGATACATAACTCACTCCTTATAACTGGCCACCTCTACTCAAAAGATAAACACAGACTGCATTGTCTCTTAGAGATAATAAGGAGAGGTAAAGGGTGCGTCGTCGTCGTCATCGTCATCGTCAATGTCATCGTCATCTTTCATGAAAGAAACATGCCTTGAACCTCGTCCACATCTACCTCCACGAAAAGCTCGCGTACTAAAGAGCCTCTGGAACTTGCGAGCATTACCCGCTCGACGAAGAGCAGGTACATGTGTAGGAACAGCAGGTGGGGTATGCAGAACATCAAAGCAAACTCCGTGAAATCCACTCGAATCGTAACTGGAATCATAGAAATCTGGGCATTGTGTGGTGTGTAGCGAGTGAGAAGTAGACCATTAAAAAGCCCTTGATGGGCATCAGCATCTATCGTCCAACCATCTCGGCCATCATGGACGGTCAGTGTCAACTCCACAATGAAAGCTTCACTCCGAGGGGGAAATGCCATATGCTCCTTTGATCAAAGGCAATCGCAATCATCACAGTCACACACACACACACAAAAACATATAAGTAAGGATAAGCTACCTAAAAGAACAAACATAACATTCAAAGCATACACTATACTGAGCATAAGGTAAAACATACATTTAATCATGGCACATCAGCATACATAGGGTTTTCATTTCATTATTCTTGATTAAAGTTTGACCAAGTATGCCAATGCAAACCATGAACCTAGACTCTCCATGGAAATCTAAAACTGAGCGACCACCCTGGATATTCTTTAATCATGGTATAATCAACACAGATATCCTCACTAGGGTTTTCTTAGCAACATGTGCCAAAAACCATTTAGGGAATGCCGTATTTGCTACTAATCATGGGAACCAGTGTACTCGTCAACATTTCCGCATGGAAGAATTGTCTTTTGTGGAATCGCGCCATCCATAGTCTTCAAGCTTTCACACCCGACTTGCACCTGACTATTCCCGTGAATACCGACACCTTCGATACCACATATTCACAACAACAATGCATGCGTGCATGAGAAACAATTCATCATAAATAGACATTGATGGTAGCATATATCAGCAACTGCTTACACCCAAATAAGCTTTTATGAACAATTTTACAACAAAATCAACATGCCATCAAGTCACAATTATTTACCAAGTCATCCTTTTTGCAACTTTGACCACGAAACTCTTTTAATCAAACTTTTATCAAGTCTTATATATTTACAAATTCTGTATTTAAAATGTTAAAATTAAATAAGAAAATAAATTTAGAAATCATCAAGTTAAAGCTTAGGTCTTAGATTTTCATAAAACATAATTTGATGAGCCTTACAATTAATTCCTTTTTAATTAAATTACCAAAAATACATTTTAAATACATAAAATAGAAAATAATATATTATATTAAAATTCATATTTAACTTTTATTTTAAAAGATTCACAATTAAGTTTTGAGTGTAAAACATAGTGCTTTTATAAAGCTATATAAAAAGTTATAAAACTTTTTATTAAAATAGACTCTAGTAGCTGTCAGTTTCTAGCCTCTGCTTTAAAAATCATTTTGAACTAGTAAATGATTTTTGCTTAACATTGAAAAGGAAATTTTATCTATTTTCTAAATCATTAAAGATCATCTCAAGAAAAAATCTACAAAAATAACAAGACAGTAAGGTTAGGACGACCTGCTAGAGGACCAACGAACCTATTTTGGCATTTTTCATATCAAATAGAAAATTTTCTGAGTCCCAACCATTTATTTTCTAAAATTATACTTAAAAAGCTTTTTAAAATGACCAAGAATATTAAAAACAAAGGTCTACACGATTTTATATGATTTTTGAAAATTCACAGTTCTCAAAACTAGTTCCAGTCACAAAACAAGTACACCCTTCAGATTCTAAAAATTATTAAAAAGAGAAAACCATATTAAATATACTCAAACCATATATTCTTAGAAATATTATTGTGTCTAGTTTTTGGTTGTTCCAAGAGTTTCTACATGTAAAGAACAGAATCTTCCAAAATCATCATTTTACTACACGTTGCCAGATCAGCTTTTTCAAAAATCATGTACAACTTTCAAAATGCTTAACTTTTTTGTTTCTTAACCCTTTAATACGTTTCTTAACTCTATTTTGGAGAAGATTTTGTCTAGTTTACAACAAAATAAACAATAACTCAAAATTATTAATCATAACTCCAGAGATAGCAAAAACAGTGAACTATGCTAAGGCAGAAAATGAATTCAGCATCAGGAACACTTTGCACACATGCACAAAAATGGTTTCTTTCATGAAGTTTACAACTTCTAAAAATACCAACATTTATAAGGCAATAAACACACAAAAAACAAAATCATCAAAACCAAACACATAAAAAAAGGGTTAGCTTTCTTTACACTCTAATAAGATCTTTTAAACTTTGGAAGAGGGTTATGCAAAAGGGTGAGTATCTATTTCAACATTTGGCATGATAAACCATCAACCAACAGCATGAATGGTCAATATATGATGGACACAAGAAAAGAACAAGGTTTAGAACTAACGAAGTAAAAAAAAGGGTTTAGACTACTTAGGTGTTGATAGAAATGGAAAGATAAAGGTAGAAGAAGATGAAAAGGATGGAACTTACCTAGCACCAACTTTCTTGGACACTCAAGCTTCCAACACTCTCCTTTAACATTTAGAATTTTTCAGAACAAGAGAGGGAACTTTCTCTCTAGCTCACAGTTTTGGAAGAAAATAAGGAGGAGGAGTGCTAGCTTGTATTACTTATAGAACCACTTAAGTGAAGGGTAGTTTGGTAACTCACAAAATGGATGCAAGATTTAATAAAATTGAATAAACAAAATCCACCTTATCCACCAAGGGAGAGTGGATGGCCAAGCCACCAAAACCATGGGTGGTTTGGTGGTTTCAAGTACTCCTAAGTACACTTGATAGGACCTTGTGTAGGAATTTGGGAAAAGCATCTAGTTAGTTTGTAACTAATCTAGTTTGTCTAGGAAACTAATGGTTTGCTTAGTTGGGTTGGGCTTGGGACGTGTAGCTCTAGGTTTAGACAATAGAAATTTTAAATTTCTCACACTCACAGTGAAAATGCGATCAAATACTAGAATTTATGAAATTAGATTTAAGGCTTCTAGCACTTAAATCAATTAAAATAATTTAATTGATATTAGAATCTAAATGAGTTTATGACTCTATAGAATTTCTCTAGATATGGTTGAACTGGCTTTGCCCAAGTCAGGCAGTCAGATTTACTTTATCTAACAGGATTTTAGATAGGTTTTTTAACTGACAAATTCATCAGGAATAGGATTGGCTTGAGAGTAATCAAAACTACCAACTTTACTAGAATTCAATTATCATTAAATTTAATTAATTATAATTAAATTCCATAACCCTACATTGTCCACCAAATCTTTGCAGATATATTTATGCATATTTGATAACAGTACAAATCAAATTCTCGTAGAATTCTTTCGCGGAAACATACACAAATGCCAAAATAAGTCTTAATTAATTCTTTTCAAGGGAAATTAAATTTAATTATCTCTTTTAAATTATTCAAACACTTATTCACAGATTAGTAAAAAACAGACATTACATCCCCCATCTCTGAGCACTATCTACAATAACTTTGTACCATACATATGCACAAATAATGAAAAGAAAAAGTAGAAAAAGTGAGGTGATTTGTTCTCAAAAGCTCATTGACAAAGATAGGTAGGAAGTTCTATCATCAAGCACTAAGATAAAACACAGGTGACTATAAAAAGGGAACCAAGGGTTTTCTCTATGTTGTACTAGTCCACACAAGACTCAATATGGATACATACTCCCTAATGATGAGCAACATCCATATCAAAATCGGAAAGCGATTGGGAATACATATACCTCTTTAACATCATTATGGTACAATTACCGTCATTAATTTCAATAAGAAGCAATTTTGCAGCTCAGGGCCACAACCTTAAAGTGAAGCTATACTCTCTACCAATCTTGGTTATGTTGAGCAAGTGTCATGATTATCAAGTTGGTTTAATGATTGTCCTGGCTCTAGGGCACTACCCTGACTATTAGGACTTTTACCGCTCGTACCACAATATAACCCTCACATCTTAATTGCTCATCTAACATCAGTTCATCATACTACAACCATAGACTTATCTTTTTAGCAAAGATATCACTAGTCTCAAAACATGAGAATCAATACATCATCATCACTGCCTCTGCCTCATCATATAGGTACTTGGTTGCATTAATCCATCAATAATCAATTATTTCTTAAACAATTTAGAAATTTTATAAATTGATTACTAATTTATAAACCTTTATGTACTTATAGAAAACAAAATTATACTTAAGAAATTTAATAGGGCAGAATTGCCCATATACTTAAATATCGAAATTCTTCATCAATAAAATATAAAATACCTATAACCATTTTTTTAATATAAAAATTAAATTTAGGCAAATAATTTTTTTAAAATTTCAAATAAAGTGGTTGTAGACCATATTCAAACAAAGAATGAGAAAATTTGACTTTTATACTTCTTCAACACCTTAAAGATTGGATAAAATTTTAGTTTATGACTAATTCATAAAAATTTATCTTAATTCCTTAATAAGTATTGGAATCAAATTTAAAAGATTTTCATTTTAGTTGACATAAAAATTTGTGAAGAAGATTGAAAACTTAGTTTAAAATAGTAAGTAGAATTTTCTTTCTTTTTCTAGATTCAGTGGCTCGATTTGATCCTCAAAAGTTAAACAACTAAATGATTTTTATAAAATGTGATCCATAGCTTGTTAAAAAGATAATTTTGTCTATTTTCTAATACATCTAGGATTACATTAAACAAAAATCTAATAAGAAAAAAAGATACAAAAATTACAAGCAAGCAGGGTTAGATTGAACCATTGGGAGACTAGCAAACTATTTTTCATTTTTCTCGATCTTCTTATAACATTTATCAATAAAGTAATTTTTTTTCCAAAATTTCATTCAATAAGCTTTCCAAATTGACCAAGATCATAAAAAACAAAGCTCTATATGATTTATAATGATTTTTGAAATATGACAATTCTAGAAAACAGTTTTGGCCAGAATCAGTGCATAACCATCAGTTTCCAAAAATTGGTAAAAATAGTAACCAATCATAAAAATAAATGTACTGTATATTACCATAAAGCTTAGGAAATTTAATTTTTAGTTGTTTCAGGAGTTTTATCAAATAGCCATCCAAAATCCCAGAATTACAAAAGAACACACACTACTAGATCAACATTTTTAGACAATTAGTTCAACTTTCAACAAGCTTAACTTTTTCATTTCATTAATTTTTTTCAATTGATTCTTGAACCTATTATAAACTATTAAGTCTATTTTGATATAAAAAAACAAGCACCTAAAAGTAATAACTACAACTTGAGTAACAAGCAATATAATCATGGGTGTCAAATCTAAAAATCTAGACATCAACACAACCATAATCATATGCTTCACAAATCTAAACACCAAAGATGGTAGGTCAGTTTTGGGGGCCAAAACCTCATCCTACTATTTTTGTAAAAGAAAAAGAATCACGAACCACACCATCTCCTCCCTATACCTTGGGTGAAGATGAAGATGGAATGGTGATGGAGAAATGGTGAACAAAAGCTAGAGGTTTGCCTCCAATTGAGAGTCCTACCACACCAAGGCTTTGAGAATGCTTATGGAAGTAAGAAAAATTTAAAAAGGGGTTGGAAGCTACATGTCTAGCAGTGAAGAATGGGAGGAATGAGTGAAAAAAAATGAAAAGGTGTTGGCCTATTTATAAGCCTTAAGGTGTACTATCCAAATTTAAATTAAGATTTGGAAGATTCAATTTAAATGAGAAATGCTTATGTTTATCCATAAGTAACTAGTACTTATCCTTAAGTAACTAATGTCTATCTCTAAACAAGACTAACTAGTTTAGGCTTTAGTTAGGAGAATTAAGATGTGTTAAATATGTTTTGAGTTCCATTTCTTTTTCTCATTTTTTTTCCAATGCTTCCACGCTTGTCTTTTATGATTGAGCTTAAGAGAGTGAAAGCCTAGCTGGCCTACTGGACAGATGCAGGCTTGGCCCATTAAAATAAATTTTTCTTAAATTTTTTATAATTGATTTACTAATTTATTACCTATTATTCTTAATTTATCAAAATAATAGGATTCTTGCATTTTTCTTACATAATTTAGCGTGACATGATTTCATCTTGAAGTATATGGTTTCCAAATAATTTTTATATTTCCAACATAATTTTTAATAATTTTCAAAATTTTTAATTAAAACATATTTTTAGTTCAAAATCACTAGAAATCCATTTTCATTTTACAAAATCCAAAAAATTCAAAATAAAATCATAGAATAATAGTTTATATAAAAACATAGTTTATTTAAATTTTTAAAAATTTTTGGATGTCAAAAAGTCTCTGGTTTGACTTATTGGACATCCAAGGACATGTTGGTTATTTTGTGTAAGAATTTCAAAAATTTCCAAAAAATTTCCAAATTTTTATATAATGAAAAGTTTATATATTCTTGCATTTTTTTAACATTTTAGACACAATGGTGCAGTAAGAATATTGAGATCATCATTAGTTACATAATGAAAAAACATTGAAAAATAGAAAAAATGTAGTTAGAAAAAATTAGGGTGTTACAAGAATACTATACTAACTTGTCCCTAATTGCTTGCTTCTTGTCTTAACTACGTCTTTATATATTCTTTCATATCTATATAATTGTCTTGAGTATATGTTAGTGTGCTTAGGTTGTTCTCTTCTTTAGTTTTTTCTTCCTTGCTTTTTCTTTTGCGCAATACTTATTGGAGGCTCTATTGTGCATGAATCTTGACATATTGCTGTTTTAAACTTGGGGAGAAAGATTGGAATCAAGTTATGCTAGAGGTTCGCCAAAATCTTGATTTTTCCACAACATAACATTCTCCTACTTGTTTTTTTAACAACTCTTGCTACTAATTGGTTATTATATATTATTTGAAGATACAGAACATTATGTTACCCTAATTTTGGTATGTGCATTAAAAATGGATGTCAAGTGGTGTATTTGTATAAAATTGATAATTTGACATAGGATTTGTTTCATTGAAAAAGCTTACAAGAAGACTAAATTCCTCATTTTAGTATTTGATAGTATAAGCATTGATTACTTACCAACGAGGTTTGGGTTTAATGGAAGGATTTGGTCTTCCACAATAGGGGGAATAACAATTTTAATTCCTGCTGAAAGAGGTGCCTCATTTACTATTTGATTATACCTTGGATAGGTTGCCTTCAAAGGAAAATACTTGTAGGAAATAAAAAAAAACATTGATTACTTTAATTTCCATTCTTTATAGAACTCTAACTTTAATTATTGATTAAGCAAAATATTATCTAATTTAGTTCTTTTTCATTACATTTTCAATTGACTTTAAGAATTAGACTGAATGACATGTAAAATTAAGAACCAGAGTGAAGATTTTATAAAGTCGGGGAAAACTATAATGTTTGACATTTATAATTTTAAGAACTAAAATGATAATTTACTTTGGGAAAAAATGTGACAAATAATTTTGTACTTATTTTAAACAAATATTTTTCCTAATATGTGAAAAATTCAAAATAAGAAATGAAAATAAGAGGTTACTATAAAATATTTTATTCTTTTTTAATTTTATAAGTGACGAAAAAGGAAGGAAGGGGGACTAAAGAGACTTTGGAACATGTCGTCATGGGAGATCTCATGGTAAATAATATTCCTAAAGCTTTGGTATTTAACCATGCCGAATGATGTCGTATGATCCATGTAGCTGACCTCACTTAGTGGGAAAAGGCTTTGTTGTTGTTGTTGTAATTTTATAAGTGACTACATTTGACAATAAAAAAGTAACTCTTGTTTTCTTTCTTCACCAAAATAATACTTAGTTTAAAAGAGAGGGTTAATTGTGTACATAAAAATATGTTTTTAGTTAAAATTGTTTTAAAATGAACAACATAATAATTTGTCATATAACATTTCAAATCATCATTTATGTACCTTCATATATTTCATAGCAACTTAAAGTTAGAAAAAAAAAACACTTTCAATTTTTATCAAAATGTTCTATCTAAACACTTATGAAGTCCATCATTTTGACTAGAGGTGCATTGAAGTTGAGTATGAATGCATATATAAAGATGACAACAGGTCTAAATTTAATGAGTATTCGCAGAAATTATTTACGATAATTAGATATTTTTCAAATAAAAGAGTTTGAGGTTTGACCTAAGTAGTTTAATTTTGTAGATTTATGGGTATGGGTGTGAGTTTGAATATTAGAATACTTGTCGATCTTTTACCTATACCTATTTGTTGAAATAGATATATTATTTCAATATTAAAATAACACTTTTGTTTTAATAATTTGTAAGAAAAAAAAAGATTAAATAAACAACATTTTATTTAATTAAAATACAAATAATAGGTTCAAATATATGAGTACCAAAAGCATTTAGAAGTACATGAAGGCTCAAATAGGAAAGGCCTACATTATATTAGGGGTAGCAAATTGATGAATTGGAAAATTTTAATTAGATTATAATGGATGGATTAAAAACAATCTATTGATTTATTTATATCCACTAAAATTTTGTTAAAAAAATTTAGCCCATCCATGATCTATTTAATAAAATCCATCCATTAACATTTTTTTTATGGATGGATATCCATCCAATCCATCCATAGAATTCTATTAAAAATTAAAAAAATTATGAATATTTCAAAAATGTTTTTTCTCGACTTTGCACAAAATATTTTCAACTTACCCTCGGTTAAAGATCTTCAACTCGGCCTCGGTCAGAGTATCTTCAGCTCAGCCTCAGCCAAAGTAATTTCACCTGGTCTCATCTCCAACTTGGCGTCAGCCACAATATCTTTAGTTCTGTTCAATCAGAGCATCTATAGCTTGTTCTCAGCCATAACATCTTCAGTTCGGCCTTGGCCGAAGTATCTTTGGCTTTGTCTCAACTAGATTGTCTTCAACTTGGCCTCGTTGAAAGTATTTTTAACTTGGCCTCAGCCAAAGGAATTTCATCTCAGTCTCAGCCACAACATTGTGTGACCATAACATTTTCAACTCCACCTCGGCCATAGTATCTTCAAGTCGGCCTCGACAAAAGTATCTTTAACTTGGCCTTAACCAGAGTATCTTTAACTTGGCCTTGGCTAGAGTATTTTCAACTTAGACTTGACTAAAGTAATTTTACCTCGACCTTAGTTAGAGCACCTTGGACTCAGTCTCAGTAAGAGCATCTTTAGCTCGGCCTCAGCCAAAGCATCTTTGGCTTTCCCTTGACTAGAGTAATTTCACCTCAGCTTCAGCTCAGCATCAAGTACAACATCTTTAACTCAACCTTTGCCAGAGTATCTTTGATTTAGCCTTGGCCATAAGCATCTTCAGTTAGACTTGGGCTCAGACAAAGTTTCTTTATGCTCGACCTCAACCATAGTATTTTCACCTTGGCCTCCTCCCTACCATCTTTAGCTTGACATAAGCCATAACATCTTCAGCTTAGTCTCGGCCACATTATCTTCTGCTTGGCCTAAGCTAGAGCATCTCCAACTCGGCCCCGATAGAGTACCTTTAGCTCGCCCTCAATGCGTTTTCACAAAGTGTCCAATGATCCTTATAACAAGACGTCCAACATATGTTGTTCTTTATATCATATGTGCTGAAAAGGAAACTTAGTACATTATGTTTTTGAAAAATTAACTAAGTTTGACATGACAAGACGAGAACATTCCTAATATTGCAAATTCGCTTATGTGTTTATTTTCTTTATCCTTTAAAAAAAGGACAGGCACGTCTTCATAGAAGAATTACAATAGGGATTTCATGTAGTGACAATGTTGGTTTGGCCAATGTGTAGCAGTGTACTATCTGACAACTTTTTCTCTTTCTTGCATTGAAGGACAAAGTCTATTTGCTAAAACAAGGTCTATACAAGCATATTCTTTGTGCTGCTCCTCAAAACATTGTCCCTTCTCCTCAAACAACCATCTTTTCAAAGTCTATATAAAGGATACCATTTGGAAGGAAAGAATATATAAGAGACGCATTACTACTCCATTGGACGATCTTTACAACTTTCATAAGCTTTGTGCTAAAAGTTGTTCCCTTGTACCAAAATTTTCATATCCTCACTTAGTGAGTTACTTTCTCGGTTACCTTAAGATCATTTGATTTGCTAAAAGCCTAAAGAGGCTTAGTGTAAAAGAATACTTGGGTTGCTAGTAGTCTTGGGTGAAGATTACTGTTTGGTTGTAAGCTTGAAGAGGCATTGAGAATACATGGTTTTGTAACTTGATCAATTTATTGGATACTCTTTTTGCTGAAGAAACTAGACATAACTCTTGTTACAAAGTAAATTAGTATAAATATGTTGTGTTATTATTTATTTTCCCTTATCTTTTTCATAGTGTCCACACCTTTTGTTAAACTTGTTTTCAAAAGCTTCTTTCTACAAACTTATATCTATATTTGTGAAAAGTTTTAGAAAAAGTTTTCAAAGACACAAGCACACAATTAAATCCTTTTCTTGTGTGCTAACTTGTTTATTTCAGATGGATCATGAATAAATGGATTATTTTGCCACTCCTAAACCAAAAAAATGCAATGCAACAAAAATAGGGTATCTTTGGTTTAGAAAGGAAAGATGATGTAAAGAAAGTAAAAGGAAAGAAAGAGAAAGCAAAAAAATGAGATGATTTTTTAAGTTATTTGGTAAGAGAGAAAATGAAAGAAAAGATAGATAAAAGTTTTCTTTCCTTGTGTTTAGTTGAGTAGAAAGTGAAAGGAAAAAAAAAGATATGTATATAAAATGACATAAATATCCTTTATAAGAAAAGAAATGAGACATAAGTAAGGGTAGTTTTGTCTTTATACTACCACATAAGTCCTTACATGTTGACATGCGTCTGAACGTGGAAAATTGCACTACGAGAGATGTTATTATGCGTAGCTTTCACGTCAATGTGGAGCGAAGGTGCAGTTCCAGAAAAACACTCCAATTTGTTCATTTTTCTTCCACTTAAGAAGAATACAAATTTTATGTTAAGCTCATGTTTATTGCTCTCCTACACCCTTTTTGTACAAGTTTCCAAATAAGTCGATCTAACGATGGGTTTCCATTTTGCTTTCTTTTATCATC
Organism: Spatholobus suberectus; assembly: GCA_004329165.1. NCBI lineage: Eukaryota > Viridiplantae > Streptophyta > Magnoliopsida > Fabales > Fabaceae > Spatholobus > Spatholobus suberectus. The sequence goes on along the minus strand of CM014737.1, from coordinate 39,589,940 downwards.
CTTTTCATTTTTTTAATAGAAATAGACACAAAATAAAGAGTATATAGGTAGAGTAGTCAAATTGCCAGAAATAGAATTCTCTTCTATTATGAGTATTTTTTCTTAAACAAAGGTATGTGTATAAATGTTTTGATATCTTATCTATTACCATCTTTATACATATATCTTTGTTTCAATTTCATGTTTGTTAAGTACATGTAAAATGAAACATAAACTCATTCTGTATTTTATATTAATTATTTTAATAATATGTATATTAATAACTCTTTTATGGTAGGATATCTAATGATGGAGTATTAAGTATTTTCGGTTAGAAGTTTCATGTCAGGCTTAAAAGTTATTTGGTTTTAATTAGGAAAATATCCAAAAAGTAGTGTGTAGTTAAAAAGTAACTTCAAAATATGATGTTAGATGAAATTTCAATGGACTAAAATATTTACATATAGATCTAGAAGTCTTTGACTAAAGTAGTTATACTGTTTGTCCATATGGACATTGCTTTAAATTTTTTCTTTTTTGTTTCTCACATATATCATCCTTCCAAAGCAATCTTGTTCAAGATACTGTCGAATATTAAATGTAGGCACCTTTGTTAAAGAAAATTTGAACTTTAGTTCTATGTATTATAAGGGACTAGCCCTTTCAGCTAGACTCAATCGCCAATGATTTAGTTTTTTTTGTTAGTGAATTTAATATTAAAATCTTTGATAACCAAAGTGATGATACTTTTATTATTGGAGGACTTATAATAGATTTTATTCTTTTTTATTTCTCTAGTTTTCCTTAGTGATTTAGTTTAGCCCTAAAGAATTTTATTGTTAATTTAATTCCCAGTTTGTGATGTGTTGTAGTTAATGTTATCTAAGTTAATTTAGTTTTATGAAATATTAACTTTAATTTAATCTGTCAATTAAAGTAACAATTTCATTCTTAGGTCTCATGATTGATACATAGAATGACGGTTTTTATGCATTTTCCCATAATTTAGGAGCTAAATTAATACTAAAAATCTTTGATAACCAAAGTGATGATACTTTTACTATTGGACTTATGGATTTTATTCTTTTTTATTTTTCATAGTTTTAACTCATCGATGGGTGGAAGATGGGGCCTATTTAGTGCTAAAAGGAGGGATTTTGTGACCAACATGGTGTGACATGGTTGACACGTAACGTTGACTGTTAAGCATGTGGTCAAGGATTCGATCCCAGATTCGTGTGAATGGAAAAACATTTGCTGCGAGAAGTTAACCCTTTAAATGGATCTCAATCCTTTAAGGGATTAGTCTTTGGCTCTTGGTTGGAAATACCTTAGGTACACCTAAAAGAAAAGGGATTCCTATCAATGGTATTTTTTTCATACATGAATTCAAGATTGAAATGAAGATCGCATGTTTACGAGATCTAATCTTTCACTCTAACTAGTGTACAATTCAAAAATTTAATTTTTTAAAATGAGATAAATATAATCATGTTAAATTCTAATTATTTATTTTTATAATTTTATAACTATCCTAATTTTAAGAAAATTATCCACGCCTCTTTTTCCAAAATTTTTCCATCAAAATATACTTTTACTTCACTGAATTTACTTTCACTTTTTAGCTACCATTCCTTTCATTATGTCTTAGACTCGATTTGCCAAAAAATAACCAAAAGGTTGTATGATATTTTGTGCCAGTGTTCATCCTTTTCTCACTATACTAAAACCAAAAAAACCTAACCCTTTCCATGTGAACTAATGTTCGTCCAACGTGAACTAAATTAGTAAAGAACACTTTTAATGATTGATCAATAAAAAAAACCCCTATGTTAATCCTAACGCATTTGTTAAAACGCCAAAAGGAAATCTTCCTAACACAAGGCTTAACATTAGTGTCCACTACCCATTGCATGTGTCTCCTACAATCCATCCTTGTAAGAAAAACATGATGTACATCCCAAAGACCCTTTAGATTTGCTAGCAAGAAAAAAGAACCAAAGGTTTATTGACATTAAAATCACTATATATATATACCTCTTAAAATCCAAGTCCTTTAGCCACACATTCAAGATGAATACAATACTATTACAAATTTTGGCTCTTGTGGCATTTCTTGTGTTGGTTTTAATCCCAATTGAGGGAAAATCAACAACACCAAACACATTGCACCAAAATGCTACTACTAGCGTCTCATCACCAATGTCACCATGGGTGAAGAATGTTGTGAAAGGAAGAACTTTAGGGTGCCGAGGCAGGTCATGGGTGTGTAACCAAGGAGAATCTCCACCAAGGTGTTTGTGCTGTAGGAATCGTTGTGTGAATGTGATTTCTAATAGTAACAATTGTGGGTTGTGTGGGATTAGGTGCCCCTTTAATTGGCAATGTTGTGGAGGTTTGTGCAGGGACATAAACTTCAGCATTTTCAACTGTGGCAAGTGTGGACACAGATGTCGTTATAGGCAATTTTGCTTCTTTGGTATGTGTGATTATGCATAGGGACATGCTCGATTGCTTCCTAAGTCACCAAAGCAACCACAACCACCGACATGCAATTTAGTAACCCCCCAGTTTTTCATCACCCACATGAAAGTGTAAGGGACAAATTTAATTGATTATCAATCATGTTTTATATAAGTCCAAAGCATTGCAAAAGTGTCATATTTATGTTATTATGAAAGCATAGTTGTTTGGTCATATGATCTACAAATATGGAAGCAATCATGTGCCTGTTTGTTTATTGTTTTGTTATGTGAGTTCAAAACATTATGAGAAAAGTTGTTGTATGAAATACGAAAAAATATCATATTTATGTTTTTTGTGAAAGCATAATTGCATTGGTCATAATATCTACATATGGAATCAATTATTTACTTGTTTGTTTACTATTTTGTTCATCGTGACACATGGTATTAGAAAAAAAGGAAAAATGTAAATGTACACTCCAAATAGGGTGTATTAAGTGGAATGAAGAGCGAGATAGAAAGAAATAAAAGATGTAAAAAGAGAAAGTGACACACATATTAAGGGTATAATGAAAAAGGAAGAAAGAAAAGAATAGAAAGTGTGGAAGAAAATGAAATAAAAGAAAAAGAGACTTAATCTTCTCCAGCTAGTCTCTTTCTATCTTTCTTTATTTTTTTTAGATTTTTATAAAAAAATTCAAAAAGTTATTATAAAAAGTAAATATTATAAATATTAAAAAATTATTATAAATATTAAAAAAATAAGAAAATTACGTGCAATATCAAAAAATTCAAAAGATATAAATGTAATTTACTATTAAAAGTTTTCAAATAACTACTTACTAGTTTAACCTTAAAACTCTCCTAAAAAGAAAAAAACCCTTAAAATTACAAGCTATACTTAGGAGGGTTCGCGGGTACGGGTAACCCATTGATCCGAACTGACTCGATTACTTTAGTTCAATTTTTTTGAGCGTTTGGGTCACACTCGACCTAATCCGTTCAAGCACGGGTCGGGTAATGGGCTTTATTTTATGGACTCGTGAACCCGACCCGTTGAAGTAACATTTTATTTAATTTATTATTTTTATATATTTTATATACTAATAATTATTAATTAGTAAATTACTAATATTAAATAAGACAAAAGAGTAAAGACATACCACACACCTATGAAGTTGTGAACCCCTGTTAATTTTAGATCACTACATATTTCATGCATGTTGTTGTTGTTCTTTTTCTCTCAACTCTTGTTCTAAGTTTTTCGTAAGTTTTATATTAATTTTAGAAACAAGCATGATGAAAAACAAAATCCAAAACTAAATACAATATTTTTATAATGTGTCAAAACTTGTAAAAAAAATATATAATTTTTTAAAATTTTAACAAAATTTTAAATACACAGACCCAATTAATCAACCCGTTAAGGACTGGATTAATTTGGTTTAAATTTGACAAAAAAAAACATAAACTCAACCCAACCCAACTTATACTATTTTAATTTGGTTGAATAACAGGTTTAGTCAAACTCAACTCAACCCAGCACCCGTAGCTATACTGTGTTAGTCTGTTACCTTCCCACTTTTCGTGTGTTTGGCTCAGTCTCGGTCGCCGCCATCTCTCCTCTCCAACCTCGGCACCGCCACCGCCACAACCAGTTGTGAGAACTTATATTGCTGAATCTGCACCCTTCGCCGATGCCATCGAATGCTCCACTCTCTCTTCACTCTCCGCCGCCGTTACCCTCACCACCTTCTTTCTTCCCTCTCTCTCACTCCCACCACCCGCCGCCCCTTCTCAACCTCCCAAAACCCCAACACTAACTTCCACGCCGTTTCTCAACCCGCGCCCTCGCCCAACGCTTCTCTGAAGCCCCACCTCTTGGAGCTCTCCCTCGCGATCCCCGAAACCACTCGCACGTGCTGGAGGCTCCCCGCGCCGGGACCCTCGCACGTGCTGCAGCTCTTGCTGGCTCTCCGGTCCCGGCGCGTCACGGTCCAAAAGGTTCGGTCTTTGTGGGAGATTTTCAAATGGGGCGCTCGCGAAAACGCGCGTTTCGATTCAAAGCACCTTCCACAGTCCCGCGAAATCATGGCTTCGCTGCTCGTGCGAGTGGGGTTGTTTAAAGAAGCCGAGGAGCTGCTTTTCGCGTTGGAAAGCGACGAGATTTTTGATGATCTCGTGAGAGGGTACGTTGGTGCGAGAGAATGGGAAAGGGGTGTTTTTGTGTATGATGTTATGAAGGGTAGAGGGAAGGTTCCTTCGAGGGATTGTTATAGTGTTTTGATTGATCTCTTGGTGAAGATGAAGAGGACGGATTTTGCGTCTAGGGTGGCTTTTGATTTGGTGGATTTGGGGGTACCGTTGAGTGGTGATGAAATGAGGGCATTGGAGAAGGTTATGGTGTTGCTTTGCATTGATGGAAAGATTCAGGAAGCAAGGAACATGGTGAAGAAGGTGTTGGCGCTTAATTCTGATGTTAGTAGTTTGGTTTTTGATGAAATTGCGTTTGGATATTGTGAGAGGAAGGACTTCAAGGATTTGGTTAGTTTTTTTGTTGAGGTGAGGTGTGCCCCTAGTGTGATGGTTGCTAACAGAGTCATGGATTCGTTGTGTAGGAGTTATGGTGTAGAAAGGGCAGGGTTGTTTCTGCAGGAGCTAGAGGGATTTAGGTTTTAGTCCTGATGAAGTAACATATGGGATATTGATTGGTTGGAGTTGTTGCGAAGGGAAGATGAAAAATGCATTTAGTTGTTTGTCTGTTATGCTGTCAAAAAGCTTTGTGCCGCGTGTGTATACTTACAATGCTCTTATAAGTGGGTTGTTTAAGGTAGGTATGTTGGATCATGCCAGTGACATTGTTGATGAGATGATTGAGAGGGGGACACTGCCTGATGTTTCGACTTTCAGAGTTCTTATAGCGGGGTATTGTAAGTCTAGGAAGTTTGATAAAGTGAAAAATTTGATTCATGAGATGGAGAGCCGTGGATTGATTAAGCTTTCTTTGATGGAGAATCCGATTTCAAAGGCTTTTCTGATTTTGGGGTTGGACCCTTTGAGTGTGAAGTTGAAACGAGACAATGATGGGAGACTTTCAAAAACGGAGTTCTTTGATGATGTCGGAAATGGGCTTTATTTGGATGCAGATGTTGATGAGTATGAGAAACACATTACTTTGGGTCTTGAAGAATCCATGGTACCCAACTTCAATTCATTTGTAAGGAAGGAATGTTGCAATGGTAACCTAAAAGATGCATTGATTTTGGTTGAAGAAATGCTTTGTTGGGGACAAGAATTGCTGTTGCCTGAATTCTCAAAGTTGGTGAGACAACTTTGTTCATCTCGGTCACAAATCAAGTCACTGACCAAGCTTTTGGAGAAAATACAAAAGTCTTCCCATAAACTCGACCCGGAAACTCTCAATTTGGTTGTACAGGCATACAGCAAGAAAGGCTTACTGTCCAAAGCGAAAATTATACTGGACGAAATGCTTCAAAACAAATTTCATGTCAAGAATGAGACATATACAGCTATATTAATGCCTTTATGTAAGAAAGGAAACATGAAGGACTTCAATTACTACTGGGATGTTGCTTGTAGAAATAAATGGTTACCAGGTTTGGAGGACTTTAAACATCTTCTTGTCCATATCTGCCATCAGAAAATGCTTAAGGAAGCATCACAGTTTCTTGAAATCATGCTTTTGTCGTACCCTTACCTAAAGTCAGATATATGTCATGTATTTCTAGAAGTACTTTCTAGTAGGGGTCTTACTGACACTGCACTTGTAGTTTTAAAACAGCTACAATCTTGTTTCATCTTGGATCATTCTGGTTATAATAATCTTATAAGGGGCTTATGTAATGAGGGAAAGTTTTCTCTAGCCTTTACAATATTGGATGATATGCTAGATAGAGATTTGGCACCTTGTTTGGATGTATCAGTCTTGTTAATCCCTCAATTGTGCAAGGCTCATAGATATTACAAAGCTATTGCATTAAAAGATTTCATTTTGAAAGAGCAGCCTTCATTTTCTCATGCTGCAGATTGTGCATTGATATGCGGATTTTGCAATATGGGGAGCACAGGGAAAGCTGACACTATGTTCTGTGATATGTTGTCTAAAGGGTTGAGTCCAGATGAGGAACTATGTAACATGCTTATTCAGGGTCACTGCCAAGCTAATGACTTGAGAAAAGTGGGGGAGCTACTTGGTGTTGCAATAAGAAAGGGTTGGGAGCTATCCCTCACAAGTTACAGGAATTTAGTGCAATCAATTTGTAGCAAAGGTAGAGTCCGGTTGGCTCTGAGCTTAAAGAACCTTATGCTTGCTCAGTGTCCACTTGATGGCCCTATCATATATAACATTCTTATGTTCTATTTTTTGTCAGCTGGAAACAGTTTGGTCGTTAATAAGATACTAACTGAAATGGAAGAGAAGAAAGTTGTACTTGATGAAGTTGGTCATAATTTTCTTGTCTACGGTTTCTTGCAATGTAAAGATTTATCTAGTTCTCTGCATTATCTTACTACCATGATTTCAAAGAGACTCAAACCAAGTAACCGAAGCTTGAGGAAGGTAATAAGCAGCTTGTGTGATGCTGGGGATCTGCAAAAAGCCCTGGGATTGAGTCAAGAAATGAGATTAAGAGGCTGGATACATGATTCTGCCATTCAAACATCTATTGTTGAAAGCCTTCTTTTGTATGGTAAGGTACAAGAAGCAGAAACCTTTTTGGACAGGATGGGAGAGGAATCTCTAACTCCTGATAATATCAATTATGATTACCTGATTAAGTGTTTTTGCCAGCATGGAAGATTGAACAAGGCAGTTCATCTTATGAATACAATGCTGAAGAAAAATAACATACCAATTTCCACCAGTTATGATTTTCTCATTCAGGGATTCTGTGCACAAAATAAACTGGACATAGCTTTGAATTTTTATTCTGAGATGTTGAATTGGAATCTCAAACCAAGAATTGATACAGTGGAAAGGCTTGTCCATAGATTCTGCCAAGATGGGAAGACAGAACTAGCAGAACAATTCCTAGTGGACATGACTCATGGAGGTGAAACTCCAACCAGAAAAATGTATTTCACTGTAATTAAGAGTTATCACATAAAAAAGAATCTTAGGAAGGCATCAGAGCTCATGCAAGCCATGCAGGAAAGTGGCTATCAGCCTGACTTTGAGATACATTGGTCTCTCATAAGCAACTTAAACAGTGCCAAAGCAAAGGACACTGATAATGGGAGCAAGGGATTTTTATCAAGACTTCTTTCCAAAAGCGGCTTTCTTCAAAAGAAATGATTCAAAGGATAGGCCGGAGTAGCCCTTCTGTTGTCAAAAGGGGTATTTGTTGATTGTATTTGTAAGTACACTGTACATTGGACTTATTTTTTGGGAAAATTATTGTGGATAACAATATTTATTAAAGATCAAGAGGATCTGTTAATCACTTTGAGTGTACCAATCCAATTGTAAAGTGACTTTAACCTCTTTCTATATTTGGATTGGGGACTTTATGTAAACATCAAATAGTTTTGGAATAAAATACACTGGAAATTGTAGGTACCACCACCTTAACCCTTAGGGGGACGTGAGCCTAAGTCAGTGAAAACTTAAGGTAGAAGTAATATAAATATGGGTTGAAGTTCATACCTAAGAGGGTGAACAACATATCTAGGCATAAGCTAGGGAGAACGTGAGTTTGAGATGGATACCTACTCAAGTCAAGCAATTTCCAAGGCGTAGGCTAGGTTTCGAGATGAGATGAAACACTTACTGGACTTCATGCTAAGGCCTTGTTTGTTAGGGTGGAAAGAAAACATGAGAGGAAAGAAAAGTTTGAAATTTGAATTAAAAGGAATGTGGAAGGAAAGAAGGAAAAGTTTAAATTTTTGTTTTTGAAAGTCAATTTTTCCCTCTTTTTTCTTTTTACTTTTTCTCCAATCAAACAAAAAAAATATTTTGTTATTTGTGTTTTCTTTTTTCTTTATTTTCTTTCCTTCCAACCAAACATATCATAGTAGATTTGAGATGTAGAAGGTGGTCTTGGAGGCATCGTAAGGATTTGAGGTGCACCTCGTCCATGATAGATGTTAAGGCTTGCTTTTGGCCCTTCTTGAGATCTAACTAGAACATGTTAGCATCACTGCTCCCAAAGATAAATTACTTTTAGTAGCACCATCTTCAAAATTATTTATGCAGCCTGTTCAAACAATCTACAGTGTGTTTATTTTATTCATTTCCTACTTTCTAAGACACTTCCAACATCAATCTATGTCTCTATGGCCATTGGTGTTCAGTTGAGTTGATAGAGTTTTCAAACACACCCCTAGTTTTGTCTTAGAGGTGGGTATATATCATTTTTTATGCCCAAGAGCCAAGCCTGTTGAAATTTTGTAATCATTGCAACTTTCAATGTACTGTTGAGGAAAGTTATGAATCTGAGCAGATGCCTTGTTATATGTATATACACGTAGGATGCTACAGTTCGTGTAGTAGTTGCTCCTCCTGTTTTTATGCACAAAATAGTAATATAGGATTGGAAGAAAGTAAGGAACTTTTAGTAGTAACCATGAGAGATGCTTCCACGGACGCGGTGTCGTTACTACAAGAGTATTTGAGTGAACTTTTACAAATGAAATTGATTTAACAAAGTTGACTTGAGTTAATTTTGAAATAAAGTGATTTATGTTTGGATGTATTTTTTCTAAAAGCAAGTTTGTAGTTAAATATAGTATAATTTTTTTAATCTAAAGCAAAAACTATCTAAAATTGTTTTAACTTAAAATTTGAACCTAAAATCAATTTTGCGACGTAGAATCAAGTATGTAAACATTTATTTAAAATTATGTAAGTTGCTATTTCAACATAATTTTATATAATTCAACGTGAATCTAGACACCCAATACACGATGGAGCCAAAGATCACTAGCATTTCGTGCTACAATTTTTGTTACTTCTACTAATGGCTTCCTCCCCTGCTCTAACGGTTTTTTTTCAGTTTTCAACATGATATAACCTGCAAGCTTCTTTTATCTTTCATTTCTAATCCAATTATCTATCTTTTTTAGTTTTTGCCTATTATCAGAAGACATTCATGTTATTGTTCCACCCAAATCTGATTTCAGGAAATTGGAATGAAAAGAGAATATAATTAAATATAACAAATTTATTTAGTTTTGATTTTATCAACATCAACCTTTAAATATAAGCAAAAATTGTAATAAATTAAAAAGAAGAGTCGATATTATTATTATTATTAATAATAATAATAAATATTTTATTTTATTATATCTGACAAAATTAAAGACATAAAACTTTTAAAGTTGAGAAAGAATTTATGAAAAAATTATTTAACTAAAGACATTCTGTTTTTATGATACGATGTGCTCTCCTAAGCACCTTTGCCCTCCCCCGAGGCCTGATCAGTCACAAGTGCACTTTGGGAAATGTTCGTTACAAATGGAATCACATCCTTAGATAAGCTAATCAGCCGGCTGTTCTGTTGGCTGGCTAAGCATAGTTTATTTCTTTCTATTGGCTGTAATATTTTTTCTTATGCCCTAATTTCTTGTCTTTGGCTTTGTTAGCGGATAAGACTTCTGTAACCTTTCCGCGTGGATTCTAGTGTTTTTACTTTACACTTCACTAAAAAAAAAGAAAAAAGGTTTGTCAATACTGTAAACAATAATCTTAAAAGTTATTTTATCTAAAAAAATAGATATATTCAAATTAATACAGTATAGACTGAAGTCTTAACACTTTGGGTGGGATGTTTATGTTCAATGTATTCACTATTAAGATATGAGTTTAATAACTATATATTGTTAATGTAAAATTTTTTACACTGTTAACTAATTAAAAATTATCGTTAATTTAACTTTTAAGGTAATTGTTATAAAATTCAAGAAACTTATTGTACATAATAATTTGTAATTGAATAATAATATAAAACTACTTTACATAGTCAGTAAATAACTTATTTTTTCTTAGGTAGAGTTTCTTGACTTGACCTAAAAAAAAAAAAATCTCGACGATTTAAGTCTTGCTACTTATATACTGAAACATTTTATATAAATAAGAACCGTATTAAATTTTTAACACATGTTTGGACTTTAAATTAACGCATCTTATAATTAAAATCCATTGAAAAATCTTTTTTTATTTTGAAGTAAGCAAATAGCACTTGCGATTCACAACAGTGCTTCCAGAGCAGGTGAAGGGGCAAGGGGAGATGGAACTTGGAACTTAAGACCGAGTTACTAAAACGACGCCGTAATTGACATATATTGCATAGCAATATAATAGCGTACAGCACCAGGGTGTTGTGCTCGTGAATCTGCGTTCGGAGAGAATCAGCAGCGACAATGGAGGCGCCGCCATTTGCTTCTCCTGCTTCCTCTTCCTCTCTCTTTTCTCTTCGCAACAAACCACTCTCATCCCCGAGATTCTCCCATTTCGGAAATGCCAAACAATCGAGAAGCTTCTCGGTTCGCGCTTCCTCTTCTGGGGATTCTGGTTCGTTCTCTCTAGTTTCTGAAGACACCCTTTTGGAAAAGTCTTCTCTTTTTGCTTGCTGTTTTATTTTTTCGTTTCTGGGTATCGGTTTTTTGCCCCACAACCTCTCGTTTTTCTCTTGCTTTTCAGTCGTGACTTTGCTTGATTACGGTGCTGGCAATGTTCGGAGTGTCAGGAATGCTATCAGATTCCTGGGGTTTGACATCAAAGATGTGAGCTTTTTGCATCGTTACACAATGGGGTTGTTTTTTTTTTTTTTTGGCCCGTGGTTTGAATCTGAAGCAATTTTGTTTTTTTCTTAATAGGTGCAAACTCCGCAAGATATTTTGAATGCAAGTCGGTTAGTTTTTCCGGGTGTTGGAGCATTTGCTGCTGCCATGGAGGTGTTGAGCAAAACTGGGTATTTTTTAACTTGTTTACTTTTTGAATGTTTTTCTTTGATGATTTAGTAGTTGCAGTGCTGTGCTTGTGGTAAGATATTTCTGCTGGGTTAAAGTAGTATTGAAGGATAACACAGGACAAGACATGGTGTTGTTTTCAAATTATGTAATACTAGTGTTGATCTTCCATTCTCTTTTGTTTGATAAAAATTTACAATGTACAGTAGAAATGGGTTGAACCAAGACTTCTGTTATGTATTGGAGGTTACAACTACTGCGTACTAATTGCTAAGTAAGATGGGGTGTTAAAATTTTGGGGATAATCAAGTTGGAGGGGATTGGTGGTTGTCTTAGACTTTTGCTATAACCCTATAATGTATAAAATAATCTCATTTTGTACATCTGAGGTGCATTTTGAATTGTGTAATGTCTTGTTGTCTCTTTAGTTCTGCTGAATTTATTGGTTCAGATTTTAAACTAGGCATTGTCATGTATACATTTGACGTTCTTTTGATGCAATTTTTAGTTTTGATCTTTGAATGATTGCACTCTGAATTTTAGCATGAGCCAAATGTTTAATTTTGTTAATCGTTTCAGTATCAAGTTTCAAGTGATATCATACTTTTTGCAGAATGGATGAAGCACTATGTTCATATATTGAAAAGGATCGCCCATTTTTAGGCATTTGTCTTGGACTTCAACTGCTTTTTGAATCTAGTGAAGAGAATGGACCAGGTCAGTTATTAGTCATCTTTAGTTTCTGTTATCGTTAATCCTTCAATTCCTCTCTGAACATTTTTTTAATATTATAGCATAAATGGATACCAAGATTTCCATCCTTGTAGATGTGAAATTAAACATGGTTAATCTGTATTATATATGCTTCAATTGAAAAAAAATATATTGTATAATGTTTAACTATGATTTACTTTTCATCCCTGATTTGAAAGATTTTTCAATTAGGCCAATGCTAATGAGAGGAGAATCTTTTGCTTTCATATCTTATTTTTAGTGTGTACTGTGTCTAATGTAAGATTTTCTTATAATTAACTCTGGTTGAAATAGTGCTTCAATGCATGATTTTTACAGCTGATAAAATCATAGTTTATGAGATGAGAGGAGTAAATTTAAGCTTGAGATATGAGAGAAGCTTTAGAATTGAAGTCTTTTTTGGGGGGGGGGCTGTAACTTAATATAAGAGTAAGACAAAGTTTATGGAATGCAAGTTTAGTAAGTCAGAAGTTAGCATGGTTTGGAGGTGAAAATTGGGATCACATTCTCCCAAAGTTCATAGGTTCATTTATCTTGGATCCATCAAACAAAGTATGGAATATTGGTGGTGATGTCACACGTAGGATTGATTCAAGCTAATTGGATGAAATGGAGAAATATTTCAGGCATAATTTGTGATTGCCAATTGTCATCATCAAACTTATAGTGGACAACTATATGGTCAGTGATGCTCTATGGTGATTCAGTAGCGTAAGTTGGGCAATGAAGTGCTAGCAAGAGCCAAAAAAAAAAAAAAGTTTACTTCAGTAGTGAATGAGTGGATTTACAAGAAAATATAAGGTTATGAATCAAAGTATCTTGGATGAGTAAGAGTAGCACTGCCTATTAAGAAGATGATGGAAACTTGCTTGTAGTAATTTTGGTCATGTGAGATGAAGATCAATAGGAGCTACAGTGAGAAAAATGGATCAAATGGAAGATAGTCTGTCCGATTAAAATGAGTAGAGGAAGACCAAAGAACCTCAGAAAAATCATTAAAAAGAGGCCTTGCTCTAAATGGTTTTGATGGATTTTTTTTTTTTTTTTTTGATAGAGTTCAATGCATTCATAGATCCATGTAGCTAACTCCATTTATTGGCATAATGTTTGTTTGGTGGTGGTGTTGTAAATTCATTTTCTTAAGGGTGTGTTTGGGAGTGAGATTTTGGAGAGAAGGGGAAGGGAGGACAATTTCTTTTTTTAAGAGTTATATAATATTTATTAAAATAAATAAAACATTACGACATTTTTTTTTTAAACTTTAAAAAGCTATCAAATTAGAGACTATTTATTAGAAATAAAATTTTTACTCTCCCCTCCCTTTTCCTCCAAAACTCAACCCCCAAACATAGCCTAAAACACTTACATTTGGAGATATTGGTATTTGTACATGTCATATTTCTTTCGTTTTTAATTTATGCTATTCTTCTGCAAATGGTATTTTTATTTAGTAGTATGTTGAAATATTTACTGACTTAATATGTGCTCCTATAAAATTGTTTGGCTATGACAATATACATCATCCTTAGATATTTTTGTTTTGTCATGGATGTTGATTTCTTAACATGGATTTTTGGGTAATAAAGAATCTATTGAGAGTGAACTGAGTCATATGTTAGAATCTGTAGCCTAAGTAATTTTTGGCATGCTTCTCAAACATACAGAAAAAATGTGGGAGACGATGCTCTCTGGTGTAACTGAAAGCTTATTTTCCTGAGCACTACAAGAGAAAATTACCTTTTTATTCACACTTTTAATAAAAGTATTGAATGGACAAATATGCTTGTGAATCAGTAAAAGGTCTTGGCTTAATACCTGGAACTGTTGGGCGATTTGACTCATCAAATGGTTTTAGAGTACCACATATTGGCTGGAATGCTTTACAAATCACATCGGACTCGGGAATTTTGGATGATGTTGGAAATCACCATGTCTATTTTGTGCACTCTTATCGTGCCATGCCTGTATGTCTCCACTTTTCTTTGAAAATCTCCTTGCTTTGGCTGTCAAATTCTTACTCCATTTTTTCATGAAAGTGTTTTAGTAATCTGAATTTTTTCATTTTCTCAGTCAGATGACAACAATGAGTGGATATCCTCCACCTGCGATTATGGTGACAAATTTATAGCATCTATTAAAAGAGGAAATGTGCATGCTGTTCAATTCCATCCAGAGAAGAGCGGAGGCAATTTTTATCTTCCTTTCCAATCCTTTAGTTCTCTCTCTCTCTCTCTCCCCCTCTCTAATATACAGAACCCTAAATCACGGAGGCTGCAATTTTTGTTAAAACTTCTATTCTTCATTAGCTTGTAATTGGACTCTGGTCTTGCAAAGAAATAAATTTACTGAATCGACATTATTTTGAGATTTGAAGTAATATACTTACATGCAATTTTTTACAATCCCTGCTCCCTTAGGGGAAGAATTGAAGGATGATCTGAGTTTCCAATTGATTAACAAAAAGTGAAATGAAAAAAATGGAAAAGAAATAGGAAACTATTTAATTCCATTCAAATTGATAATTTTCCTCCTGTCTCTGATATTTTTCGTAAGATTTGCTTTTCCAATCTTTAATGGTTTTTGGTAGAATACTTTTATGAAATCTGAATTGCTGCAAATTTCACACTTATTTTGGGGGGAATACAGTAATTCTTTAGAGATATGTTTATTTTTATGGGTAAAACAAAGTGCTATGTTTTTGTTTTTTTCCTTTCTCGGGCTGGCTTATTCTTGTTCTGATTCCTGAAAATAATATTCTCAGATGTTGGTCTCTCTATTTTAAGGAGATTCTTGAATCCAAAGTCAGACATGGCAAAGGTGGCCTTTATACCTTTCTATGCACTTCTTCATTCTTCTGTATCACAGTTATTACAATCATTTTGTTTTGACATATGGTAACTAACCATTTGTAATATTCACTTGAAGACAGAAACCTGGGGAAGGCAAAGCTTCAAAACTTGCAAAAAGGGTAATAGTCATGGAAACCCTTTTGTGCTTTAAATTAATGAATATGTATTCTTGGCCTCTTGGGTTTTTTCATTATTTTGATTTCCTAACAAAACATTGTTTATTAAGGTGATTGCTTGTCTTGATGTGAGAGCAAATGATAAGGGGGACCTTGTTGTAACCAAAGGAGACCAGTATGATGTAAGAGAGCATACAGAAGAGAAAGAGGTAGAAATATTCTCATTTTTTACTATATTTATGGTTTTTATTGGTTTGCTCAAAATTCAAATTGAGTATAATAGTATATGCCAAGACACAGGACAGCTGTACACTGTAAACTACTTGAGGTGTAGTAGATAGTTAAACAAGAACCATCTAGACTTTTGATTTTTTCTGTAACCTCATTAATTTTTAGTATTAAAAAGTAAACCTGTATGTCTATTATCTTATGATGCTATTTTAATTGTTAGGTAAGGAATCTTGGCAAGCCAGTTGATCTTGCTGGACAGTACTATAAAGATGGAGCTGATGAGGTATGATTTTGACAATTTTGTTCTTTTTTATGTAATATATTCTTTCCAACTAAACTTAAAAAGATTGGGTGCAGGTCAGCTTTCTAAACATTACTGGATTTCGCGACTTCCCTCTTGGTGATTTACCGATGTTGCAGGTTAGTGAAATGTGCCAAAATGAAATTTGAGTTGGTGCTAAATTATATTTTATCCACTATACCCTGTGGTTTCATGCTTGTTATGCTTCACAGGTATTGCAATACACATCAGAAAATGTTTTTGTACCCTTAACAGTTGGGGGAGGAATTAGAGATTTCACAGATTCAAATGGAAGGTATTATTACTGATCATTATGGAGATTATGCTATTGACTTTCTTGCAACATTTTTTTTTTCAATTAAAATGATCTATTCTTATAGTTTTATTGTTGTGTTCCCTCAGAACTTCTAAAACTTTTTCATCTGAACAATTATATTCTCAGGTACTATTCTAGTTTGGAGGTTGCTTCAGAATATTTTAGGTCTGGGGCTGATAAGATTTCCATTGGAAGTGATGCAGTTTATGCTGCAGAAGAATATTTAAGAACCGGAGTACGGAATTCAACACATTGCTTGTTTCTATTAATAGGCACTACTATATGTGTCTCTTCTGATGTTTCTATGGCTGTCACATATATAGGTAAAGACTGGGAAGACCAGCTTGGAGCAGATATCAAGAGTTTATGGGAATCAGGTAAGCTAACAGCTGATTGTCATGTCTGCTCCTTTTTACTATCCATGCACCTTTATGTACTTGAGAATCCCTAAACATACATGTAACCATAAACCTTTTTTGCCCATTTTATAAAATAACTTATCTAAATTATTACCATGTTCTTACAAAGTAATGTATTATGTTGCTGATCAAATTTATAACAAATAGTAACAGTGTTAATATTAACAATGACAAATTATTTATAGGTGGGATATTAAACTAGTTTGGCTTGTTACATCTAGTTTCTCCTAATTATAATGGTATTTTAATACATTGAATATAATACCTGATTACAATATGCCTAGTGAGTTCTATTCTGTAGTCTGGATGTTCAGAATTATCTTGATTTTTAACCTGTCTTTAGAATAAGGAAAAATATTATACTTTTGAAAATCACGTTGTGACTTGTAAGATAGGAAAGTAAATTTTAAATATTTTATGCTACAATTCTTCATGTAAAATGAACAGTAATATTGCATTGTATTTGATACAACTAGGTAACTGTTTGTCTTGGGCATAACCACAATCACAAAAATTAGGAAGTGTTGTACTCCACTTGGTGACCAGCTTTATTAAGATGTATGAAATATATGATTAGTAAAGCTAATGGGTAGCTTGGATTGATAGTTGGGGTAAGCACTCCCCTTTCTTCATAAAAAGAAACTGTGGTACATGCAGCATGCTCTTTTGTTTAGGAGATAGTAATTTGTTACATAATTCACTAAATTCATATTGGAATTTGGACCTAGGCAAGCCCATTATAGTATAGTATTAATAATTTTTGGGTTAAGTGTCTATTGATAATAGATTATATTAATCCTAAGTGGATGAGGACAGGCCAATTATTTACCATTTATAGTTTTTGTCTTGCTTTTATTTCAAATTGGTTTCTTCTGGCATCTAAATTTTCCTATCCTTTTTTCCTTTGCACCTACTGCAATTTGTTCTGTCATCGCTATGTGGTGGCAAGGAACAAATATGAGTTTAAAGTTTTTGTGCATGTGAATGATGATGAAGGAGTGAATACAAACACATGTATTAGACATCTGTATCTTTTCAGATTCTTGTAGAGGTAGGGCATCTATTTTGACATTTGTTAATCTTCTTCAGGGGGATATTAAAGAACCTCTTTGATGAAGTTATTTGTAAACGATTTGGCACTTCAGTACATGGTTCACCACTGTGTCTGTGACTGTGTGTAATGCATGTATGGATTCAATTGTCTATATGCTAAGTAGTGTTCAATTTGCAGGCAGTGGTTGTTAGTATTGATCCTCGTAGAGTGTACGTAAAGGATCCTAGTGATGTGCAATTAAAGACCATAAGGGTTTCAAGTCTAGGTGAAGATCTTGCTTCTTTGTTTTCCTTTATTTTATATTGTCTCTGAATTACCTAAATTCTTACTCCATATACAAGGAACATTTTTCTTTAGTTAAATATACAATAGACTGATTGGACTCTGTTCTCTTCTGTTGTCATTTTCTCCCCCATTATCTTTGGTGTAACTGTTATTCATATTACAATATTACATAACATGGATATGTTATTAGATTCTGTTGAGTTTCCATAACTTGCTTCTAACAAATTGAGCTGTATACAGTGCTCTGTGGGGGGGCATCAAGGCTGCAGTAGGGTAATTAGTTGCTATTTCTGATTTAGTTAAAATAAACAAGTCCTGAGAGAGCTTTTATGTGAAATATATTAAATATAAAAATATTCAAAAACATTTTATGTTGGTTTCAGGTCCAAATGGACAAGAATATGCATGGTATCAGTGCACAGTAAGTTTATTTTCTCTCTTTGCTTAAATTTTTTTATCATGTCCAGTAAACTAGATCTCTTACACCTAGTTTTTCTTTCATTTAAACATCGTATCATTAAATAATGGATAATACTAGAGACACAACTTTTAGAGAGGCTAAAAAAGGCATAACTAGTGTATAGAGCTGTTAGATTGGTTATAGGTATATGCATAACTGATGTGACCCTGCACTCTTGACTCTTACAATTGTCTAGAGTTCTAGCCTTCAATTCTTTTGGACAGTGGTTGTCATGTGATTGTAGTTCATTGTTCTCTTGGAATTTCTTTAAAGGGAAAGAATGAAGATAGTCATTTGACTACTTGCTTCCTGAAGTATTTTTTCTTATCTCAATGCTTCTGTTTATTGTAAGGTTAATGGGGGGCGAGAAGGCCGACCAATTGGTGCTTATGAACTTGCAAAAGCAGTTGAAGAGCTTGGTGCTGGGGAAATACTCCTTAATTGCATTGATTGTGATGGTCAATATAATTCTCTATCCTTTAACTATATTTCACTATATTTTTTCTTCATTAAAAGTAGTTTTTTTTTTAAATTAATTTTAAAATTGTTCATTATTTGCAAAGGTTTGACTGTTGTCAAGACCATCTTCATCATCAATGAATTTTAAAAAAAATAAAAAAGACTTTCTTGTTTGCAATATATTGACATCAAAGGTAGATAAAAATGACTATTTCTCTTTGGTTCTTATCTAGTCTCTTGAACCTTTTTTCACAAGTAGCATGACTAATTCAGTCTTCCTAATTGAGGGAGAGTAAAATAACATATATGCCCTTACCTTGCCCCTAAACTTGTTATGGGGATTAATTATTTTTATAGGTATGGCCTCTGTTCTGAGTCATTCTCAAGGCTGTTTTAGGGAAGTTGCTATTTCTTATATGCAAAAGAGATTGGGCTGTCTTGTTGCATTCATGAGTTTTTTCTTGGTTCTTTTTTATGTCTAAATTTTCCTATTTTTGGATGATCTTTTATGCTCCTCTTATTTGTACTTCCCCCCATTTTCCTCTAATAAACGTTTTTTCTATTTGAAAAAATGGAAGATTTTTGGGGTCATTTGATTATATATTTAATAAAAAGTTACTTTTATTCTAATTTCTTTTCACTTTTGTCAATGGTTCAGGTCAAGGGAAAGGATTTGATGTAGCTTTAATTAAGTTGATATCAGATGCTGTGAGTATCCCTGTGATTGCAAGTAGTGGTGCTGGTGCTCCTGAACACTTTTCTGAGGTGTTCAATAAAACTAATGCATCAGCAGCACTTGCCGCTGGCATTTTTCACAGGAAGGAGGTATTGCTTCTGTTTTGTTAATTTCTTAATGCTGATGGGAATGATTTTAATTTGTTAACTGTGATCTGTTACCGATCGATTATTGCAACGATTCATTCTCATTTGGTATTATCAAGAGTGTGTTTGTATAAGTTTTGAAACAAAAACTTCTATGATGTACTATTTCTTTTCTAGAAAGTAATAAAACTTTTTTTTTTTTCCAGATTTTACTTATTTTTAAAACTTACCTAATTATCTAAACTTTTTAGACAATGTTCGGTTTAAAAGAACACCTTTATCTAAAGCAAATAGCACAATCAAATGGACCAATATTATATTCCAGAGTAATCGATTGCAGGTTTAGTCAATGTATCATACCTATTTGTAATATAATTAATTTAGAAAATAAACTATTTCCCAAGTAATTAATTTGATTGTTTTGATGATTTTTTTTAAGAGATTTGATGATGTTATTCAGGCAGTGAATTTGAGTTTTCCGTTAATTGCAGGTGCCTATTCAGTCGGTAAAAGAGCATTTGTTGAAGGAAGGCATAGAAGTGCGAATCTGATCATGCATTTAGTGGCAAAAATTTTGATATCCACTTATTAGTAAGCAATACTTGTATGTCATAACTTTTGTGTAATCTAATATTATGGCTCTCAAAATGTCGAGATTTTGGATCATGAAAAGGTTTTCAGAATGTGATCTTTGTAAATGTTTTTGGTATTGTTTTTTAATTAAAATTAGAGTTTTACTTCACTAATCTGTGTTAATTTTTAATGTAAATCTTTATTATGCTAATTGCAAAAATAAAACTCTAATTTTGATTAGAAAACAGCCTTAGAAGTACTTACGAAACTGTATCAACTTGTCCTTTTTTTGAATGTGTATGGTTGTCTACCCAATGACAATGGGTATAAGTATAGAAATTATTATATGGTAGAGGAATGCTAGTAATACTCAAACCAAAATTTGTGATTTTTAATAAATTTCAACTAATAATAGTGTTAGAAAGAGTGTTACTAACATTTCTTTGGTTATATGGTATGATACCATCACATAACTGTAGTCTGGACCAATCTCCACGTGACACATAAGAATAGTTAATTTGTTATTTAGCTTAAAAGTACTCAAATTGATCTTCCCAGATATGACATATCAAGTTAATCATCCAATTGTAAAATAAACATTAAAATAGAGACCAAATTAATGGTACAATACATATTGAGAAGTTAAATTAATGTCAATTCAATTATCAAAAGACAATGAATATTTAAAATCTTTGGAAGACTACTTTAAATGTCTCATCTTTACAACATCAGTTTTAAATTTAGTGCATGTTTAACTACTTTCTTTTTAGAAAAAATATCCTTTTAAATAAAGTCTCCCAAACAATTGCCACTAAAAAAAGGTTAATTCAAACACAATTGATGGTTAGTGCCAACTTTGGATTAGCTCTTACAAGGAAATTTTCCAAACAACACAGCTGCATTTCAAACATCCCTTCAGCTTTCAGGATCGTTGGTTTTTTTTTTTTTTTTGGTGAATAGTGTCGTTGGTACTTAACTTCGACAAAATTCAGCAAACGTTTTCCAATCTGTAGCAAACATACCAAACATGTCCCTCACAAAAAGCCCATTATAAAATTTATGCTGTTTAACTTTAAGAAACGAATGGCAAAGTATAGGGGGCTGCTATTCACACCCCCCCTCCCCTCCCCCCTTTTTTTTTTTTCTCTTTTAACTCTTTACCTTTACAAAAACATAATCAATTATTATTTTATCTTCACTTTTTTTTTACTCTTTCTCTTTCTCTCTCTTTTTTTCACTGCAATTTATCAATGCAATGAAACACGTTTCTGTTGTGTATCGAACTTTGATACACAACGGACACAAGTTTTCGTTGTGTAACTTTGATACACAATAGAAACACATTTCTATTGGGTTTTTTTTTTTGAAAAAATTAATTAAAATATTAATTATGATATAATTTACTCTTTTTAATATTAATCGTATTAATTATGATACTGATTACAATTTTTAATTGAAATCAAATTAATTACAATATAATTTATTTTTTTAATCGTAATCAAATTAATTATGATACAATTTTAAAATATATACAATACAAGTTACGTTATTAATTTGATTACTATTAAAAATGGTAACTTATTTTGTATATTTTTCAAATTGCATCATAATTAATTTAATTACTATTAAAAATGATAATTTACATCACAATTACAATTTTAAAAAATACACAATACAAGTTACTATCGAATTAATTACAGTAACTTGTATCGTATATTTTTCAAAATTGCATCATAATTAATTTAATTATTATTAAAAAGGATAATTTACATCATAATTACAATTTTTAAAAAAATATATGATACAAGTTACTATTTTTAATAGTAATCAAATTAATTATGATAAATTATATTGTATATTTGTTAAAATTGTATTTAATTTGTTTACTATTAAAAAAGGTAAATTATATCGTAATTAATTTGATTTTAATTAAAAATAATAATTTATATCATAATTAATACGATTAATATTAAAAAGGTAAATCATATCATAATTAATATTTCATTTAATTTTTTTTCAAAAAAATTAACACAATTGAAATGTGTATCTGCTGTACAAAATATACAACAAAAATATGTTTTTGTTGTGTATTTTGTACCACGAAAATATGTTTCCGTTGTGAGTAGGTAGCACACCCTCTTAACACAACGTATTTCCGTTGTGTATTTTGAATAATGATAACACGTTTACATTAAAGGTATTTTTTTTTTTAAATAAACAATATATGGGGTGAAAAAAGTAAAAAAATTTGGGTGAGAAAAGCAGGATCCCAAAGTGTAGCTTAAACTAAATGTCGACCAATGAAAAGGCAACAGTTAATTGAGTATGAAATTTTAAAAATAGCTTTAATAGTGTCTCGTCATCTTATAATTATATATGTATGACCAATATCAAACATACAAGAGAAACACCACGCACTATACCATACGAGTGACAAACGAAACAATTTTGTAATAACAAATGGTCAGAGAAAGTGCTGCACATGGTAAATCTATGTCCCTAAAGAAACTATATCTAAATTTTATCCATGACAAAATACTACAAATAAAGTAAGCAAAATAATTACACCCATTAGCAAAGAAATATTTTAGAAAATTTATACAGGTGATTAGTTTATCAACATGATCCGAGTCCCACTTGTCTTTGTGTTGGTAAAATTACATTTTTACGTTTTCAAAGAGATGTGATACACATACAATAATTTTTATAATAAATTATACAATAACATTTTTTGTGTATATATTTTTCTATATTATTATGAGATATAATAAATAATGTGCAAAAAAGAGATAAACACAAAAAAATATTATTATACAAACTGTTATACAAGTTATTGTACAAATAACATTTTTCATTTTCAAAAGTGTAATCTTTTTCTTTTGGTCGTGGCTCGAACAAGATTACTTCTTGGAGGATACCTTGGATCTTTAACAAAAATAAAAATAAAAATAAAAAAGCTTTCTCTATTGGTAAATTCCAATCACACTCTCATTGCTACGCCGGTGCAACTTGCTCAATAAATATTAAAGAATGACTAAAGCAAAGTGAAGGTCTTCGTCTTGAAGGACACAGTTTATTTTCCTCTCAACTCACTCTCACCCTATAGTAACAGCAGAAATTAGAGCTAGACTAGGATGGAGAAAGTGCAGGAAATTGTAGTTGATCAATTGCTTCCACTCTTAAAGAAATTAGTGAGCGTAGTGAAGGAGGTCCCAAAAGACGTTGCAGGCATGAAAGGCAAACTTGATGGGGTTCAAGCCAACATTCATGACGCAGACAGAATGGCAGCAGCTGAAGAAGGCAACTCAGGTGAAGGAGTCAAAGCAAAGGTGAAGCAGCTGGTAGAAACATCTTTTCGCATGGAAGACATCATCGATGAATACGCAATCCGTGAGGAAAGGCACCTTCGCGGTGATGATCCTGGACGTGCAGCTTTGCCTTACAAGACTGTGGACTTCGTCAAAGCCATGACCTCGCGTCTTCAGTTTGCTTACATGAACGAGGATGTTAAATCGGAGTATGGTGCAATCAAGGACAGGAATAAAAGCGAGGATGGCTCCCAAACGCCCTTTCTGGCGGAAACCAAGACGCCGCGTTCCGTAACCTTCGAGAGGCTCCTTTATACGTCGAGGAAGGCGACGTTGTGGGCTTTGAAGGCCCGCTAGATGAATTGATTGGTTGGATGGTAAGTGAAAGATTGAAGCGCACTGTCATCTCTCTGGTGGGAATAGGTGGACAAGGAAAAACAACTCTTGCCAAGAAAGTTTTTGACAACAAGAAGGTGGTCGAGGACTTCAAATGCCATGCATGGATCACAGTGTCTCAGTCCTACACAGTAGAACGATTGTTGAGGGACATGCTGCGGGAGTTGTGCAAAGAAAAAAAGGAGAGTCCTCCTCTCAGTGTTTCTACAATGGATCGAGCATCGCTGAGAGATGAAGTCAGAAACCGCTTGCGCGACGAGAGGTACGTCGTCGTGTTCGATGACGTGTGGAATGAAAGTTTTTGGGACGAAATGGAATTTGCTTTAATAGATAAAAAAAGAGGAAGTAAGATATTTATCACAACCAGGAAAAAGGAAGTTGCTATGCGTTGTATGAGATCTGCTTTTGTTCAGGTGCATGAGTTGCAGCCTTTAACTCCTGACAAATCTTTCGAATTGTTTTGCAAAAAGGCATTTGGATCTGACTTGGATGGACATTGTCCAAACAATCTCAAGAACATATCTACTGAAATTGTTGAAAGGTGTGAAGGTTTACCACTAGCAACTGTGGCCATTGGTGGCCTTCTATCTTGCAAAGATAGAGATGCAGGTGTATGGCAAAGATTTAGTAAAAATCTAATCTAGAGTTAGGGAGGAATTCCAATTACTGCCGTGACAAAAATTCTGGGTTTCAGTTATCATGATTTGCCTTACAATCTCAAACAATGCTTCTTGTATTTCGGAGTATATCCAGAAGACTACGAAATTGAAAAGGGGAGGTTGATTCGACAAGTGGATAGCTGAGGGGTTTGTCAAATATGCTGAGACAGAAACTCTAGAGGAAGTTGCAGAACAACATTTAACTGAGTTGATCAACAGAAGTTTGGTTCAAGTATCTTCGTTTACTAGTGATGGAAAAGCTAAAAGCTGTCGTGTTCATGACATGCTACGAGCCATGATCCTTGAAAAAATGAAAGACTTAAGTTTTTGCCATTTTGCTAATGAACATGATAACAGGTCAGAAAGTGGGATGATTCGTCGCCTAATAATAGCATCTAGTTCCAACAATCGGATGGCAATGTGTTAAAAGCACAAGCATTCAATCACTACATATTTTTACAGATGCTGAACCGTTAGAAGAATCCTTTGCAATGAGCATCCCTGTAAAACACAGGCTACTAAAGGTACTTGATTTTGAAGGCGCTCCACTGTATGATTCTGTTCCAGAAAGTTTTGGGGATTTATTCCTTTTGAGGTACTTAAGCTTCAGAAATACAAAGGTAACCAATCTTCCGAGGTCCATTGGTATGCTCCACAACCTAGAGACACTGGATCTAAGGAAAACTAATGTGCATCAGATGCCAAGAGAAATTAACAAGCTTAAAAAGTTAAGACACCTTCTAGCTTATGATATGTCTAAAAGGATTGGATATGGACTTCAAATGGAGGATGGCATTGCAGACGGAGACCTTGCATCCCTACAAACGCTACGTGAAGTGGATACAAATCACGGTGGAGTAAAGTTAATAAAAGAGCTTGAAAGGCTTACAGAATTAAGGGTGTTGGGCGTGACTAATGTTAAACAAGAATTCACTAGTTTTCTGTGTTCCTCAGTAGGTAAGATGCAACACCTGGAGAAGCTACATGTTGATGCAATACGTGAACATGAAGTCATTGATTTGCATCTCAACGTATCTGCTGCACCTGTACTCCGGAAGCTTCACCTTGTAGGGAGATTAAACACGTTCTCAAATTGGGCTGCAAATCTCCAAAGTCTTGTTAAGTTGTCCTTGTCACACTCCGAGTTGACTGATGATCCATTGACACTACTCAAAGATCTACCAAATTTGCTGTGCCTTAATATCCTCTATCGTGCATATGAAGGTGGATGTTTGCATTTTTCCAATGGGGGATTTCAGAACCTAAAGCAGCTAGTACTCAGACGCTTGTATAAATTGCATTCCATCCGTATTGATGATGGAGCATTGCCTTCTCTCAAGAAGTTCACGTTAGTCCTTATCCCCCAACTCATGGAAGTGCCTTCTGGTGTCTGCAACTTGCCAAAACTTGAAGTTTTCCATACTATTAATATGCCAAATGAATTTGAACAAAGCATCGATGAGAACAGAGGACAACATAGATGGATAAAAGAGCAGGTGCCATTTGTAAGTATTGATGATCGATCTTGGCAAGAAAAAAGTTCAACCTCCAAAATATAGGTGTGTTAGACTTGAAACGTTCTTGATATTTTGGATGTAAAATCTGTTAGATATGTTATTTTATATTTTCTGATTTGTAATTTGTTTAGTCAATGTGTAGCAGCTGAAATTGGGTGATAATTCATGATTTTGGGGAGTAATTAAGCTAAGTCAGCATTGCTTGTACTTTTTGCTTGTATCTTTGTATTTTCACGAAACACAAGTCATTGAATATATGCTAAAATATGCAGAACGAAAATTACATTTCTGCAGTTCCACCATACAAGTTGTGTGTTCTGTTTTTGCTCTCTTCTCTTCTCCTCTTGGTTTTTATTTTATCAAGGTGTGTTTTTAATCTCCTGTTGAATATAATGTTATTGTTGTTGTCTACTGCTTAGCTTTCAAAATATGTTTTGTTTGATTCTTAAAGTAATTTCTATACTTTTGTTTCTCATACCCTCTTTTTAATTTGATGTATATGCATTCTTTGTTTATTCGGCACGTTCCTTTTAATCATTACTCATTGCATATGTTTTTTGAATTGGTAGGCCCATGATTTAAGTGTCATGGAATTCTAATTCTTCATGTGGACTTTCACAACAATGCACTGAATCATCATGAAACCTGCCTTGGAATTCAGCGTTGGCTCTTCAAGTCCCGAAATAAAGAGAATATGTGGACCTATCTGAATTTCTTTAGCAATGTGATATAAAACTTATGAATAGAGGGGAGTGATTCAAGACATTTTGCTTTTTAAGTCAATTCCTTCTGCTATGTATCATGTTTGCACCATGTTATAAGAATTTCTCTTTCACTAGTTGGAAGACTTTGTTTCGTTGAAATGTGCCTTTCTATTTCCGAATAAGGAGAAAAAAAATCGGTGCAACTTCTTTGCTTTTGTAATGTTTTCTTGCTTATTTTATTTTATTTAATTTTGATAAAATTCCTCTGCTTGTGGTTTCTATTGGATGCTTTCGTTCACTACACCAAAATCACAGTAACAAAATTGAACAAAGCAAAGAATTAATCATACTGCACATATAGTACTTAAAAAACAAAATTAATTGTGTAACCTTTTGCTAATGCAATTATGGTATAGATACTGTTTCCAATTCCGGGATCTTGATCTTTTTATTCTAGCACTGCCTTTGTGGTTGTACTCAAATTCAGAAAGGAATAACGATCTCTATTAATTAATGACCAATGACTAATTCAGAAAATGCTTGTAGTGTCTACCAATTCTCAATTACTATCACTTGTTTTTTTAAGTAAACCCTCCTTGTAAAAGTCTAATCAGTAATCACCTAAGTTGAAGAGAATTTACAAACCTTTTAGTTCGGAGTCTCACGGATACAATTTTCTTCCATTATTTACACACTTCAAGGAAGGGACAGCTTTCAAATTTCAAACTTAATTTCGTTTAATTTGGAACCACTGTTTTTGAGGAGAAAAAATAGATCGAATGTTGACCATTTTTATATAAAAATCACATTAAATTAAATATGTAAATTGTCACTAGAATTAAAATTTCCACAGAAAATGAAAAGCGATTCTAGGAAAAAAAAAAATAAAAAAGAAGCTTGAAATAAAAGCATTATTGGGAGCTTTACTTACCAGGAAAATTGTAGGGTAAAAAACAAGAATGCAATGGTACAACAATAAATTCAAATTTATTGTATCAGTACAAGCAGAGAAAAGAATTGCAGTTCCACAAATGAAGTGTAGGATGATCGCAGCATGAAAAAAATAAAATGAATTTCTAGGAATAAAAAAAAAAAAAAGTGCCATTTAGGGATGCCTTTTGATCCAAGTAGGACCTGATGCCAGACAAATTGTTGGGGGTTTGATCTTATGTGCAGTCTCTGCTGTCAAATTGATCAACTGCTAGTCATACTAACAATAGTAGAGTTAGTAATGCTCCTGATATATTGTTCCAAACTCTCCTCTCCATGCCTGATCATCATACAGGAGGAAGTTGCAATGTGTATCAGATCAGAACCTTCTCTATACAGTGGTTGCAGTGCAGATTCTGGTAATTTGCTCTCTGTAATGTACTGCTTCATGATTAATCTCTTTCTTGTGTTTCCTTTCCAGCTTCTCAATTCGCGTCTTTAAATTTTTATTATCTTGTTGCACAATTGCAAAGTTCTCCTGTATAACATAAGAAATATAATATTCAAAATGAATCAGAAATGTGTTAAGACAGAATAGGGAGGTCAGAGAAATTAGTGGAATATAAATGATATAATCCATCTTTAGAACATACTCTGCTTCCTGTTTCCCTTTCAACTAATTATAGAATGACAGAAGTACAATTCATTCTGTATTCCTTATTCCTTAATCCTCATTCTGTCTTTCCTTGTTAATTTGTATTATTTTATGCCAATCACTTTCTTTTTCCTATTTTCTTGGTAATTGGTGTGTCAACACACCATCCCAAATCAATATATTTTATGTCTCCATAGATGTTTTCAGCAACAAAATATAATGCACCAGAATTTACACCCTCATAATATGATGCATTGATTAGGGAACCCCTTTATGAGACTGCTGCATGTTCAGCTTCTCTTAGTCTATCAAGTAGTTCTTATGCAACCTCTGAGCAGCTTCAGCAGCTCTTTTTCAATAATTATGATTCCCTTTCACTTTCCACCCTCAATGCAGAAAGCTCAGCAGATAGTGATTTGGCGAAGCAGGCATGACCTTTTTGGAGGCTTTTGCCGCTGCCTTCTTCACCTCTGCTATCCCTTGCATTATAGCATCATGCTTCGCAACCAAGTCATCATATTTTTTCTAGTAGATCAGCATAGTGTTCTACCATTCTAGCATGTCTCACAACTGCTTAGTGCATCACGCATCTCTGCTGTGCACTTCTTCCCTAACTTCAGTTCCATCCCCCACCTCTCCGCATGTTGGCAGTAGGACTCAATATCAGCTCTAAGTTCATCAGTAAGACAAATCCACTCACTTTCCATTTCTGTCCATTTCTTTCATTCTCTAGCTCTTCATTGCCATAATCATGAGAAAATAGACCACTCTTTTGCAGTTGTATGGATCTTGACACTAAATAAGACCTTTGTGGAATTTCCTTAACTGGTGCATCACTATATAATTGCAGCTTGCTCCTTAGTTTCTGAATTTCCTTAAAAAGTGATTCCTTCTCAGTTGACTCAAAAGAGACATCTCTTTGGGCTAACTCTTCCTGGACTTCTTTAATTTCACATTTTTCCTATATAATACATGGCAAATGACCATTTGAGGAAATTCCCCTCAGAAGCTGCAAACGACATCAGCAAAAACAAATGAAAGCTAACTTTCAACTGGATAGACTTTAATATTTATAAACTAGAATACATACAACTGACCCTTTCTTCATCTTTCATTGAGTTATACTCTTCACACTGACCATACACACTAGTCGAGTCAGTTCTTTCTCTCCTTTCAATTTCTCCACTTGGTCCAATCCACATAGTTCATAAAGGAAGAATATTAATATCAACTGATTTAGTTGTTCAATTCTAGCCGCTTGCTCCTTACAAACATTCTCGAGCTCCTCTTTCATATGCCTTTTGCCATTACATTCTCCAAATGCTTTATGGGGAATGGAGAAAATGAGGTCAAGACAAGAAAAAGTATTTAAAAAAGATATATGTGAAAATTAAATCAAAAAATATTTTTGGAATTTTATTTGTCACTTCATCGGGATTTGCTGCTTTTCCAAATTCAAATCAGGATTTCAAGCTATCATGGACCTCAGTGGAATCTTGATTAGATATTGTGGTCTGGCAAGATTCAAAAAGGAAAGCAGCACTTACTGGAAGGTTTCTGTTGTATTGTTTGATCTTAAGATTCAGCCTTGTCAATTTCTAGACATGGTGTCAAAGTTAAGCGCTCAAAGGAGAAGAAAGTTGAAGATTTGTTCAATCCTGAGTTCTGGTGGTGATAGTCAATAATCTGCAGCGCTTCTGAAGGCTTGCTGCCAAGGACTCAGCCTTGCTAAACTGGAATGAGGATTGCACACGCTTACCCTGTTTAAATGGTTTTCCTAACACATTGCCAGTAACAAGTCCAGGAATATACCTTCAAGTGTTGGGTTTTATTACTCAAATCAACATCAAGCTCCTTTATCACTGATAACTGGCTCATTTCTAATGGGTCTTACTTGCTCTCCAGATCTGAGTGTGTGCAGTGTTTCTTCATTACTCCTACAATCAACAAATGCAACTTTATTTCTAAAACTCAAAAATACCCTCCCACTACACTCTACAAAGGAACAAATTAAGGTCTTTGATCCATGTAAATACGTGTTATCAAAGACAACTGAAGTGTCCATCATAAAAGACTAGTCCATTAAGTTGGAGAACCTTTTGGATTTATAAGCCTCACTTATTATGTGAGACTCTCCGGTGTGGGACTCATAACAGAGTCAGTGTGTGAAATGTCTTCATCTTTTCCAGACTGAGATTTGTTAGTCAGAACATCCACTAAATGCCTACACCAATGAAATGTAATAGTGGTTACAAATAGAAAGCAATCATACTTGACCATTAATTAAGATCTGTTTGAATAAACTTCTCCATAAGCATTTGTAGACGAAGAAAATAAGAAGGTACAATGCATTAAGTTTCTTCATAAGCTAAAATCAACTTATGCACCTTAGCTTTTGAAGACGTTAAATAGAAAGAGCTTCTATGAAAATTAAGTGCATAAGTTGGTTTTAGTTCATGTCAGAAGTTCAATTCATTTTACCTTATTATTTTCTTCTCCTATAAGTGCTTATGGATAAGTTTGTGCAAACAAAGTCTTAGTGATAGAAGCAACTAGCTCACAAGTACCAGTACCAGGATACTACTCCTCAAAAAACTTGAAAAAAAATAGCACAGTAATATAAGGAATTACCTAACACAGTAACAAAAGAAAAGTAATGTATTATTTTTATGTTTCAACCTACACAGCAGCAAAACCCATTCAATCAGGCTGTAGAAATTATAAATAAGAACTAAGAAGTAATTTAGTCATGGCATCTTTCTCAAGCTGAGATAATGATTTCTCTACATGTCTGCTTTCCCTTGGACATTGGCTACCCCGATCATCAACTTTATCCCTGTCCAATCCAGCAAGATCAATATGGCTGATTCTGCTAGTTTTTGAGCTACTGAGATGCATCAGTTTATGAAATGATATTTATCAACAAAACTAATAGAGAACAATATAAACTTGCCTTCAATCTTAGAAAAACAACAGTTTCCATACACAAATGCTGGTAATGTTAGGTAGAATTACAAAATTTGGCAGTATCTTACACAAAGACACAATGACAAATGAGAAAATTATATGTGATCTGGAGTAATTAGAATTTAAGCTCGTTACTCCATTTTTTCTCATTGAAAGGCCCTGCAGCATATATATAGAAAGGCATGGCAAGTAAATCCGAACCCGAGGGTACCTGTTCGACCCCGACCCAACTTTGATGGAAAAAACTCACTTTGACCGGGTTTGAGTTTTATCCGACTTGTAGAATTGGGTTCGGGAATGTAACTCCCCGCCCCATCACTGTACCTGTCCTACAGCTTTTTTTTTTTACAATTTTCTTTTGTCGTATATATATATATATAAGAACCATGAATTGGCAAGTTTTGACAGGTGTTGCATTCTCATCAAAAGCTTTCCTATTCACTTACTATTTTTGGAAAAATTTTACTGTCACTTATGAGCAGTGAATATTTGATTATGCCTCTTTGCTCAAATCCGCCACCTCTTTTTATTTACATGGAAACACAGTCACTATTACTGAGGTCTGACTATTCACCTTTGCGGTGTTGAAAACTTCTTTGTTGCAACCATCAAGGATGGTCACTGACCAAGCAGGGACAAAGTATTTACCATCCTGTTGTAAGTCAACATTTGCATCTGTGTTACTGTTTGTATTGCTCAAAAAACAAAATCTTGCCTCGCTAGTATTGGTGTATGTTGTTAGTGTGACTGCATTACCTAAATCCTTGTCACTCCTTGTTCCATTAGTGAGGATCTTTTCCCCCAATTTTATTGTTGTGTGAAGCTGCTTGAGATGTCCCCATTTGGGTTGATTTAAAATCCCATACTCATTAAGTGGTGCATCATAGTCATAAGATGTTGTCATATACGGTCCTCCTGCTGTGCGACCAAAGTTGGTTCCTCCATGGTACATGTAGTAGTTATTGAGTGCCCCACCATTTTGGAAGAAGAGTGCAACAGAGAAAACTGAATCTTCAACACTTCTATGGGAAATCCTTTCACCCCATTTTTGGAACCATCCAATCCAATTTTCAGTGAACATTTTGGGACTCTTGGGGTTATTGGGTTGAAATTGTTCACAATAGCACTTGTTGCAAGTATTAATGATAGGCTGGCAAGCATCATGTTGTTGACAGATGATCCATGGGACACTGATATTTTGTGCTAGAGCCATTTGTGCGCACCATTTGATATATGTCATCCTTGCATCTCCATAACCCCACGTGATGTCTCCATAATCATTCTCAATTTGAGCAACAATAACGGGTCCTCCTTGTGATGCAAGCAAATTTGCTTCTTTGACCATGTTTACAATCTTTGTAATGAAATTTTGCATTTCATTCTCATAGATTGGGTTATCTGTTCTCAACTCAATCTCGGGCAAAATTGTGTAGCCACAGTGTAAAGCCTCCATAATTCCATTTCACACAAACATAAGGACCAATCCTTAGAATGATGACATACAAACCAGCCTCTTGGACTACTTTAAAAGATTTGATAAAATCCAAATTTGCTGAGAAATCGTATTCACGTCAAACATGTTCATGATGGTCCCAAAATTTGTAACTTTCAATGGCGTCAAGGCCTTCATCCTCGGCCTTTTGAATAATGTCAGGCGACATCTCTACTGTGCTTCGTGGATAATGGACAGCACCAGAAAAAATAAGACGCCTTTCTCCGTTAATAATGAAAGCATTTGCATCATAAGTAACCTCCATGGCAAAGCATGAACATAACAATGTTAGGCTCAATAAGAGAATTCCAATCCAAGAAGAAGAACCCATTACAAACACGTATGATAATTCAATCTTTGTTAATGAAATAGGTGTGGGTTTTTATAGGAACATTAACAAGTTAAAACAGGTAAGGAATAACTAAGTCGGTTTCGTTATCGTGTTTGAATTCGTTTGTCATATTTGGCAATTATAGCAAAGACATGCAAAAATGGATAGGCACATTGAAAATATGGACGAAATGTTCTTTGACTCCTTTAATCTTTATCCTTATATGTCCAATTATCCGATAGAAGTATGGCCTATACCAACTTAGTTGAACTTTTGAAATTGTCATCGCTTTAATATTTGTCTCCTTTCCCTTTACTTATCTGGAAATCTACTCTCTCTCTCTCTCTCTCTCTCTCTTTCTCTTTTTCTGTCTGCGTGCGTCAGTTTGTGTAATTTGTTGTAATTGTTGTAAATGATAAGGCATAAGATGCGGCACCTATACGATGTGCTGGTAGTTTTTTTTTTTTTTTTTTTCTGTTTTCATCTTGCAAGGCTACCATATTATTTCCAATATTTAAAATAATGATATATAATTTACTATGTTTAATAAATTCATTTGTTTTAAATAAGGATTATTAATTGACTCTGCTTAGGCATTTAACAGGAAATTAATGATGTTCTTTTGGTGAGTTTTAAATCTTAGGTATGGACGATATGTTTAGTTAAATAAATTTATTATGAGAAGCATATGTTAGTTTATTTACAGATTAAGGGATAAATATTAGCTGTGAAAATGAAAACATTTTCGATGCGTAAAATGTTATATTACAATCATATTAATTAACACAACCTATTAATTCATCACATGTTTTTTGTTCAAAGTTTAAACTGAAATTTCACCGACAAAACAAAAATTGAGGAGCCAAGTAGTAACCAATGACCAAGAATTTTAATAACTCATGTAGAGAAAAAAGCTATATATAGAATTGACTACTGTCTACAAGATGAAATGTATATCCAATAGCATGACATGTTATTTTGCTCACATTGACAATGTAAAGTTGTATAATTTGTATTCAAGCAAAAGCTTCTTAGCATGCTGGAGAGATAAGTTGTAGGAGAAATTGTTTTTGCCAAAGAAATTAAAATGTTGTGCATGACGAGTTTCTCAAATCTTAAAATGCATGATCAAGGGTTTTGAAATTGAAAATAATGTGATTGTTAAACTAGTCGTGAAATAATTTATTTTATTTCAATTTTACCTTTAAAGCCTTTAATTTAAATTGATTTAGCAGTTGAATTGTTTTGCATATGGAAAGTACATTTATGATAAAAACTATAATTTTACATGCTACATATTATTTTTTTACTTATATTGGCATGCTTGTTATATTGTAATAAATATCTTACATATTTTTTTAATTATAAAATAAGATATAATAAAAAAATTTATCTAAGTTTTCTTCCCTTTTTCTTCTCATTTAATCATAAGGTTCCATGTTTATCTTTTCCTTTCATCTTTCTTTCCTACATATCTTTTGTTAATTTAAGCATGTCACTTTTATTTGTGTAAATGACATTTTTTTGTGTAATTATTTGTGCAAATGACACTTTTAATTTGTGAATTAAAACATGTCAGTTGGATTTTTATGTCTATAACATATATGCAATTTGAGCTATACGAATTTCAGCGGAATGAACTTCGTACTGAGAAAAAAATAATCAACTCAACAAGTTGCTTGCACAACTAATTTAGGTAGGTCGTTGTTAGCCGTTGCTAACATTAGATGCTTCTTTTGTCATTGCAAACTCATAGCCACTTGTTTCCATGCATGTTGCTTCCATCACTGATCGATTATTGTTATTAGCTAGCAATCATCGAGAGCAAACATTTATTAGCTATCTTTGTTCCTCTTTAAAAAATCTCAAGAGATAGCATAAATTTTTTTGTTCTTTAGTTCGTAAAATTTGGGAGAGTATGAAGGTTGAAGAGCCTTGTTCAAGAATACTCCAATTGTTTTATCTAGAGGGTTTAGTGTAAGAGTATTAATTGGGTCGGTGGTGTAGAACACTCTGATAAACTGAGAAACAATACTAATTGAGAGAAAAAAAAGACTTAAAGTCTACATATTGATGATCTAAAAAGATTAGGTGTACATGTGACTATTTATACATGTCAAAATACTAACTAACTTGCTAACAGGCTTATAGGTCTCTAACTAGCTGATACAAAGTGTGAGTAGTTGATACAAGTGTAGTACCCCCTGCAAGCTCAAGGGCTAATACATGTCAATGAGCCTGAGGTTGGAAACAAGTGCTGGAACCGTGTAGGGTGCAAAGCCTTAGTGAAGACATCTACTATTTGCTCACCAGAGGGAATAGGGAGAAGGCACATGAGACCAGTTGAACAACGCTCATGGACAACGTGACAATCAATCTCCAAGTGTTTAGTATGCTTATGAAAAATGGGATAAGCGACAATGTATAAAGTGTTTTTGTATCACAATATAAAACTGGTTGGCACACACAAGTGATATGAATATCCTGTAATAGAAAAGAAAGTTGTTGAAGTTTACAAGTTGCAGAAGTAAGCACACGATACTTGGCTTCAGAGGAAGAATAGGCAATAGTGGATTGCTTTTTGGAGTGCCATAATATGAGAGAACTGCCTAAGGAGAAGCAATAACCACTAATGGACTTACAAGAATTTGGACAACTGCCCCAATCAGAGTCACTAAAGCCCAATAATTGCAGAGTAGCGGAGCATGGAAAGAATAATCCTTTCCTAGGAGAACCCTTTAGGTGGTGCAAAACACGTTGAGCTGCTTTGAAATGCAATGTTGTTGGTTGAGAGAGGAATTGGCTAAGTTGTTGGACTGCATGTGAAATGTCAGGACGAGTTGTCGTCAGTTACAACAACCAACCAATTAGGTGGTGATATCCAACAACATCTGAATAAAGAGGGTTGTAAAAGCATGTAAAGAAAGCCAGTATCCATGGGACTCCTATTAGGCTTACAGCCAAGAATACCCGAGTCAGAGAGCATGTCCAAACATTATTGGTGTTGACATAATGATATGCCACGATTGGAGTGCGTAGCTTCAAGGCCAAGAAAGAATTTTAGAACGCCAAGATCCTTGATGCCAAACTGTGTGTGAAGAGTATCCTTAATTTTAGTTAAGATGGCTTGTGAATTCCCAACTAAACCATCGACATAGATGAGCATGGCTATAAATGTGGAGACAGTGTGTTGAACAAATAAAGAAAGATATCCATTGGCTTGCTAGGATCCTAAATGAGTCACAAGAAGACTAGAAAGTCGTTCGTACCACTTACGGTTGGCTTGCTTGAGGCCATAAAGGGATTTCAAAGTTTGCAAGATTTGTTGGTACCGTGAGAGGGAACACCAAGAGGGATCATCGTGTAAACATCTTCCTACAATTTTCCATGATGAAAGGCATTGTTCACGTCTAATTGGTGAACAAACCAAACCTTAGAGGCAAGAGCAAGTAATAATTAAACTATTGTTAACTTGGTGACTAGAGAAAATGCCTCAAAGTAATCAACCCCTTCGGTTTGAGTATAGCCTTTCGCTACTATGTGATCTTTGTAGTGCTTAATGGAACCATTGAATTTGCGCTTAATCTTGAAGACCTATTTATTGCCAATGGGATGTACACTAGGAGGAGTGTCAACAATTGTCCAAGTATGATTGGACTCAAGAGCACACAATTTAGCTTCTATAACTCGTAACCAACAAGGGTCTTTACTGTCGTCAGCATGAGTGGTGGGTTTGGTGGTGGAAGAAATGGACAGGGCATAGGTATGTTGAAAAGAATATAAGGAATTGTAGGAAAGGAAAGACTGAAGTGGGTATAGTGTGGTGGGTGAAGCAAACGAAGAAGCCATATTGTAGTAGTAATCAGCTAGGTGGGGAGTAACTTGTTTTGTCTTTTTGATTTTCTAAAGGAGGTTGGGGGTAATGAAGCATTGCCAAGAGGGGCAAGTAGTGGGTGATTTTAGTGATGAAGAAAAAGGAAATATAAGTTCATGAAAGGTAGCATGTTGAGAAAGAAGAATTTCCTTTGTAACATCATAAGCAACAAAGCCTTTCACACTAGATTTGAATTCGAGAAACACACATTTTTGGGCCCTAGCATTAAATTTTGGTCGATGAGTAACCAAAGAGGAAATATAGCAGAAAGACCCAAAAACTCTCAAGATCTTCAAATCGGGAAAAGATCAAACATCAACTGAAAATGGAGAATAATCATTTAACAGCTTGGAAGTAACGGTGGAAATAGGCTGGGCTAAACTAGGCTTTGTTAGGCCTGAGCCTGACCTTGATCAAGAATATATATGGCCTGGGCCTGACCAGTTTAATTGTCATAGGCTTTTTTTAAAAGCTTCACATAACCTACATAAAAGCATGGCCTGTCCTACAAATATGTTTAAAGGTCTATTTTGTAATAATTTAACATCATGATAGAGGTATGATAATTTATTTAAAAACATATTTTGCAATAATACTTCTAAATAAGATATAAATTTATCTTTCAACGAACTTATAAGCTTGAGTCCTTATGTAGGTCAACATACTTAACATTTAAAAAGATAAATAAATGTATAATTTTAATACATTATAACAAATTTAATAAAATAATAATAATAATAATAATAATAACAACAACAACAAATATTTATTTATATCTATTTAAATGGGTCAGCCTGCTAGGCCTAAAAGACTCTTTGAATTGCCTAGGCCTAGCCTTTTAACTAAAAAGGCTTTAATAAATGTCTTGGCCCGGTCTATTTTCTAAAAAAGCTTGGCCTGGCCTGAGCCTAATGTAGGCTAGGCTATAGGCCTCTGTTGAGTAGCCTAGCCTATTTTCATCCCTACTTGGACGACATTTTATTGATAAGATAAACTACGTGTAGCATTGCATAACTCCAAAGAAACTTAGGCAAACTAGATTGTATCATTAAGGCTCTAGCAATATTCAAAGTATGCCAATGTTTGCGTATAACATGATCATTCTATTTAGGCGTTTCCACACAACTAGTTTGATTTAGGATGCGCTTTTGACCATAGAAGTTAGCCATCTTGAATTCTAATCCATTGTCGCTGAGAATAACTTTGACAAATTTGTGATGTTGGTTCTCAACCATAGCAACAAAGTGTGCAATCTGAGTTTGCACCTCATGCTTGTCGTGTAGCATGACAGTCCAAGTAAAATGTGTAAGATCATCTACAATGGTTGGAAAGTACCGAAGTTTGTGTATTAAGGATAAGGAATATGATCCCTGTATGTCCATATGTAACAATTCAAAAGAAGAAGTAGCTAGACTTGAACTCACAGGAAAGCGAAGTCACTTATTTCATGCAAAATGACATATGTCACAAACAATGTTTCTATTTACATGAATGTCTAGAAAATGTTTAGACAATGTAGTCAATCTATCATGAGATACATGGCCAAAGTGAAAATGCCAAATGGCTACATGAGGGACATTATTCAAATAGAAACTACATTATTTACCCTTTTCAATATTAATCATATTAATTATAATACAAATTACTATTTTTAATTGAAATCAAATTAATTACGATACAATTTATTCTTTTTAATAGTAATCAAATTAATCATGATATAATTTTAAAAAATATACAATACAAGTTACCATAATTAATTCGATTACTATTAAAAATGATAACTTGTTTCGTATATTTTTCAAAATTGCATCATAATTAATTTAATTACTATTAAAAAAGATAATTTACATCATAATTATAATTTTAAAAAATATAGGATATAAGTTACCATTGAATTAATTATGGTAACTTATATTATATATTTTTTTAATATTGTATCATAATTTATTTGATTACTATTAAAAAAGAAAATTTGCATCATAATTAATTCAATTATTATTAAAAACGGTAACTTATATTGTATATTTTTTAAAATTATATCATAATTAATTTGATTACTATTAAAAAAGGTAAATTATATCGTAATTAATTTGGTTTTTATTGAAAATGGTAATTTATATGATAATTAATATGATTACTATTAAAAAGGACAAATTAGATCATTTTTAATATTTTATTTATTTTTTTCCAAAAAAATTAACACGACGAAAACATATTTCTATTGTACAAAATATACAATAGAAATGCGTTTCCGTTGTGTATTTTGTATCATGGAAATGCGTTTTCGTTGTGTATAGAGGGCACAGTCTCTTAATACAATGGAAATGCATTTCTGTTGTGTATTTTGTACAATAAAAACGCGTTTTCATCAAAGATATTTTTGAAAAAAAAATAACAGACAATATATGGGGTAAAATAAACAAAAAATTTGGGTGGGAATGTAGCATAAACTAAATGTCGACCAAAATGAAAAGGCAACACTAAATGTTGGGAGGGGAATACCCACCTTGTGTGTGCTCACGGTTCCTGGCGGAGATTAGTCACTGCTTTCGGCAGTAAATACTTTGTACCAATACCATAGTAACTTAAAAAAAAAGTTAATTGAGTATGAAATTTTAAAAATAGCTTTAATAGTGTCTCGTCATCTTATAATTATATATGTATGACCAATATCAAACATACAAGAGAAACATCACGCACTATACCATGCGAGTGACAAACGAAACAATTTTGTAATAACAAATGGTTAGAGAAAGTGCTGCACAAGGTAAATCTATGTTACAGATAGTGGGCCTGTTGGAGTGCAAAATGCTGATATTAGGCTTGTTGGAGTGCAGGATAGTGGGCCTAAACCACCCTCCAAGCCCAAAAGAATGATTCAAAGACCCAAAGGATGGGATGACTTTGTGATATTCTGATATGCGTTTTTCGTATTTGCCCTGGAATAGTTCTAGCTCTAGAATAAGTTTGTTACAACATTCTGTTATTTTGACAGAAAATATATTGTAATGTGGATAGTGCAGTGAGGACAGTTAGTGAGTTTCATTTCTCCTACCTATCTTTCCATTTCTTGGAGGCTTCTCTGACCTCGAATTCAGATATTCATCTGTTTCAATCTATGTCCCTAAAGAAACTATATCTAAATTTTATCCATGACAAAATACTACTAATAAAGTAAACAAAATAATTACACTCATTAGCAAAGAAATATTTTAGAAAAGTTAAACAGGTGATTAGTTTATCAACATGATCCGAGTCCCACTTGTCTTTGTGTTGGTAAAATTACATATTTACGTGTATTTTCAAAGAGATGTGATACACATTTTCTGTCTATCTCTCTCCATTAGTATAAGATATAATAAATAAAGTGCAGGACAGAGTCATACACAAACAATTGTTGTACGAATTATTGTATAAATAACATTTCTCGTTTTCAAAAGTGTAACCTTTTTCTGTTGGTCGAGACCTGAGCAGGATTGCTTCTGGTGTGGGGCATACCTTGGATTCATAACAAAAAAAAAACAAAGCTTTTTCTATTGGTAAATTCCAATCACACTCTCATTGGCTACGCCGGTGCAACTTGCTCAATAAATATTAAAGAATGACTAAAGCAAAGTCAACGCCTTCGTCTTGAAGGACACAGTTTATTTTCCTCTCATCTCAGTCTCCCTCTCAGCACATAGCAATAGCAGAAATTAGAGCTAGACAAAGATGGAGAAAGTGCAGGAAATTGCAGTTGATCAGTTGCTTCCACTCTTAAAGAAAGTAGTGAGCGCAGTGAAGGAGGTCCCAACAGATGTTGCAGGCATGAAAGGCAAACTTGATGGGGTTCAAGCCAACATTCATGACGCAGACAGAATGGCAGCAGCTGAAGAAGGCAACTCAGGTGAAGGAGTCAAAGCAAAGGTGAAGCAGCTGGTAGAAACATCTTTTCGCATGGAAGACATCATCGATGAATACGCAATCCGTGAGGAAAGGCACCTTCGCGGTGATGATCCTGGACGTGCAGCTTTGCCTTACAAGACTGTGGACTTCGTCAAAGCCATGACCTCGCGTCTTCAGTTTGCTTACATGAACGAGGATGTTAAATCGGAGTATGGTGCAATCAAGGACAGGAATAAAAGCGAGGATGGCTCCCAAACGCCCTTTTCTGGCGGAAACCAAGACGCCGCGTTCCGTAACCTTCGAGAGGCTCCTTTATACGTCGAGGAAGGCGACGTTGTGGGCTTTGAAGGCCCGCTAGATGAATTGATTGGTTGGATGGTAAGTGAAAGATTGAAGCGCACTGTCATCTCTCTGGTGGGAATAGGTGGACAAGGAAAAACAACTCTTGCCAAGAAAGTTTTTGACAACAAGAAGGTGGTCGAGGACTTCAAATGCCATGCATGGATCACAGTGTCTCAGTCCTACACAGTAGAACGATTGTTGAGGGACATGCTGCGGCAGTTGTGCAAAGAAAAAAAGGAGAGTCCTCCTCTCAGTGTTTCTACAATGGATCGAGCATCGCTGAGAGATGAAGTCAGAAACCGCTTGCGCGACGAGAGGTACGTCGTCGTGTTCGATGACGTGTGGAATGAAAGTTTTTGGGACGAAATGGAGTTTGCTTTAATAGATAACAAAAGAGGAAGTAAGATATTTATCACAACCAGGAAAAAGGAAGTTGCTATGCGTTGTATGAGATCTGCTTTTGTTCAGGTGCATGAGTTGCAGCCTTTAACTCCTGACAAATCTTTCGAATTGTTTTGCAAAAAGGCATTTGGATCTGACTTGGATGGACATTGTCCAAACAATCTCAAGAACATATCTACTGAAATTGTTGAAAGGTGTGAAGGTTTACCACTAGCAACTGTGGCCATTGGTGGCCTTCTATCTTGCAAAGATAGAGATGCAGGTGTATGGCAAAGATTTAGTAAAAATCTAAATCTAGAATTAGGGAGGAATTCCAATTTAACTGCCGTGACAAAAATTCTGGGTTTCAGTTATCATGATTTGCCTTACAATCTCAAACAATGCTTCTTGTATTTCGGAGTATATCCAGAAGACTACGAAATTGAAAAGGGGAGGTTGATTCGACAATGGGTAGCTGAGGGGTTTGTCAAATATGCTGAGACAGAAACTCTAGAGGAAGTTGCAGAACAATATTTAACTGAGTTGATCAACAGAAGTTTGGTTCAAGTATCTTCGTTTACTAGTGATGGCAAAGCTAAAAGCTGTCGTGTTCATGACATGCTACGAGCCATGATCCTTGAAAAAATGAAAGACTTAAGTTTTTGCCATTTTGCTAATGAACATGATAACAGGTCAGAAAGTGGGATGATTCGTCGCCTAACAATAGCATATAGTTCCAACAATCGGATGGCATGTGTTAAAAGCACAAGCATTCAATCACTACATATTTTTACAGATGCTGAACCGTTAGAAGAATCCTTTGCAATGAGCATCCCTGTAAAACACAGGCTACTAAAGGTACTTGATTTTGAAGGCGCTCCACTGTATGATTCTGTTCCAGAAAGTTTTGGGGATTTATTCCTTTTGAGGTACTTAAGCTTCAGAAATACAAAGGTAACCAATCTTCCGAGGTCCATTGGTATGCTCCACAACCTAGAGACACTGGATCTAAGGAAAACTAATGTTCATCAGATGCCTAGAGAAATTAACAAGCTTAAAAAGTTAAGACACCTTCTAGCTTATGATATGTCTAAAAGGATTGGATATGGACTTCAAATGGAGGATGGCATTGCAGACGGAGACCTTGCATCCCTACAAACGCTACGTGAAGTGGATACAAATCACGGTGGAGTAAAGTTAATAAAAGAGCTTGAAAGGCTTACAGAATTAAGGGTGTTGGGCGTGACTAATGTTAAACAAGAATTCACTAGTTTTCTGTGTTCCTCAGTAGGTAAGATGCAACACCTGGAGAAGCTACATGTTGATGCAATACGTGAACATGAAGTCATTGATTTGCATCTCAACGTATCTGCTGCACCTGTACTCCGGAAGCTTCACCTTGTAGGGAGATTAAACACGTTCTCAAATTGGGCTGCAAATCTCCAAAGTCTTGTTAAGTTGTCCTTGTCAAACTCCGAGTTGACTGATGATCCATTGACACTACTCAAAGATCTACCAAATTTGCTGTGCCTTAATATCCTCTATCGTGCATATGAAGGTGGATGTTTGCATTTTTCCAATGGGGGATTTCAGAACCTAAAGCAGCTAGTACTCAGACGCTTGTATAAATTGCATTCCATCCGTATTGATGATGGAGCATTGCCTTCTCTCAAGAAGTTCACGTTAGTCCTTATCCCCCAACTCATGGAAGTGCCTTCTGGTCTCTACAACTTGCCAAAACTTGAAGTTTTCCATACTATTAATATGCCAAATGAATTTGAACA
Organism: Spatholobus suberectus; assembly: GCA_004329165.1. Lineage (NCBI taxonomy): Eukaryota > Viridiplantae > Streptophyta > Magnoliopsida > Fabales > Fabaceae > Spatholobus > Spatholobus suberectus. The sequence continues at coordinate 39,546,705 of CM014737.1, read as the reverse complement.
AAGCATTGACGAGAACAGAGGACAACATAAATGGATAAAAGAGCAGGTGCCATTTGTAAGTATTGACGATCGATCTTGGCAAGAAAAAAGTCCAACTTCCAAAATATAGCTGTGTTTTTAATCTTCTGTTGAATATAATGTTATTGTTGTTGTCTACTGCTTAGCTTTCAAAATATGTTTTGTTTGATTCTTAAAGTAATTTCTATACTTTGTTTCTCGTACCCTCTTTTTAATCTGATGTATATGCATTCTTTGTTTATTCTGCATGTTCCTTTTAATCACTACTCATTACATATGCTTTTTGAATTGGTAAGCCCTATGATTTAAGTGTCATGGAATTCTAATTCTTCATGTGGACTTTCACAACAATGCATTGAATCATCATGAAACCTACCTTGGAATTCAGCGTTGGCTCTTCAAGTCCCGAAATAAAGAGAATATGTGGACCTATCTGAATTTCTTTAGCAATGTGATATAAAACTTATGAATAAAGGGGAGTGATTCAAGACATTTTGCTTTTTTAGTCAATTCCTTCTGCTATGTATCATGTTTGCACCATGTTATAAGAATTTCTCTTTCACTACTTGGAGGACCTTTTTCGTTTTCGTTGAAATATGCCTTTCTATTTCCGAATAAGGAGAAAAAAAAATCGGTGCAACTTCTTTGCTTTTGTAATGTTTTCTTGCTTATTTTATTTTTATTTAATTTTGATAAAATTCCTCTGCTTGTGGTTTCTATTGGATGCTTTCGTTCACTACACCAAAATCACAGTAACAAAATTGAACAAAGCAAAGAATTAATCATACTGCACATATAGTACTTAAAAAACAAAATTAATTGTGTAACCTTTTGCTAATGCAATTATGGTATAGATACTGTTTCCAATTCCGGGATCTTGATCTTTTTATTCTAGCACTGCCTTTGTGGTTGTACTCAAATTCAGAAAGGAATAACGATCTCAATTAATGACCAATGACTAATTCAGAAAATGCTTGTAGTGTCTACCAATTCTCAATTACTATCACTTGTTTTTTTTAAGTAAACCCTCCTTGTAAAAGTCTAATCAGTAATCACCTAAGTTGAAGAGAATTTACAAACCTTTTAGTTCGGAGTCTCACGGATACAATTTTCTTCCATTATTTACACACTTCAAGGAAGGGACAGCTTTCAAATTTCGAACTTAATTTCGTTTAATTTGGAACCACTGTTTTTGAGGAGAAAAAAAGATTGAATGTCGACCATTTTTATGTAAAAATCACATTAAATTAAATATGTAAATTGTCACTAGAATTAAAATTTCCACAGAAAATGAAAAGCGATTCTTGGGGAAAAAAAAAAGAAACTTGAAATGAAAGTGTTAAAAAATAAAAACAAAGAGGAGAAGAGAAGAGAGCAAAAACAGAACACACAACTTTTATGTTGAAACTGCAGAATGTATTTTCGTTTTGCATAATTCAGCAGATTTTCAATGACTTGTGTTTTGTAAAAATACAAAGATACAAGCAAAAAAGTACAAGCAATGTTGACTTAACTTAACTACTTCCCAAAATCATGGATTGTCACCCAATTTCAGCTGTTACACATTGACTAAACAGATTACAAATCAGAAGATATAAAAGTAACATATCTAACAGATTTTACATTCAAAATATCAAGAAAAGTCTCAAATCTAACACTCCTCCTTGAGAGTTTTCTTGAGCACTCCAAGTTTTGATCTAAGCATCTCAAAGTGTCCCTTGGAAAGTGCTTTAGTCATGATGTCTGCAATTTGTTTTTCAGAACTGCAATGCTCCAAGTTAATTTCTTTTGACTTCTCTACTTCTCTAATGGCATGAAACTTTACCTTGATGTGCTTAGTTCTTCCATGCTGGACAGGATTTTTAGCAATAGAAATAGCAGACTTGTTGTCCACCTAAATGACAGTAGCTTCACCTTGAATCTGCCCCACATCTAATAAAATCTTCCTTAGCCAAATAGCTTGATTTGCAGCAGCTGCAGCTGAAATATACTCAGCTTCAGCTGAGGATTGGGCCACAACATCTTGTTTCCTTGAATTTCAGGAGAAAACAACACTGCCAAATGAGAAAACATAACCAGAGGTGCTCTTGGAGTCATCTATACTTCTTGGCCAGTCACTATCTGCATATCCTTGAAGCTCTCCACTCTCATTTTTAAAGAAATACAAACCATAACTAGCTGTACCCTTTATATACCTCAAAACTCTCTTTGCTGCTCCAAAGTGAACTTGATTAGGAGAATGCATATATCTGGAAAGCAAACTTGCAGCAATCATTATGTTTGGTCTGGTTGTTGAAAGATACAACAAACTTCCAATTATACTTCTATAAACAGAAGCATCTGCTTTGTCATCACCATCATCCTTTGATAATTTTTCATTCACAACCAGTGGAGTGGCAACAGGCTTGCATTTCTCCATGTGAAACTTTCTCAAAATCTTCATAGCATATTTTTTTTGAGAAATGAAGATTCCATCATATGACTGAAAAATCTCCATTCCAAGAAAATATTTCATTTCACCCAAGTCAGTCATTTCAAATTCTTTCTCCATATCATTCTTGAATTGGTTCAGGGAATTTGATTCACTCCCTATCACCAGTAAATCATCAACATGTAAGGAAATAATGAGCTGCACTTCATTCTTTGACCACTTCATATACAAAGTGGCTTCATTTTCACTCCTTTTAAAGCCATTTTGTAGAAAATAACTATCAATTCTGCTATACCAAGCCCTTGGTGCCTATTTCAAACCATATAAAGCTTTGTGAAGCTTATACACTTTGTTTTCTGCAACCTAAAAACCTTCAGGTTGTTCAACATAGATGTCTTCCTTAAGCAAACCATTTAAGAATGCTGACTTAACATCAAAATGATATATTTTCCAGCCTAACTTGGCTGCCAAGGCTGCAAGCAATCTAATAGTATCATGTCTTGCAACTGGAGCAAATGTATTCGAAAAATCAACACCATGCTGCCGAAAATAACCTTTTACCACCAATCTTGCTTTGAGTTTGTTCACAGAACCATCAGGATTAAGTTTGGTTTTGTAAACCCACTTAACACCAATTACCTTTTGATTATTTGGTCTGTCTACAAGCTACCAAGTTTTATTTTTCTCTATCATCTTCATCTCCTCTTGCATGGCAGCTCTCCATCCTTTTATTTCAGCAGCTTCAACATATCCTGCAGGCTCTAATGCAACCACATTACATCTAGCATATACATCTTCTAAGGTCTTGGTGCCTCTTATTGGAAAATCAGTATTATTATCATAATTTTCTCCTTCATCATTAAAATTTTGCTCTTGAGAATTGTCTTCTCCAAGCTGCCTCTTGCTTGGACCTTCTGCTTGATATTTCTCCCAATTCCATTTTGACAACTCATCAAATTACACATCTTTGCTGACAAGAATTTTTTTTGGTCTCCAAGTTATATATTCGGTATCCTTTGGAGTTACTACTGTACCCCAAAAAGATGCCAACTTCAGATTTATGATCAAGTTTACCTCTCTTCACTTCAAGAATAAGAGCATAACATACACAACCAAAAACTTTTAGATGCTCCATCGAAGGCTTCCTTTCATACCATGCTTCAAAAGGTGTTTTTCCCTTCAGAGCTTTGGTGGGCAGCATATTCAACAAGTATACTGAGGTATTAACAGCCTCAGCCCAAAAGGTTTTTGGAAGACCTTTCTCAAACAACAAACACCTAGCCATTTCCACAACTGTTCTGTTCTTCCTTTCACTCACTCCATTTTGTTGGGGAGTGTAAGGAACAGTCAATTGATGCTGAATTCTTGCTTGCTCACAAAATTTTTTAAATTCTCCTGCTGTATACTCAGTTCCATTATCAAACCTGAGCCTTTTCATTTGACATCCAAACTCATTTTCAACCATGAGCTTAAACTTCTGAAATGTAGCAAACACATCAGATTTTTGCCTTAGAAAAAACACCCAACTCATCCTTGTGAAATCATCTATAAATAGTAGAAAATACTTGCTGCCATTTAGAGAAATTGTGCTCATTGGACCACACACATCAGTATGATTTAGCTGTAATTTTTCATTAGCTCTCCAGCTTGCTATTGCAGGGAATGGAAGTCTACTTTGTTTTCCAAATTGACATACATCACACACATCAACATTATCATCAATGGAAGGTAAATTCTGAACTAAACTATTTGAGCTCATTTGCTTCAAAGTGGAGTAGCTAAAATGACCAAGTCTTTTGTGCCATAAAACAGAATCATTTACTGCACTTGGAAAGGCATGCATAGTAGTTTGTTTCCACTTTATTGGAAAACTTTTATCTCTCATTTTGATAGACATTAACTCACACCCAAATGGATCAAATATGGTGCATATCATGTCTTCAAAATGCAGGGTATAATTCTTTTCAAGCATTTGGCCCACACTCAAAAGACTTTGATTTATCTCAGGCACATATAAAACATCCGAAATATATTTAGTACCTGAGGGAGTTTTTACAGCAACAACTCCTTTGCCTTTGACATCAACATTTTCTCCATTGCCAATGGTGACTTTGGAGAAATAAGACTAATTCAACTCCTTGAAAATGCTAGCATCATGAGTCATATGATTTGTGCATCCACTGTCTATAAGCCACACTTCTTTGCTACTACATGCTGAATAGCAAGAAGCAACAAATAAATGCTCCTCATTTTGTTCTTCATGCTCAGCAACTTGGGCTTGCTGTCCCTGCTGCTTTGCCTTGTTTTTGCAAACTTTCTCCATATGACCAAGCTGGTTGCAAGCTCCGCATTTGACTCCTGGCCTAAACCAACAAAAATTTTCTATATGATTTTTCTTTTTACAGTGAGGCAAGGTGGATACTTGTCTTTCCAACCTCCTCCTTTGTTGCTTTCTTCTTCCTTTTTTCCTTTTCCTTTCTTCCCACCAAATGACTTTTTTCCAAAGCTACTGCTGCCCTGAGCTTTGCCTTTGGTACTAGCCACAAAAGCACCTTCAACATTTTCTGCCATCCTCAAGGATCTTCTTTGTTCAGTGGCTTGTAGAGCATTTACAAGCTCTACAATTGATATTTGAGAAAAATCCTTGTCTTCTTCAAGAGAGGAAATTTTGGACTCAAACCTCTCAGGAAGACATACCAAGATTTTCTCTATAACTCGTTGATCACTAAGTTCTTCACCTAGTAATCTGATTTGTGTAACCACCTTGGAGAGCCCATCTGCAAACTCCTTCACTGTTTCAGCTTCTTTCATTTTAATTGCTTCTAATTCTCTTCTCAAATTTAACACCTTCATCCTCCTTGTTCTTTCACTTCCTTGGAACTCCTCCTTGAGTTTGTCCCAAGCCTCTTTTGTAGTCTCAAGATTCAATATGTTGATCAAAACATCATCATGTACAGCTGCTTGTACGATGGCAAGTGCTCTACCATCCTTAGCCACTTCTTCATTGTGGAATCTTATCTAAGCCACTCTTGGGTTGTCTGGTAAAGGAGCTGGATTGCTTCCATTTTCCACCACTTCCCATAGACTTTAAGCTCTCAGATAAGTTCTCATCTTTGCAGCCCACAAATCATAATTTTCTCTTGCAAATACTGGAGGTGGAGGTAGGGAACTGTTGCTGGAAGCCATTAGTTGAAGGTTTTTTATGTGGGTTTTCTTGCTTGTTTTCTCTCACTTTGTTTTTCAATTTTTTTATCACACTCACAGACCCTTAAAGATCAATGAAGCTCTTGATACCATGTTAAAAAATAAAAACAAAGAGGAGAAGAGAAGATAGCAAAAACAGAACACACAGCTTTTATGTTAGAACTATAGAATGTATTTTTGTTCTGCATAATTCAGCTGATTTTCAATGACTTGTGTTTTGTAAAAATACAAAGACACAAGCAAAAAAGTACAAGCAATGCTGACTTAGCTTAACTACTCCCCAAAATCATGGATTGTCACCCAATTTCAGCTGCTACACATTGACTAAACAGATTACAAATCAGAAGATATAAAAGTAACATATCTAACAGATTTTACATTCAAAATATCAAGAAAAGTCTCAAATCTAACAGAAAGCATTATTAGGAGCTTTACTTACCAGGAAAATTGTAGGGTAAAAAACAAGAATGCGATGGTACAATAATAAATTCAAATTTATTGTATCAGTACTAGCAGACAAAAGAATTGCAGTTCCATAAACGAAGTGTTGGATGATCGCAGCATGAAAAAAATAAAATGAATTTATAGGAATATAAAAAAAAATAGTGGCATTTAGTGATGCCTTTTGATCCAAGTAGGACTTGATGCCAGACAAATTGTTGGGAGTTTGATCTTGTGTGCAGTCTTTGCTGTCAAATTGATCAACTGCTAGTCATACTAACAATAGTAGAGTTAGTAACGCTCCTGATATATTGTTCCAAACTCTCCTTTCTATGCCTGATCATCATATAGGAGGATGTTGCATTGTGTATCAGATCAGAACCTTCTCTATATAGTGGTTGCAGTGCATATTTCGCTAATTTGCTCTCTGTAATGTACTGCTTCATGATTAATCTCTTTCTTGTGTTTTCTTTCCAGCTTCTCAATTCGCGTCTTTAAATTTTTATTATCTTGTTGCACAATTGCAAAGTTCTCCTGTATAACATAAGCAATAAAATATTCATAATGAATTAGAAATGTGTCAAGACAGAATAGGGAGGTCAGAGAAATTAGTGGAACATAAACGATATAATCCATCTTTAGAGCATGCTCTGCTTCCTTTTTCCCATTTAACAAATTATAGAATGACAGAAGTACAATTCATTCTGTATTCCTTATTCCTTAATCCTTATTCTGCCTTTCCTTGTTAATTTGTATTATTTTATGCCAATCCCTTTCTTTTTCCTATTTTTTTGGTAATTGGTGTGTCAACACACCATCCCAAATTAATATATTTTATGTCTCCATAGATGTTTTCAGCAACAAAATATAATGCACCAAAATTAACCCCCTTGTAATATGATGCATTGATTAGGGAACCCCTTTATGAGATAGAATTGTAACTCTGCAACAGCTGCTGCATGTTCAGCTTCTCTTAGTCTAACAAGTAGTTCTCATGCAACCTGAACAGCTTCAACAGCTCCTTTTTCAATAATTATGATTCCCTTTTTCTTTCCACCTTTAATGCAAAAAGCTCAGCAAAGTAGGCATGACCTTTTTTGAGGCTTTTTGCCGCTGCCTTCTTCACTTCTGCTATCCCTTCCATTACAGCATCAAGCTTCACAACCAAATCATGATATTTTTTTCTAGTAGATCAGCATAGTGTTCTACCATTCTGGCATGTCCCACAACTGCTTAGTGCATCATGCATCTTTGCTGTGCACTGCTTCTCTAACTTCAGTTCCATCTCCCACCTCTCCGCATGTTGGCAGTAGGACTCAATATCAGCTCTAAGTTCATCAGTAAGACAAATCCATTCACTAGTTAGAGAGCATGTCCAAACATTATTGGCGTTGACATAATGATATGCCACGATTGGAGTGCGTAGCTTCAAGGCTAAGGAATAATTTTAGAACACTAGGATCCTTGATGCCAAACTGTGTGTGAAGAGTATCCTTAATTTTAGTTAAGATGGCTTGTGAATTCCCAACTAAACCATCGACATAGATGAGCATGGCTATAAATGTGGAGACAATGTGTTGAACAGATAAAGAAAGATCTGCATGAGCTTGCTGGGATCCTAAATGAGTCACAAGAAAACTAGAAAGTCATTCGTACCACTTACGGCTGGCCTGCTTGAAGCCATAAAGGGATTTCAAAAGTTTGCAAGATTTGTTGGTACCGTGAGAGGGAACACCAAGAGGGATCACCATGTAAACGTCTTCCTACAATTTGCCATAAAGAAAGGCATTGTTCATGTCTAATTGGTGAACAAATCAACCCCTTCGGTTTGAGTATAGCCTTTTGCTACTAAGCGATCTTTGTACTGCTTAATGGAACCATTGAATTTGCGCTTAATCTTGAAGACCTATTTATTTCCAATGGGATGTACACTAGGAGGAGTGTCAACAATTGTCCAAGTATGATTGGACTCAAGAGCACACAATTCAGCTTTTATAACTCGTAACCAACAAGGGTCTTTGCTGGCCTCAGCATAAGTGGTGGGTTTGGTGGTGGAAGAAATGGACAGGGCATAGGTATGATGAAAAGAAGATAAGGAATTGTAGGAAAGAAAAGACTGAAGTGGGTATGGTGTGGTGGGTGAGGCAAAGGAAGAAGCCACATTGTAGTAGTAATTAGCTAGGTAGGGAGCAACATGATTTTGTCTTTTTAATTTTCTAAGGGAGGTTAGGGGTGGAGGAAGTGATGAAGGAAGAGAGATATCACTAGGTAGGGAAGTGGTTTGGGGTTGGGAAATGGAAGGTGGTGTGGTAGGAGGCAAAATGGGTGTAGTCGGTTTAGAGGGAATGAAGCATTGCGAAGAGGGGCAAGTTAATGATGAAGAAAAAGGAAATATAAGTTCATTAAACGTAGCATGTTGAGAAATAAGAATCTCCTTTGTAACATCATAAGCAACAAAGCCTTTCACACTAGATTTGAACCTGAGAAACACACATTTTCGGGCCCTAGCATTAAATTTAGTTGGTGAGCAACCAAAGAGGAAATATAGCAAAGACACCCAAAAACTCTTAAGTTCTTCAAATTGGGAAAAGATCAAACATCAACTGAAAAAGGAGAACAATCATTTAACAACTTGGAAGTAAGGGTGGAAATAGGCTAAGCTAGACTAGGCTTTGCTAGGCTTGAGTATGGCCTTGATTAAAAATATATATGGCCTGAGCCTAGCTTGTTTAATTGTCATAGGATTTTTTAAAGGCCTGATCTGACCTACATAAAAGCCTGACCTAACCTACAAGCATGTTTAAGGATCTACTTTGTGATAATTTAACACCATGATAGTGGTATGATAATTTATTTAAAAATATATTTTGCAATAAGACCTCTAAATAGGATATAAATTTATCTTTCAACAAACTTATAAGCTTGACTCCTTATGTAGGTCAACATACTTAACATTTAAAAAGATAAATAAATGTACAATTTTAATACATTAGAACAAATTTAATATAATAATAATAATATTAACAACAAATATTTATTTATATCTATTTAAATAGGTCGGCCTATTAGGCCTAAAAGACTTTTTGAATAGCCTATGCCTAGCCTTTTTAACTAAATAGGCTTTAATAAAAGCCTTGGCCTAATCTATTTTCTGAAAAAAGTATGGCCTGGCCTAAGCCTGAAGTAGGCTAGGCCATAGGCCTCTGTCCAGCAGCCTGGCTTATTTCCAATTTTCCATCCTTACTTGGAAGGCATTTTATTGATAAGATAAACTACATGCAACACTGCATAACTCCAAAGAAACTTAGGCAAACTAGATTGCGTCATCAAGGCTCTAGCAATATTCAAAATATGCCAATGTTTGCGTTCAACACAACCACTGTTCAGGTGTTTCCACACAACTAGTTTGATGTAGGATGTGCTTTTGACCATAGAAGTTAGCCATCTTGAATTCTAATCCATTATCGCTGAGAATAGCTTTGACAGATTTGTGAAGTTGGTTCTCAACCATAGCAACAAAGTGTGCAATATGAGTTTGTACCTCATGCTTGTCGTGTAGCATGACAATCCAAGTAAAATGTGTAAGATCATCTACAATGGTTAGAAAGTACCGAAATTTGTGTATAAAGGATAGGGAATATGGTCCCTATATGTCCATATGTAACAATTCAAAAGAAGAAGTAGCTCAACTTGAACTCACAGGAAAGCAAAGTCGCTTATGTTATACAAAATGACATGTCACAAATAATGTTTCTATTTACATGAATGTCTGGAAAATGTTTAGACAATGTATAATGAGATACATGGCCAAAGCGAAAATGCCAAATAGTTGCATGGGGGACATTATTCATAGCAGAAATAGAAACTACATTCTTTACAGAAACTAACTTAAGGCTATTAGAATTTTCAGGTTCTAAGTGATAGAGGCCATGTTGCAAGCTAGCAAAACCATTCCTCTTCTATGAGAAATCCTATATTAAACAAACATCATTAGTAAATATGTTAACCCATTGGCAAGTGTACCAATTCGCACAAGTCGATGGTGATGAGTATGAGTATCATTTTCCAAAGGACTTGTGTAATACTAGGTTTTTATACAATTTGATGTTATAAAAAGAAATATTAGAGTGAGACAATCAAAGATTCTTTTCTTTTTTTTGAATTTTTACGAACACTTGGAATGTAAAAATAAAGATTAACAATAGATAATAAAAACGTTGGGGGTTTGACTATACTACATCGTCCTTTCATGTATACAAAGATTACTTATTGAATCTATGCTTCATTCATTACCCTAAACCATCACAGTTATCCAATCCCTAATCCCTTAGCAGAGTAGATCTAAGTTATTTAGTTAAGCCAATAATTCATTGATTAGTTTAACTAGCTAACTTGCATTAAGAAAGGATGTTAAGAAATGGGTAATAAACCTTGTTCCATTCCCAAATACAAGATCTATCAGGTGTTCACTTTAGATCTATGAAAAGAAAATGTTTTCCAGCAACATCCAAACAATGAGATCATGTTATGGGAGATCAGACCATAACAAGCATTAAGAATAGAAGTGAAACACATATGAATAAAACATAAGCATTCAATAAATAACTTAAGTATACATGAAAGTAGGTTCAGTTACATCAAACCCTAATCAAGGTAAATCTAGCTACTCATGATGCAGTGGAGTAGCCGAGAAGAAATGAAGAAAACAGATTGGAGATCCATGGAGAGCTTTCTAGCTTGTTCCAATGCTCCAAGGATTGAGAGGGAAATGCTCCAAAAACGGATGAGAGAGCATTTGTGTTAATAACTTCACCACTACTCTAATGCCACATTCGCGCCCTCATTAAATGAGTTGTCCACTTTCGTTGAGTGAGGGTACAGCTTCGCTCAGCAAATCCTTAAATTTGAGGTTTTAGGGCACAAATTTCACTCAGCAGGAATTGCTCTCGTTGAGCGACTCCTTCGACTTCAGAAAACTCCACTATCTAGAACTCAAGTATTCGTTGAGTGAAGGTCATGCTCTCTCAGCAGATTCTGGTAAGCAATAATCCTTCTAAACATCTTGAATCCCTTTTCTTCAAATCCTACAAAAATTGACAGGAGATCAATAGTAAAATGTTCAAATTCATTGAGTCTAACTATTGATCCGAATTACTTACATTTGGTGGATTCCGAGGTCAATTAAAGTCTTAAGTAAGAACAAATGAGAAATAATTGCATAAATACACACCTAAATTGTATGTATAATTGCCATTCATCAGAATACCACTTTTCAATGACTGGATTTAACTAGTTTAGATATGGAAAGCAGATTTACATGAAAGTAAGGCAAATAAAGCACGTCATTAAGAACAAGCTACTGAGGTAGCTTCACAGAAATGGGAGAAATAGTACCATAGGAAGAAAATGATTCCAAGGAATTACAAATGTGATTAGTGGCACTTGAGTCCACTATCCAGTGTGATGAATTCATATGCCTAACACAAGACAAGGCATAAGCAATACCTTCTACTCCACAAGTGGTATGGGCATGATTAGTGTCATTGCAAGCTTGTATCTGATTGACAACATGGTCTGCCTCTACTACAGGGGATTGTAAATTTATTTTCTAAAATAGCATTAAGAGCATTTTGTGTTCTTCATTAGTAAGTGTTGAATTCTAAGAATGTTGATGCACTGCAGGTTTGCCAACTGAATTATCACCATTGAGTTAGTGCTATCAATCACTGTGTTGTTGATAGAAGAGGTGCCTTTCTTGAAATTAGGAGGAAAACCGTGTTTCTTATAACAAGTTTTGATGGTGTGGCCAATTTTGCCACAAAAAAGTACATTATAGAGGTTTCTTGGAATTAGAAAAATTGCCTTTACCTTTGCCATAGGGTTTCTTGGTATCAACGACATTGATGGAGATAGAGGTCTCTTCAGTGGCATCGGGCTCTAAGACATTTTGGGTTTCAAACTGAATAACCATGGAAAAGGCACGATTAAGGGTAGGTAAGGGATTATTCATCACAATTTGAGATCAAACCATGCTAAAACTCTTATTGAGATCATTCATGAATCTCATTACTTGATATTCTTCTCAAAGTTTCTTAACATCACGTAGTGCCTCATAATGACATTAGGGAATCAGACAATAATTGTCCAATTCCTCCCAAAATATCTTAAGTTGAGTAAAGAAATTAATGTCAAAAAGCGAACCTTGCTTTGAATTATACAATTCCTATTGAAGATCAACGACGCCAACAAAATCTCCTTGTGCAAATCTTTCACGTAATTCCTTCCAAAGCTCAAAAGCATACACGGAATAGATGATGCTTTGAGCAATACTCGGAGTAACAGAATTGAGTAGCCAAGAATGGACAAGATTGTTACAGTGTTCCCGTGCCTCGTAACTTAATTGAATCGATCTTCTAGAGGAAGAAAAGATCCATCAATGAATCAAATTTTATTTTTCATGATCAAGGCCTTGCCCATTAACCTAGTCCAAGAATGGTTGTTCTTGTTTCTGCTTAAAAGAAGGGTAACCAAACCATTGGTGGAACTCTCTGCAACATGGACGTAACACATGTTATACGATGGATCCATTGGAGCTAGATTTAGAGTCACCACATGAGAAGTTGAGGTAGATGAATTTCGTGGCACGATTGTAGCAAAGGTACGTTAATGGCAGAAGAAAAAGGGAAAATCTAATACCATATGATAAACTAATAAACGATACTAATTGAGAGAAAAAGAAGACTTAAAGTCTTATATGTTGATGATCTAAAACAAGATTGAGTGTACATGTGACTATTTATACATGTCAAAATACTAACTAACTTGCTAACAAACTTATAGGTCTATAACAAGCTTATGCAAAGTGTGAGTATTTGATACACATGTAATATATCAAGAGCATCTAATAGTGAAAATTCTTAATTTTGTGTCAAAGACTAGATGTAGCCCTAATTGTTTAGGAGTGAATTGGTATAAATTTTGTGAATACTTTTTTGCGAAAAGAATACTCATCTCTCTAAACTTTATCTCTTTTTGCAAACACATACCATAAACTTTATTTTTGTTCCAATTGATCCTTAAACTTTACTCGCTTAGTAAATAAATATTTTAAACTTTAATTTGTCTGAATTGATCCTTAAACTTTATCTCTTTTAGCACACATACACCTAAATTTTAAATTCATCTCAATTAATATTTAAAACTGACCCCTTTTGTAAATAGTTTATTATATTAAATTTAAGTTAAATTACTAATAGCGAAGAAATCTCAACTATTTATTTATTTTAAATCTTAATCATTTACTAGTTTTACTTTTATAAATCACTTTTTCAAACATTAAAACATAATAAAATTGAGAATTAAAAAAATTAAATAAAGGGTTTTTTATTGTTTATAATTATTTTCTCTCTTTTATTTTTTCTAAATTCATATTTTTATTACATTTAATATATGAAAAAATGAATTATAACAAAAAAAAATATTAATGAATGATTGACACATTTAAGAGATATAAATAAATTGTTAGGATTCTTTTCCATTAGTAATTTAATTAACTCTAACTTGATAGAGAAAACTATTTGTAATAAGCATAAAGTTTAAAGATCAATTGGAATGAAATTAAAATTTAAGATTGCAATAATAATAATAATAATAAAGTTTGAAAATCAATTGAAACATAATTAAAGTTCATGGTGTCTATGTGCAAATTAAAAGAGGTTAAGTTTAAATATCAATTGGAACAAAATTAAAATTTAGAGTATTTATTTGCAAAATTAAAAAGAATTAAATTTAGGGGAGTTACAAGACTTCTTTCCCTATTTTTTCTGCCAACCTTTTATACTAGCTAACATCAAATTTTGAGTTGTGGTTTTTGAAATCAAAAGTTTTTAACGAAACAATTTTAAGAAATTTGTTCTTAACAGTTTTCGTAAGTCTATCGTCTAATAGACGAAATTTTCATAAGAAATTATTGATATTATTGATATAAATCAATTTGATACATCTGATTAAGTTTTTTGCTCACACTAACTATGACTTGGGTTTGATTATCAGATTTTTCCTATTAGTAAATAATATGTAAATTCTACTATAAATCATCACTGATGTTGGTATTATTTCTTATGCCTTATAAGGAGACGTGCCTTCTTTTAATTTAAACTTTCATCTACCAAAAAAACTTTTTTGTCATTTTATTTTAAACAAGTACATTATATACCATCTCCATCACTCATTATTTATATTTTAAGGCAATATATACTTCTTAAAGCATTATTAATTACATAAAATGACTTTCACCGACGAGAGTAAAATATTAAAAGAGAAAAAAAGATATGTATTGACAGCGTAATTTTTTTTTACATTTCTAATTACAAACTATCATGTATAATAAGTTTGTTGACTTTGAAATAATCATCCTAAACATCGTACCACAGCTGATTTTTAATTGGTTCACAGTATAAAATCTTTTATACTAACAATGTGAATCCATTACACTCGTATTGAAATATTTAGAATGTAATTGTGAATTCGTTTAAATATTTAGAAGAGATATATTAATTAATCAAGATATACTTAAAAAACAATTAATATTTTAATATTTTATAAGATAACAAATATATTAGTACAAATTATAATACCGGAAGTAATATTTTCTCCTGCCAAAGGCAAAGAGAGATGCACGATGCATTGTTAATGAGTTTCACGATTAGGAAGAGAACTTCCTACATTGTCGGTGCAGAGTTAATGAATTTGCCAATCATATACTGTTCATTCTAAATATTTATGATGGTTAGGTGATTTTAATGTCTTGGAATAAATGGTTTCTATAAATATGGTTAAAGATTAATGGTTTCACATCAATACTTTCACGTTTTGCTGCTCAATCATTCTCGATGTGCTTCCGACAAATCGATCAAGTTGCGCATCAATTCCTTCGTTTTGCTGCTCTGTCTTTCTCATGACGCGCCATCAACATTTTTTTTTCTTTATAGTTTTTTATTATTAAGTGCATATTATAGAAATTTTGTTAATTATATAAAGAATGAGCCCAGATTATTCTATAAAATTCTTACGAAATTTATCAAATAATAAAAAATATGTTTAAAAAGTATATCCAAAAACATATCACTAGTATTTTTTTTTCTTACTAATGATTTGTTTAGTCAAAGATTTAATGTATAATTAATGAGTATCACGCGTGTATTATATATATAGATATTTTTTAAACATGAATAAAATTTTAAAGAGAATGCTAGCAAGTATTCTTAACATACTAGTTAAAAAAATAAAAGTAAAAATATTTAATAAAGAACATTTATTATAATAAAAATATAAAATTATTTAGCATTTAATTAGTTTTTTGAATAATTGAAAAAATTTAAGAGATTATATTAAATTTTCTTTAACCAATATCTTTTTTATACTTGTTAGTAATATTCAAATTTTAAAAGTGTAAATTAAAGAAATATGTTAAAATTATAAATAAAGTATGCAAATTAATTAAAATTAAATATATTAATTTAAAATTTTAAAATTTAAAAGAAAATAAATTGAGAATGATATGTATCATTTTGAAGGAAAAAATATACTAATTAAGGACACGTTTAGATTATATAATCAACATCTTACTTTAAATTTTTTATTTAAATTTGAATTCTATCAGAACTAGAATTAGTTTAAATTTAGAGATTTTATGCTTAAGTTAAGCAAAGAAATAAGATGTACGTACAATTAAAAATCCAAGTTCAATTCTATTTTTTATTTTTTATATGTAAGATCCAAAATTTTAATAAAAATGATTAAAATTCTCATTAAAAATTTACTTAATATCTTAAAATTTAATAT
Organism: Spatholobus suberectus; assembly: GCA_004329165.1. Lineage (NCBI taxonomy): Eukaryota > Viridiplantae > Streptophyta > Magnoliopsida > Fabales > Fabaceae > Spatholobus > Spatholobus suberectus. The sequence continues at coordinate 39,530,768 of CM014737.1, read as the reverse complement.
AATAATATAATTACTAATTTAAATTAATAATATATAAATTTAAAAATTAATTTCCCAAAATTTTTATATACAGTATTCTGCTCCTAACAATGGTGGCCTTCAATTCCTCCTCCCAAATCACTAGTCATTTCTTTGTGTGATTGATGTCAACGACTTCTGTCACACCAACAACGATCTTTTGATGTATCCGTCGCCTTTGCCTGAAGGAATGTCATCGCAAAAACACGAAAAGTACATTTTTTTATTTTCAAATTGAGCATGATGTTGATTATTGGATTTGATTTCTTTTAATTAAAATAAAGTGTAAATTAAGGATTGAAATTGTGATAAAATATATTCATATGCATAACAAACTGCTAAACTGTATACTTTAATAGCTAAATATATATTATTTATTTATTATTTTTTATTAACCTTTAAGAGAATATTTACACAATTATAATTAGAAACTCCATGATCAATATATAAGTTTCAAAGAATTAATGATTTTTTTTTTGTTACAAATTAAGGTGGCTCTGAATTTTTAACTTATGACTTTATATAAGCTTTAGACATATTAAAGGGAAAAAAATCATCAAGGGAGTCTAGCTCAGTTAGTTGAGCAGTGTGCATGGGTTGTTATAAATTCTTTGATACCAAAGTTTGAGTCTTTCCTTTGATTCAAAAAAGGAAAAAAAAATCAGTACATAAACTTAATAAATGAGATGCAAAGGTATATAATATAAGAGATTATTTTTCATGCCTTATAAGTATAAATATATTTATATTGGTAATCAATCAAAATTTATCTCAATTACAACTTTTAAAATGATTATTATAAAGTCGACAAACTTATCATATTTATCAATATATGATTTGATTACAGTGTAAAAGTGATATTCTAAACTTTTACACTAAATTCTTACATGTCAATTATAAACTTACCCTAAACTTTTATACCATGGATATCTTTTAATTAAATTCATAATACAAAACGGTAATAATTGTATTTTTTATTCTAAATATTGTTTCAGTAAGGGTTTAATATATATAGTGTTGCATCGATCCTATATATATATGTGTGTGTGCGTGCGTGCGTGTGTGAATGTTTGCTTTAATAATTAAGTTGAAATGATTAATTCTAGACAGTATTTGGTATTAATATAGGTAGAATGAGAAAGAAAATGTAATTACTAACAAGCAAAAAAATTATGCTTTTTACCTAGAAATAAAATTTAAGAAGATGCAGCAAATGCAGTGCTCACAATTTTTTTTTATATTTTTAAATATGATCATAACTCAGATGGTATAATGATACAATATCTAAAGCTATGCTGGACAATGAGTGTATGTACACAGTACACTCATCTCAACATATTTCTCAGCTTCTGACCACGAGAGAATTAATAACAGCAACAACAATATTCAGACATGTATACTATATTTCTACTTTTCTTTTATCTTATTATTCTTTCTAATTTTCTTTTTGGTCAAATCACATTACTTATCATATTTTTTGGTTTTCTATTTTATTTTTCTCTGTCGTTAAGTGTATACTTCTAATTAGTGTATAATAATCATTTTTTTAAATGACAAAACTTAGAAACCACTTTAAATGTTTTTGGTATTATTTCTAATTAAAATTAGAATTTTACCCAATAATCTAGTAATAAAAATATACATTGAAGATCAACATAAATTACGGAAATAAAACTTAGAGGGCAATACCTAAAGTGCTTATTAAAAACTACATGTAATTTTTTCTTTCTACACTGATGAATTTAAGGCAAATGCTCATATTTAATGTGATAGTGTCGGATAGTCTCCAAAGAACTACATGCATGTGAGAAACTAAATAAAACTAATGAAACTAGGACCAGGGAGTAGGTTGGCCGGTAAAGTCAAACAAATGGTCCATTCAACTTTGTTGGCTTTAACTATCAGATTTATTCGTACTACAATCATAAACGAGCATCAAACGACATTATCGTTGCTCTGTTTTTTTTGTTTTTTTTTTTTATATACTGCTCTTTCCCTTTTCCCTTTGCATCCTTTTCTTTTCTATACATGCATTTTTCGAAAGAATGTAGTCAAACACTTCGAGCCCAGAACCGTTTATGTGTTTCACGTTATGACGGTTTGGTTCCGCAAATGACTTTTTCATTTGAGACAGATTCAAAAATGAAAGGTTATGAGATATGTTATCATATTTATAGAAATCCATGGAATATTCTCCTTTTATTTTCCCTTACCAATATTGGCACATGCAATTTCACCATTGTGTGTCCTTCCTTTATTTAGAAAATAGATGTAAAAGGATAAAGTAGATAGAGAAGAGTGCGGAGAAGCAAAATAACACTAAACAAGAGTCAATAATATTCAATTTAAGAATTATTTCCGCTTGACACGTAAATGCTTGAAGCAAACGAGTGAACAGCGTACGTGAACAGATGAAAGTTACATGTTATTAATACGTACGGAAACATAAGAATAACTAGCATGTCTTTTTATGTGGAGAGTGCAAAGATTTCATGGAAATCCACCTCCAGCTCCCCCACCAAATCCTCCCCCCGCGCCACCACCAAGTCCGCCGCCACCTCCAAACCCTCCTCCACCACCTCCCCCAAATCCAGCACCAGCACCAGTACCAGCACCAGCACCACCTCCAAACCCGGCTCCTCCACCGACTCCACCTCCGCCACCAAACCCTCCTCCACCACCACCACCAAACCCTCCTCCGGCTCCACCACCTGCACCAGCACCAGCACCAAACCCTCCTCCTGATCCACCACCTAACCCTCCTCCTCCACCACCACCAAAACCACCTCCACCTCCTCCTCCTACACCTCCCCCAAACCCTGGATGATGAAAGAAGTTCTTCTCATCCCTAAACGCACCCTTCTCACTCCCAAGCTTCCTTGCACCAATGGTGCAAACAAGGGCACCAAGAAGCGCAAGAAGAAGAAACCTAGAAGCCATCTTGTGCAACAAAACCAAGTCACTTGGCCAAGATGGCTAATGGTGAGTGAGGAGCAAGAGAAGGGAGTAGGGTTTATATAGCAATGCCCCAAAGCCAAAGGCAAGGTTAAAACAAATAAGAACTAAATTATTATGGATGTATACGAACATGCTTTAAATTGGATCATCTTCTTAACCATCCAAACGCGTTGGGACGCATAAATGCTTCCAACTGCCTCTATTTGAAAAAAGAGAGGCCTCAACCACTCATATATCTCAAGGCCCCACCCCTCACTTATCTACCTTGTCAGAGAAGGATATTCACGCTGCTCAGAGTCCTCTTTTGATCTGTTTTTGCATGGGTCTTCCCCTGCAACCTGCAACTTTTGAGTTTCAATATTCTTTATATTCAATACAACTCTCTGACCCTCTCATTTTATCATTATATATTATATATACATATACATAGATATATTCATGGGTTTCTAGTGACTTCGTGTGAATTGATACTTAATTAGGAGAGTCTGAGTTTTTTGTGATTCACATAATTGTAGTGCAAATTTAAAGGGTTTCATGTCACAACTATAACATGTTGTTGGTAATGTATGAGGTAATGGAACTGAGATAGGTTTTTTTTTTTTTTTTTAAACACCCAAAAGGAGGTGGCTTTTAATTTTTGAGAAACCTAAAAGGAGTACATTGTTTTGGTGGGAATGTCTCTCTACTTTTTCAATTCTTGACTTTTTGTTGTTTAGCTCATTCAGTGAAAAATGATGATATTAAAGTTTTCTTGTTTGACTGGTTTAGACAAAAATGATATTAAAGTTTAAGAAGCTAAAAAAAGGGAGGACTGGATTTGAGCTTCTAAAAGTAAGAGGGAATATGCTTGTAAAGGAAAGGGAAAAAAAATGAGTGGACCTTCATAAATACATTCTGACAACCGACGAGGTAGGACAATTTGATTTTTTATTTTTTATTTTTCTATTTAGAGAGGAGTCTACTGATTTAATTCAGATCGTTGGTGGTATAAAATTTAGACGTTAGTATTGTTTTTTTCTCATATGTAATTTTTTTTTTTTTTCCTATTGGTGTATTATTCCTTTTAACTATTTGTATCAGGCCCTTTAGGAGCTCTCTTTATATAAGGGTTAATTTAATTTGACTTATTCAAAAATGATAGGAAATTTTGAAATGTATATATATGTGTGTGTGTGTGTGTGTGTATATATATATATAATCGTAGACAATGCTAACAGAAACAAATGGATAAATTATAAACGAAAATCAATATCTAACACTTTGTCTATGGATAATTTTGAAAATTGGATTTGCATGAGCAAAAATTTGTGTGAGATGGGTCATGACTTTTGTATGATTATATAGTTTAAAATGACATTGATTCCAATAATTAGTGTTATTGGCAGCTTATATTTCTTCTTTTACTTGTCACACTTTACTTTTCAAAAATCATTTTTTATAATTCTTATGATTATTTAAATATGTGATCTTAAGAATCATTTCACTTAAGAAAATATTTTATTATTCTCATTTAATTTGTTCGCTGTAGAAAACAATGAGATACGCTACTTCATTTTTCATTTTACTTCATGCAGATAGATTAGATGGTCCTTTCACACTATTAGAATTTTTCTTATTACATGTGATTTTTTTTTGCAGATTTTACATAAAAATTCGCTGGAAACAAATTTATTGTGAATAATTGTTTGCAGGTAATACTTTTATGGGTATAATTTTCCTATGTATTTAAAATCTGCAAAATTTCACAGCTAATTTTTAAATCTGCAGAAAATTTCACAGGTAATTTTCTTGCGAACTTTTAAATAATATCACAAATAATTTTTAAATTTCTCAGAATATTTATATAAATTTATTATTTATTTATTTTGTAATACATTACTCTATGATTTTTTTAATATTAATTGTAATGACAATAAATTTATTTAATTTATAAAATATTAATAAAATTATTAATTATATTATTGTTATATATAGTATAGACACATATGATATAAAATAATTACTATTGTATAGAGAGAGAATAAAAATGCACTATGAAACCTAAATAGAACAAAGATGAAATTATTATATGGAAATTATTATATAATAACGTTTTCTTCTACAACATATAGAAATGAATTGAAACGAACTTGACTCATTCACTACTACCTCATTAAGAATATGTCTTCTTCACATTAACTTTACTTGATTGAAGATTCTACAGTTGGCAATTGTTTTGAAATGAAATACTTGAGCATTGCATCACAGTTTTAGACCTGTGTGCATCAGGTTATTTAATAATTATGCATGACATTCCATATCAGCATATCATGAAGAAATTAAATCTAACTAACACATTCCGAGAAGCAAATCCGAGCCAATGCTTCATTGGGCATATCAGACTCTCAATCTGCCTTGATATGGTTGTTATCACATCTTCAATTCATTCATATCACATATATAACTTAATTTTAAGAGATTCATTCACCATATGAAAGAAGGTTATTTGCAGTGACATTTATTGCTGGCAAATCTCAACCTATCATTGCAAAAAAAAATTTTGCCAACAAGAAAATTGTTGCTACAAGTCACTACAAGAATGATTGTTGCAAAAAGTTTTGCAGCCATATTGAATGTCGTCACTATCTATGCTTTAACAGTTATAATTGTTGCTATTATTTTGACACATTTGTTGTTGCCACAACTAATTTGTGGTAACCACTAAAGTCGTCATCATGTTTTACATGTCTTAATGACTATTATCGTTGCAAAATACATTTTTTTTATCAAAGTTCATGCAATAAGATACTTTTCTTAACGATTAATACAATAAGTCATCTTTTCCCAACAACTACAATTGTTATGATGAAGTATATTTTCTTAGCAACATTGTTTATTGTTATCTCTTGATTTTTCTTAATAACAAAAATGACAGCTATAAATTACCATTTTTCAACAACTTATGTTATTGTAAAGGATTTTATACATATTTAATTTTATTTAATCAAAATTAAATATTATATATTATAAGATTAATATTAATTATACTTATTAATTTAATGATTGTAACTTTAAAATTAAATTATAATAAAATTAATTAAAAGATAAATCAATTTATATAAAAACAAGTCATGATTAATATTGCAAATATGAAAAAAAAAAAGCACAATTTACACAATATTCACTTAAATAAATAACAAAAATAATTATTTACATGAAATAACATGAATTTAACATTAATTTCTTTATCTAGATCTTCTTGATCAGTTGAAGCAATCCTACTAGTTAACCTGCAAAATATTAAAACCGAATATTAGACTTACATTAAAAAGATATTTAGCATAAACCAGTATCAATTCAAACAAAACATACTGCCACTAGTAGAAATTTTCTCATAATCTTCCCGTTAAAGTGAACACATGCATTAGAAAAGGTGTAGCGGATAATATTTTATTAATTAGTTGTCTTTTCTGGGTTAGTTTTTTTAATAAATTAGTTATGAGTTTTATTATTATTAATTTAAGGATTTTGTTAATGTCAGTCTTTAGACACATTAAGAAGCTGATATAAATACTATTAAAAATACAAAATTTAATATTTTAAAAAAATAATATTTTATTTTAAGTAATTGATATGAATAATAAATATTATTTATATTTATTAATCAAACCTTTAGTTTATAATATAAAACTATGTTTTATATTATATTATAGTATCCTGATACAAATACAATGCACATCATCTAATTATAAATTTTTATTCAAACCACAATAATTTCTATAATCATTAGTGATATATATATTCTATCAATATGTAGATTTATTAGAGAGATGGACACAAAGACAACTCGTTAGTCACCCTCCATTTGGTGGCATCGAAGGTGGGAATGTCAACCATGGAATAGATCAAATGAACAAAGAGAGACGCAACCATATCAAGAAAAAGAAAATCACCAAACAATAGTCAACAAAGAAGAAACTAACTTGAACAAAATGAAGGCAATGCTCGTTAAACAAACTAATAATCCATATGGTTGCCTTCTGCTTTTCAAATTGGCATCACAATTTATAACTGCATTAAAATCATCTTCTTCGAACATCTGTGTCTCTACAATACCCCATACATATAATAGGATCAACAAATGGCACAAACTTTTTAGGTTATTCAAATTCAAAGAAAAAAGAAAAAAAGCACTTATTATCGAACTTTTGGAGACTACTCCTCCTCCGCTACTGTCGCCCATGGCTTGTTAGTTACTCTAAACTCTTTTTTGTTTTGTTGTTATATAAACATGGGAGGAGTGGAGTAATGCCAAAGGAGGAAAGAAAAAGTCTGAGGGACAGTTTCTCCCTCTAATTTTTAGTGCTAAAAAATTCCCGCCAGCTATTAAAATTTAAAATTGATGTATTTTGATAATTTTATTAATATTCAAATCAGTTTTTCATTGAAAATAATTTAACCATTTATTTTTTCACTATTTATGATAAAAAAGACTTTAATAATAAGATATCATTTCAAAACTTATTTAAAAGAATGATATTAAATACTTTTTATAAAGTAAAATATTATTTATTAAATTAGTTAATAAATTTTATTGATTAATGTTGTCATCTAAAAATTTTAAATTAATTATGTAACTGTCGTTCATAATGTAAAAACATTTAAATATAATATTATCTAAATTTTTAAAACAATTATAATACCAACAAAAGATTGATATTTTTCAATTAATATTTAGACTCATCATTGATATAAATTCAAACTAAACTCTCTATGCTCTTACTGATTCAAGCAGAATTGTCTCTTGTGAATGATACCTGTGGTATATATATATATATATATATATATATATATATATATACTCTCTAGAATCCACACGTCAATTTCACTTATGCCTTAAAATCAGCATATCTAAATTTAAATTCAACTCACTTATTCTATAATATTAGCATATTAAATTTAAATTCAAATTAACTACCCCCTAAAATTTACTCATCGAGATCAAGATCCAATGAATAAGCTAATTATCATGTTATCAAATTCAGAACTAATTATTAATGTCAAATATTCTAAAAAAATAAATGCTTACAAACTAAAGTTTATATTTTTAATATTTATACATGTATATTATTCTTAAATCTAATTTGTAGGTGGGGGTATTCTAGTTTAACTAGCGATCTGATTTCAAGTTTTAAGTATGCAATTGTGTTAAATATTCAGAAAGGAAAACTTTATTGACCACAGTGGTTCTACCTAATTCAAGCATGATTGTTTTCATGAGGAATACTTGTGATCTTTACAAAAAATATTAAATATTTATTTATTAAATAATAAAATATTAAAACTTAATTTAATAAAACTGTACGTTAAATGGGCTATTAACTAAAGAGAGATTAATTCATTTTTTTTTTATCTTTTCAGACTTTTTAAATTTATTTTTAAAATCAAATTCAAATAATAATTTAAAAAAATACTTATCTATTTTTTAGATTATTTATCTTTTTTAATTTAATCTTATCTCAAAATTTCAAATTGATTTAAAGGAATTTTTTTATTACGCTTTTTACTTTTTTATTTTATTTTTTTAGACTTTGGCATTATTCTAAACCATAACTACTAAAATTTAGTTCTAAAATAATGGAAAAAGGCACATGAGATAAAATAAAGAAATTTTCCATGAAATCAATAAACAATGAATACTAATCATAATTCCAAACAAAAAAAAGGTAGCTAATGATACGTGTAAAATAAGTTTCGCACTACATGTGCTCGATTCTGCGGTCATGTTTTTTCATACGCCCAATTAAGTTTTAAAAGTTTGTTTTAAGTACACACAACTGCTGCTCAGCAAACATTGTCTCCCTCTTTTTTATATTCTTTTTTATTTTTTGTTAGTATCCCAATCATAATAGATTATTCACAAATATCATAAATAATAATATAAAAATGATATGTAATTATGATAAAATTTTGCATTGTTATTTTTTCGATAACAATGTATATTAGTTTTTCTCTCAATAAATAATGTTATTGTGATATATTTTGTATTGGTGAATATTACCTAAAAGACGAGTATCCTCTATTATAGTCTCTGATAGAGATTCTCTTTTCATCTCTAGGTTTTGGGAAAGCTTGCAACAAGTCCTAAGGACTAAGTTGAGACTTAGCTCAACTTATCATCTTCAAATTAATAGACAGTTTGAAAGGATTATCCAATCCTTAGAAAATTTGCTGAGAGCTTGTGTTCTAGAGTGGAAAGGAAGGCAACATTCTGAGGTGCAACTCTAAGAGTATGCTCATATGTCAAAGTTGTTAAGATCGAGATTTTACCTAGGATCAACAAAGGAATGAAAAATCATAGCTTGGGGATCATAACTCGAATCATAAGATCCTATGTCCCTATCTCAAATTCTTATATATATATATATATATATATATATATATATATGCACAACAAACTACATAAATAAATAATATAACCTATAAATCACAATATTAACTCGTAATCCAATATTTTAAATCACCAATCAAAGATTAAACAATAGAAAAGCAAAGGTAATTGGAGAATAAATTATAAAAACAAAAATTAGAAAGTAGTTGAACTTGAAATATAATTGAACAATTTAGGAAAGAAAAAAGAAAGAAAGGAGGTGGATGTTTTACACTAGCATGGCCCGCGTGGATGTTTCACAAATCAGAAAAGTGGGTTTTGTTTCACAAATTAAGCATCGACGCGATGATGACGATATACAAAGGCTCGCGTGTGTGTTTTACACTAGGTTTTGTTTCGCAAAACACCGACGCACTAGCGACAGGCAATGGTGGCAAAAAGGCACCAACGTCTAACAATCGCAAGTGAGTGCGAACAGATAGGTCACAGTGTTGCGAAAGGGGGAGAAAAGAATAAATCACGCAAAAAGGGTCGCAAAAGGGGGAGAGAATAGATTTGGTTGCGCGCCCCACAAGAGGAACCCGACAAACCCGGTTTGGTTGCACTTCACAAGATCGCAACAACTCGATGATCCCACGTGCCTACAAGTAAGATCGCGATCTTACTCCGATCTCACCTCCATCCGATCCTACCTCTGATTCAACACGGAGACCTTCCCTTGAAATGTAGTATCGTGCAATTTAAGGAGAAAAATTGCAATTCTTACAACCTTGGCTCATATACTCCTTATTTAATAGACAAGTTTCGTCCATTTGTGTACAGGAAAGAGAAAAAGTTGTCAGATTGTACATTGTTGCATAACCACTAAAAGTTGCTTTTTTATTGCATAAAATTCCTCTCATAATCCTTTTGTGAAGATGTGTAGCATGCTTAGTCTTTATTGAAAGAGATCATTGGATCTGACACAAGAAACTTGGTCATGTAAGCTTGAGATTGATTTGAAAGTTAAATAAGCATTACCTTGTGAAAGGCTTACCAAATCTTGTGTACAAATTTGATTCCTTATTTGAAGTGAAACATTCATCACTTGCACCATCAAGTTTTTCAATTCCTTTAATTTAACTACTAGGCACGTGATTCTTCTTTTCAAATTGTTTGACTATAAAGGTGAAATTAGTTAAGATTTGCATATATTTGAGACAAACAGAAAAGGTTTTTTTTTTTTTCTTTAATAGAGAAAGTACTAAGGATAATTTCTGATTAGTTAATAGCTATATAAAAACTTATATTGACAATGTATGTCTATTAAACTCTTCAATATATGTTTTCATGATATCAACCTCTTGATTAAAAATTCTTTTAGGGATGCTTGTTCTGGTTACGAAGTTGTTTATTTTCTTGAAAATTGAACCATTTCATTCAGTCATAAACATTCTTAATTAATTATTATTTATTCATAGCTTTCAATGAAAAACTCAAAGTGGTTTCAAAATGAAAAACATTTAAATTTACTTATTGTTCTATTTGCAAAAGAAGAGGAAAATGGAGTAATTTGCCTATTTCTAGCCTTCCACCACAACAACATAATTGATCATTGTTGCTACCTCTACCAACACCCATATGATGGTGGTTGGCAGTGGCCACAATCATAAAGTCAACATTAGCACAAGTGTTTAATACTTGCTCGCTATAAGATGGATTGTTCTACTTCTTGTTTCTGTGAATATGTAACTTGGTGTTTCCTTCTCTCCAAGCTAAAAAGGGGATGGCCAAATGTGATGCATTGAGTTTTATTCATAATTTATTATTCTTTCTTTACATGTTTTGAGGATATTTAGGCATATTTTCTTAGAAAATTACATATTTTTATTTTTTAAGTTTATTTATTATTTCTATATATTTATTTTTATGCATTATAGAGATAGAGGTCATATGGGATCAAGAGAGGGAAAAATAAGAAGTTAGAAATAATTGTACTTCCCATGGCATGTGAAACATTTGTGGAGCATCAAAAGAATAAGCTTAAGACATTTTATTTTATGTCCTATTTTGTCTTTGAGTCTTACCTAGGAACATTTTAATTCTATTTTGTATTTTGGGTCTTAATTAAATACCTTTTTTAGTTTATTGTGTATTAGGCCCAGTTTCTAAACCATAATTATAGAAAGGGTTTAGAAACACTAAGAAAAGACTTTTGTCACTTTGACCATTCTTGTGACAATTAGCTCAAAGTTCTCATCTTTCTATTCTAGTTTTCTTTTTATTCTTTTTGTATTTTCATTGTTAGGAGCTAAACCCTTTCTTTTTTTTTTTTCCTAATTCAAGGTCAATTAAAATTTAGTTTTCCATAGTTGTGAGGTCTAATTGTTTTTTTACCACTTTTCTAAATTTAGGTATTTATATTTCTATTATTCTTAATAACAAACATCGTTTTGTGGGTTAAGTAAAAGGGCCCTTTGCTCAATTTATGAAATTGTGTAAAACTGATTAAGGGTTATAGATCCATAATTGTGTAATAGTTCCAATAACTAGATTTAAACAATAATCTTCGTTGTGTAGAAATATGACCTAGCTTAAATAAACTATGTTTGTGCATTTATTAGCTAAAATTAGGTCCCTATAGGCCCTAAAGTCTAACGCTGTTAATAGGCCAAATCGTAAGAACTTGTTTAGAGTTATTTATTAATAAGAAAACTAGTCAGTGATCTTATCTTGATTATTGTAAACATAAGGAGAGATTGATTATTAGATATTATTAACAATTATAATTAATTTATCTAAAAAGGAAAAGTGTATTTTTAAACCGATGATCCCCTTAAAAAACTTGAACATATATTACACCTTGAGCTAGACTTCTCTAATTATGGAAATTTCACTATCTCTTTGTTTTGCTCATGGCTTAACTTGTTGTTTTCTTTCAATTCAATTGCCTAATGGAAACCCCCTTTTTTATTTTGTTGTTGTTTTCAATTTCATAAATGAAGTAAAGCTTTATAGTAGATTAGATCTTACTCTCCACTTTACTAGATTATTTCCTAAAAAAAGGAGATTTTAGAATTTGTTAATTTGACACCCATCAACTTGTAAGGACACAGACGATCAAGTAATAACAATAAAAGTATGATGAGCTATCTTAGAGAGGTAGTCTCTCTGGAGCTCCTGTATTCTCTCTTGCAATTCTTGACATTTTGTTATAAGATTATTAACCGAGTCAGAAAATGATAGGCCAACTTAGCATAGTTAATTGAGCAAAACTACCTTTTGTTATTTCTATTGATACCTAGCTATTATAGGATATAGCTTTGCAGTGTGAATAATGTAACTAAGAAGTCCCACAATGCCTTAAGGTTTTGAGTTACATATGGTGTCAAGTTCATAGGTGTGATTGGTTTGTAGCCTATTGATGGACTTCTTCCCGATGTTTTAACCCCTCTCTTATTCCCAACATGTCATATGACAGCGATGACATGCTTCATCACTAATCATGTCATTAGTTAACAGAAATGGATTGATAGCAGAAAACAAACGTACTAATCCTAAAGAAAAAGGAATTAAAAAGATTAAAAAAAAGAGTTGCTAGAGTATCAGAGCTGGTTCAATTTCTTGTGACGGTATCAGAGCTCTACTTGTAGAGCCATACTGCGCATTTAGATATGGTTCGTAATTCACTTTCTAATTTATCGAGCACCAGCAACGATGGACCATCTTTTGCTACAATAACTCTACCATTGAGCATAGCAAATTATCATACCTGGGTTAGATCGATGCTAAGAGCATTGGTTAGGAAGAACAAACTTAGGTTTTTGGATGAGAGCATCAAGGTTCAATTAGAGACCGATCCAAATTATCAAGCATGGGAGAGATGCAACAATCTAATCCATTCTTGGATTATGAATTCCACTTCACCATCTATAGCGTACAGCACTGCATTTCTTAAGGACGCAATTGACATATGATGTGATCTGAGAAACGATTCTTTCAAGGCAATCTAATTTGCATATCTGAACTTCAGCAAGAAATAAATGGATTAAAGCACGGCCTAATGTCAGTAACAGAATTTTTCACTGAATTGAAGGTTCTTTGGGAAGAACTAGAGAGTTGTAGTTCTATTTCAACTTGTACCTGTGTGGCTCGTTGTTCGTGCGTGCTTATGAGAAATACTCTCATGTTTAGACTTCAAGATCAAGTCATTCAATTTTTGACAGGATTGAGTGATCAATTTTATGTGGTAAGGTCTCAAGTATTATTAATGGATCCCCTTCCACCTCTTAACAGAATCTTTTCTATGGTGTTACAACAAGAAAGACAAGGAAATCTGACAAATCCTTATTAGTCAAAGATTTCGATCAATGCGGTTGATACGTGAAAGCCGCAAGATCAAGGGAAAGGAATGAATGGAAGCAGTAGTGGAAGAAACTTAGATAAATTTCGCACATATTATGGGACGATCGAACATATTGTTGAAACGTGCTATAGAAAGCATGGTTTCCCACCAAATTATTCGAAAGGTGGTCAATCAGTAGCAAACAATGTTACTACGGATAACTACAAGCAGAATGATGAAGTTTTGGGTAATGAAGAGCTCTGAAACAATTTTTCTCCCATGTTCACCCAAGAATTATATGAAAGAATTTTAGCCTTGATCTAGTACATGAACACTACTCGGCAAACTCCCACAAATACCACACATATTTCACAGCTTGTTCTCTCACATTAGTTGTAAGCCAAGTGAATATCTTAATCCAAGTAATGTCTCCATTCTGTCTTGTTCCAATTCTATAGAAGTTGGTTCTTGGATATTAGATTTGGGAGCCGCTGATCATATTTGCTCACCTCTTAATTGTTTAAGCACTTATAGTAGAATTAAACCTATCACTGTCAAACTACCAAATGGAAACTTTATGCATGCAAAATATGCAGGAACTATAAACTTCTCACCCACCTTATATCTTACCAATGTACTTTAATTACCAAATTTTTCATTCAAACTGATTTCTATTTCTAAGCTTTGTCTTTCCATGAGTTGTATTCTCCAATTTCATGAGTCTAAATGCATCCTGCAAGACTTGAAATCCTAGAGGATGATTGGTTTGGTTAATCAAGTTGAAGGGTTGTATCACTTGGTAGTTGATGTCAATCAAGCACAAGTTCTGACTTTTCATACAAGTACTTCCAACATTATACCGAAGGCTGCACTGTGGCACTTCAGGTTGGGACACTTATCATAGCATAATGTCCTTGATGAGTAGTTGTTATCCTTTCGTTTCAGTTAAAAACTCAGTTTGTGGTGTATGCCATTATGCTAGGCAAAAGAAATTGCCATATACTCTCAATCATAATAAAGTCTCTAGGAGGTTTGAACTGCTTCATTTTGATAAGACCCCTCTCAATTACTTCTATTCATGGACACAAATATTTCTTGACTGTCCTGGATGATTACAATAGATTTGTGTGGATTATTTGTTTGAAATTTAAAGCAGAAGTACAATAGCATGTGGAAAATTTTATCACTATGGTAAAAACTCAACAGGATACAAAAGTAAAATTAGTTCGCACTGATAATGGTCCAGAATTTCTAATCTCACAATTTTATGCACTAAAGGGATAGTGCATCAAACATCTTGCGTTGAATCTCCACAACAAAATGGCAAAATTGAGAGAAAACATCAATGTTACTTAATGTAGGGAGAGCACTTCTCTTCCACTCCATATTACCTAAAACCTTTTGGTCTTATGCCCTCACACATGCCACCTATATTATTAACCGAGTTACTACCGTTCTTCTACAAAACCAATCTCCTTATACTTTGTTACATGGTAAACCACCTGACCTTAATGACCTCAAAGTATTTGGGTCACTATTTTATGCTTTAATTCTTTATTCTCATAGAACCAAAGTTGAACCTTGAGCTAGAAAATGTATTTTCCTAGGATACAGAATGAAGACCAAGGGCTATGTGCTTTTGGACTTGAATAACAGAGAGATTTCTGTATACCGGAATATGACTTTCCATGAAACTATGTTACATTATAAGGTAGCTAGAGATTGCTGCTCAACCTCTTCATGCCTAGGAATATCACACTGCTGAACCAATGTCTTGTGATGAGCCTCGTGAAACACCTTCTAGTGATAGCATTGTCTTTGCGAGGTACTTAACACAACATCCGTTGAATCTGCCCCAAGAAGATCTACGCGATCTAGACATCAACCACCAAACCTTGCTGAATACATATACAGCTCATTAACTGATCTGGCAAACCCTTCCTCCTTTGGTATACTTTATCCCATTTCTAACCATGTTTCCTTTCCCAAACTCTCCCTTTCCCACTGTTGTTTTTCTTCGTCTATTATCACACATGTTTAACCAAAATCTTACACTGAGGCAAATCAATATGAGTGTTAGAATCAGGCTATGCAAACTGAACTTGCAACTTTAGAGAAGAATGGGACTCGGAAAATAATTGATTTTCCTCCCAATGTAACTCCAATTGCAGCAAGTGGGTATATAAGATAAAGCATCCGGCCGATGGATCTATTGAGCGATTCAAAGATCGACTTGTAGCAAAGAGCTATAATCAAGTTGAAAAGTTAGATTACTTTGACACATACTCGCCAGTTGCAAAATTAACAACTATTCACATGATTTTGGCACTTGCATCCATCCATAGATAGCATTTACACCAGCTAGATGTAAACAATGTTTTCTTGCATAGAGATTTACAAGAGGATGTTTAAAAGGTTGTCTCTCAAGGCGTCTAATCCTCTAAACCAAATCAAGTCTGCAAGTTGTTAAAACCTATTCATGGGCTGAAACAGGTCAACCGTAAAAGGTATGAAAAGTTGACCTTGTTGTTAGGTCATGGATATATTTAGGCAACATCTCATCACTCCCTTTTTCTCAAGATTTTTGATTCTCATATCACTACACTTTTAGTTTATTTGGATGACATCATCCTAGCTGGAAATTTGTTGGATGAGTTCCATTGCATCAAGTCTGTTCTTGATTCCTCCTTTAAGATTAAGAATTTGGGAGTACTCAAATATTTCCTTGGTTTGGAAGTCGCTCACTCCAAGAAGGAAATTCTCTTTGCCATAGGAAGTACTGTTTGGACCCTTTTGCTGAATTTGGCCATTTAGGTTTTAAACCTGTTCAGAGTTCAGACCCCTCTTGATCCTTCCATTAAGTTGACCAAGATGAAGGAAACCTTATAAAGATGTTGCATCCTACATATGCCTCATCGGGAGATTGCTTTATCTCAGAACTACAAGACCCGATATTACCTTTACCACACAGCAATTAAGTCAATTTCTTTCCTATCCAACATTGGTTCACTATAATGCTGCTTGTTGAGTTCTTAAATATCTGAAGGATTGTCCAGGTCGCGAATTATTTTTTCCCAGATCTTCTACTTTACAGTTGCTTGGTTTTTCATATGTAGATTGGGCTAGTTATTTAGATTCTCGTCCCTCTGTTTCAGGCTTTTGCTTCTTTCTTGGTTCGTCCCGCATTTCATGGCCTACTAAGAAGCAGCAAACAGCCTCTCGGCCCTCGTCTGAGGCAGAATATCGAGCTTTAGCTTCAACCACATGTGAGCTTCAATGGCTCCTTTATTTGTTCTCAGATACGAAGGTGGAATGTTTTCGTACTCCATCTTTGTATTATGACAACCAGAGTGAACTACACATTACTGCAAACCCAGTTTTCCACGGAAGAATTAAACATGTTGAGATTGACTATCATCTGGTTCGTGAGAAGGCTCAAGCTGGGAATTTACCCATATCTTCAAAAGCTCAATTGGCAGATTTCTTTACTAAGGCTTTCTCTCCCAAGCCTTTCACGCGGGGGGTGTTAACCGAGTCACAAAATGATCAGCCAGCTCATACTTAATTGAGCCAAACTACCGTTTGTTATTTTCGTTATTACCTAGCTATTATAAGGTACAGCTTTGCTTAGGATTTGTAGAGTGCACTCATCCCCTTCATATAAATATTGTAAAACACCGTTTACACAATGATGAAAATTCTAGATTCTTTTGGTCATATCTCATTTTCTTCTGGTTCAATTTCTTGTGAAAGATATTTCTTGATTATTATTTGGTTCCTCGCACCTACATTGCTTGGCATAGAGTGCTCCATCCGTTATTTGTTTTTTACTGCAAGGTTTTTAGTCATTAGGCCATCATACGATTTGAGGGTTTTGGGCCTTGGACTACAACCCAGAACAAGGAGTGTTTTGACTTTTGACAGGAATGCATTGAAGGAAATGAAAACGAAGTATAATTTTATCCAGTAGCAACAGGTAATGTTTGAACATTCCATCCAATTGTTAATGGTCAATTCATTCCTAGAATCAAACTACAGTTATAGTCTATGTTCTATAACTAACGGAAACATCATTTGCAGCTGTCACCATATCGTTGCTCAAGCATTTGAATAATCAGAGTAAACCAAATTGTTACTAATCCAAAGGGGTACATTTAGCTTAAAAATAAGACTGACAATTTTGGTGAATGGAGAACTTGTTGCTAGAAAATCCTGGTAAGATTGTTCTCTTGAGAATACGACCATGATGCAAAAGCAGCAATGAACACTTCTATTATTTTGACTAATCATCCTTGTACAAGCCCTCCCCAATAAGTAAAGCTAAACAAGAATATGGATTATAGGAATAATTGGGGTATTTCATAATACATTAAAATTTGCTATTCACTAATCAAGACTTGAAAAAAGAATAAAGAGATTAATTTACAATTATCTGGCTGGACGAAAGGGGGAGAAAAAAACAATTGCTTATCCTAAATAGGGTGAAGCTGAACTTTGTCTATACAACTGTCCAATCACTTTCCAGAGAGAGAGGTTGCTCAGAAGGGTACAGGTTTCCAGGCTTAGGAGGCTTCTTTGAAAATAAAGATGACTTGCTATCAAGGAAACTCGAGAAAGATTGTCGAATCGGCTTTTCTTCATCGTTTACCTCATCTTTCCAGACAGGCCTTGTCAATAATTTATCTTTGCCACCAAAGATATGGCTAAGTCTCTTAAACCGGTGCTTTGGTTCACCAGGAGACAACCGGCGCTTTGGTTCACCAGTAGTCATAGTTGATTCTTCCATGTGCTTCATCATTTTCAGTGCCTCGTCTGGATTCCGCAACATTGTCTCCACCGTTTCATACATCTACAGAGACACACGACCATTATTTTTTTTTCTTGGATAGAAGTCACTATTAAATAGTTGAAAATGAAAACTATCAAGACCCCACTATCATTATAATCAGTCTACATTCCAAAGTAATTGATTTTTCATCCTCGTGGGCACAGGCTGTATTAAGTAGCACAATGAACCCAAACACTAAAAGGAGCAAGTTAAATATTCCCAGAAGGTAGGATTGGTTAACGTAAAAGGTATAAAAGTCTCGCAAAATTTGATCAGTCCTAAATTTCCCCTTATATAATTAATGGCTTCAAATAGGTGGATGAGGCAATATTGGAGTTCATTCCGTGGTTACATTTTGACCATGTCCTTAAGGAGCAAATTTTCAGTACTCCTATATAGTACCTACTCTCTTGCAATTAATTTTCTAAATTTAAAATTTTTTCTTTATTTTATTTTAGAGAAATTAAAACGGGGGAAAATCAACCATACAAAGTCAGGTGTCAATTTATACTTAGGCACGGGAAGAGAACTCATTGACCCATCTTGTTCATCAATGAAAAATCCAATCCAATTCATCTAGTTGTTTTTAAAAAAATATATATTTGGATCAAATTGGATAGATCATAATCATCATATAATTAAATTGATGGACGACAATCCATACATTTAATTTTCAAATTCAATGGATCAGCTAATTATAACTTTATGAATCGAAATCAATCCAACATAATTTTTTCTTTTTTTTTTTTAATTTATTAAAAAGTTCTAGAATAGTTTTTTTATATATTAATTTTATGACTTACTTAAAGTAGTTTAAATATTAAAAAATAATTATTTTTTAAAATTATGTTAAAAAATTCAATAAAACAAATAATCATTTCTTTAAAGTGAATTAAACAAAAAAAATTATAAAAATTTTTAATTTTAAAAATATTGTTAATAAATGAAAGAGAGTATTTTGAAATAATCATAATATATATTTAACTTTTTAAAAATAATTTTATGGAAGAATTGAATATCCATCCATAAAAAATGTTAATGAATGGATTGGATAAATTTTATTTAATAGATAATAGACAGATTGGATTTTTTCAATAAATTTTTAATGGATTCATGGATTATTTTTAATCCATCCATTATAATTATAATTTGAATAAAAAATTATCCAATTCATCCGTTTGACAGATCTATATGTACTACAGGAGGACTAAAAAAATTTTCTTGCTTAAGGTGAGAATCAATATTAGAGACGTTTCAAAACGATATCGGGAGCTACAATATAACTAGAAATTAGTCACCTTAGTTTTAGTGTGTTGGTACCCACCTGAACAAGTTCATCGACTTTCTCATTGAATCTGTCACTTTGACAAGTGTTAACTATGTACTCCTTGCAGTCATTAAACAACTTTGAGATGTTAATGTCACCAGACAGCGTAGTTTCAGCAATAGCAAACCCTAAACCGAGCTGTATAATTAAGACCAGAAATTATGATCAGAAACTAGAAACGCATGAGAATGGTAAAATCATTGATCAATTGTCTACATTTTCACTACCATCTACCATTGAAATCTAGTCACAGAAACACAAGCTAAACTTTTATCAAGAAACTAAAATAATTGCAAGATCATAAATAGATAATTTCTCATTTAATCAATTAGCTAATATAATATAATTTTTAAAAAAACAAATAATTACAATAAGAGCAATTATAATTATAACAGAAATTGATAAAGAGCAAATGGTTTAACCTTCATACAACTCAAATGGGACCATCCAAGTCCACGATAAGAAGCAATTCTCTAGTCAGCAACAACGTTCTATTAAATGTTTGTCCACTTTTTCTTGATTAGGAAAAAGGATATCAATATTTAACATTGAATTGAATAATCAAGAATATTTTCTTTGATTGACAGAAGGTCAGAAGGTATTATTCTTATGCGAGATAGATTAACAACCAGAGCATAGCAATAGACAAAAAGGAACAGTGGAATACTCCTTTTCATTCTTTATATGCATATTTTAGGTAGATGATATGTGTATGTTTCAAAGGTATGCTTTTCTTGTTTTTCTTTTTTCCTTTAAATAGACAAAATAAACTATTTTATATTGAGAAATGTTATTTGGATAACAACTCATACAACAGTTTGTACTATAATATTTTTTTGTGTTTATCTCTCTCTTATACATCATTTATTACATCTCATAATGATAGAGAGAGAGAAATACAAAAAGTGTTGTACAAATTGTTGTATAATAATAATAACAAATGTGTAAAGAGTTGAAATTATTTTTAAAAATAATATTGATCAGAATTAGTTTCAAAATACATAACATGCTTCTTATGTCCCACAAATAACATAAGGTGGCCATGATATCAGTACTTCAAAAGATAATTAAGGAGATGATAACAGATAACAATTTTTTTATCATTTATACATAATGAAAGCAACTTATGTGAGATAAAACGAAGAGAGAGGGAAAGAGAGCACTTACAAGAGAAACAAACAGCTGTCCAAAAAGCTCCGAAGGCTGGATGTCCTCAAATGCATCTAGAATGCCCTCCCTACAAATGAAAGTAAAAAGCCATTCAAGTGAGATGGCTTTAAGGGGGAAATCCAAGTTCATAAAAATGGTTATTTAGACTTACACTGCCAAATCCTCATCGTAGAGAGGTGCCTGTTTAACAGCTGGAACAGGTTTAGATGTTTCCCACAATTCACGCCACAAATTACCTACCATCAACATATAATGGAGAATTCAGCAAAGTTTCCTTATATGATATCAAAAAAAATGGTGGCCCCAAAAATGCCCATGTTTCTTACAGAATGTGTCATAATGCAACTGAGATAACAGTCAGGATTCACTTATCTGGAAATGTTTTACCAGATAAATGATATTCAACAAGGGCATTATATATCTTATTAAATGTTATAAAAATTGAGACAAAACATGTCTACACTTTCAACTTAATGGCTTGCCAAAGAAAGTTGGGAATATAAAACCTGAAGATCTATGCAAACATAAATTGATTGACAATGACGTTACTGATTCAATAATATTCTAATTCTACAATCAATCACACTTAACCCCAAAAATACTCATTCTTCAATTTACACAACAAACTTCAGTAGGAAACTAGGAACACATTAATGATTAACCATCCATGGTCATTAAAACATCGAACACCTTAGGCTATGGCCAAAAAGCAATCAAACAAGTGCTTTATATACTAAATCCAAGGTTTATAAAGCAATCTATCATTCAACAATAATTTAGAAATAAGCCAGAGTAAACTTATGGATAACAAAGGGATGCATATGATTTAAATCCAAACAAAGAAACTTTGGGAAATCATTCGGAATGATCCAGGAATAGAAACAAAGGGCTAAAGAAAGAATGCATAAATATAAATGAACTTAAACAGACAAAAAATGTCACAATATAAATCTAATAATAACAATATAAAAAGCTATACATCAAACAACTTTTTAAAATTATAAAAGATGGGACAAATACTATGTAACAGTTTTTGAACCTTAAACATCAGGCTATGAAGGCAAAAAGAGGTTCAAGAAAAGAAATTTGTGAACCAAAGAAAATAAACAGGATTTCATAGCCCTAGTGTACTTGGACAAAACATGGAGACCAAGAACTCCTTTTTCATTTAGATAAGGAGCATTATAGAAGAGTTCAACAGTAGCTTAACCACATCTCAGTCGTGTTCACAAATGCTCAACAGTGTCTTGTGAGAATATATAATACATATTCTTCATTATAGATCCTTGTATATGAGAGAGATTTGATTTATTTTTTTTCTTTTAATACTCTCTTTCACTAGGGTACACTTGCCAAGTTAGGCTTTTTAAACCACAAAAGTTCCCTCACTAGCCTGCATTAATCAATTTCTGACATATATAATGTGGATTTAATGCATTCCTTCCACATATCTCAGCAAACTACAACGTTTTGACAATTCAAGTTAATAAACATATAAATGATTGGCATTGTTAAAATATAGAATAAATTATTTTTGTTTCAAGCCAAAATGAATCTGTAGTTTTATCAGATGCAAATGATCAGTTAACATAGATATTGACCACGAAATTGTGTTGGATAAAGTATCAATAACCATGGGCAAGACATTAGTACACCTACCTTCTTTTTGCATTCGCAGACTTAGTTGACCTCTGGTAGACATTGACTCACCACCATAAAAAGAATCTCTATCCTCAGTACTTCCCTCACTTTCTGTCCAATCAGGAGGAGAGTACCATCTCACAAAATCTTCCAAAATGCAACCAGGATTTGCAGCCTAAAACATGATCACAAACAGAACTAACTTAGATAAAACATCACTACATTAGATGCATTCCAAAAGCATTAAGAATATCAGTAAGAAAAGCTCTCTTCAAGGGAAAGTCTGACCTTGAAAGCCTGCATATCAGCGAGGAGTTGAGAGCACCCAGCACCAACACTGACCATACAAGGTAAAGAAAATTATCAAGAAATGCCTACCCAATAGTAACTATAAGTCTAGAACCTATTAGATCATACATGCAGATATGCAGTGAAATGAAGCTGTCATTTTCATATTAGATATGTGAGATACAAATATATTGCAAAAATAAAATATCGCAAAAAAAGTGAATAAAGTGTATGTTTGGAATATTGCAAAATAACATAAAATATATAGCAGTAATCAATATATTGTAAAAATTTTAATAAAATTTAGTGAATATATTCTATTGATCAACTAGTTCATCGGCTCAAAATCTAAAAAATGAAGAGGGGAAAAAAAAAAGGGATCAAAGTAGACATCTAAGCCAATTAGTGCATGTTTGGAAAAGATTCATTCAGGGGAAATAATTGCCTTTTTTTTAAAAGCACTCTTAGGAAGGTCCTACAAAAGCAACCATATCTCAAATAGTTTACAGACCTCCCTGTCCGCAGCACAAACTCCTCCGTCTCTTTGATCAGATCTTCTGTAAGAAGGGGTCCCTCCTACATGAAATTGCCACAAATATGACACTTCAAGTACTGAAGCAAGTTCAAATAAGTAATTTTATAGTACAAATAGCTATCAAACCTGGGTGACAGGAGAGTATGCAGGCTCGCCAGTTTCCAATAACGTCAGATCTCCATATGGGCAATCAGCACCAAGTCGAAGAACAAGCTCTCCAGTTCTTAATCTTGCATATAATAACGGGTTTGCAGGAGTTTTGTCTGTGTAGTTCACTGATTCTAATGTATTTGAATTGGCTTCCATCATCATAGAGTCTAGAGATTCAGTGGCAACAATATGACGCCTTTTCCGAGAGATGCAACAATTAATTACTTGAAATTGTTGAAACAGAAGACATGACTTCAGATCTGGAATGTCATCTGGGGGGACTCCAGGTAAATGTTTTTCTTCTGACCAATGTTTTCTCAGCTGTATAAGTAAAAAAAAATCAAAGCACACTTATTTAGCTGGTAATTAAGAAAGAAAATAATGAATTGACATTACTGTGTCCTACTTCAGCTCAGGTTACAAATTCTAGAACAGAAATTCATGTAGAATTTCTTTCCATGAACGAGTAGATGTTAAATTATAAACTTAGGTAAACAACTTGACAATTCAGAGGTTTTGAAGGACTCCAAAAGTACCCAATAATACAGCATATGAGTAGTTTACAGCTCTTCTTTCCTTTTCTTTTCTTTTTTGGCTCTTTTTAATTATTTGCAAAAGGGAAATGAAGGGAGTAGTTGGAAGGAGACTTATTAGACCAAAGTCAAAAATCATATGATATCAAGGAAAAAAAAAGGACCAAAAAAAGAAAAGGAAAAACACCCAAACTTTCAAAAATAAAACTAAACAAGATCAAAACAAAGAGAAAAACTATTTTTCTCTTACTCAATATGGCATCATGTCAGTTTGTATATTTATTTATAGTGGTCAAAATCATACCAAAAGAGATAAAAATATTAAACTGATTAAGATAGTACAATCCATCAACATCAGCCAAGCCACCTAACTAACAGTTACTTGAGCAAAAGACAATAACTTCTATATTGTAGAAACTAGAAAATGATCTAGAGATTAAATGAAATCTAAAATTCTAGGTTCTTAATAAAAAGATCATATAATATTAGAACCAGAAATTCTTATTGAGTTAAACATACTTCAGCAACAACCCTGCACCAAAAAAGAGCCATTTCTCGAAGTGTCTTGAAATTTCCGATTAATTCAGCTAGCTTTACAACTAGGCTTTCAGGAGGAGCACCATGAATATCTCTTGGCAAAGATGATATGGAAGTTTCCTCTGGACCAGAGTTGATCTTCCTTCTAAGGAACTCTCCCTCTGCAAATATCTTGCAAAGATTACAAAGGATGTGGAAGGTCATCACAGAATAAAGCGCTAAAAAATAAAAGTATAAACATAACATAACAAGGTTCATTGATGTAATTATATCATCAGCGAGCCACCTAAATTTCATATACCTGGATCAAACAATGAATTAATCAAATATACAACTTTTTCATTGCTACTAAACTCAAAGGTAAGTTTGTCCTCCTTTTCACGCAACACTAAAGCCTTCACTGAAGAGAGACTTAAGCCTGCCCTCTCTCTAGCAGGTGACGAACCTCTCGATGAAGCTACAAAATCTTTCATTGAGTTTGCTTTCCTTCCAGCCCTAGTCAAAAGGCCCAAAAATTTTAAGAGGCTAGTTGCATTGTTATTCGTTAAGCTGAAAATATTTCTGAATAACAAGAACAAGACTCTTAAATATTTACACTACTCTTGCTTTAGCCATTATGAAGATAATTTGAACAGCTATTACTGTTAGGATTATAAAAATGTATTAAGCAATTGAGAGTAAAAATATGCCTTTCAGTTCCAAGAATTTGGTTAACAGAATCTTGCCATATTCAACAACAAAGAATCTTTAAGTAATTCATGGAATTGACAGGAAAAAGGTGAGCATAACTTACTTAACAGCTATAGCCAACTGCTTCAGGACAGACGATGGAGGAATGGGGTGTTTGGTCGCAGCAGTTAAGCCTTCAACCGAAGGAATTGCTTCTGAAGCCTAAATTAAAGTTTTTAATCACACATCATTAAAGCAATCAATCTGTGTATTTGAATCCGAAAAATATGTTCAATTTACATGAAAGAGTTCTCAGGCAGTTAACAATGAGATTATTAAGCATGCAGTACTAACTCATCACAAGCATACCATGCATGCATTGAATATTTTCCTATCTTATGAGTAATGACAGTGTCAGTGACACAGTCTGAAAGACACTGTTGAAAACAAAATGTTTGTAGTTGGCACTTGGCATACATTAGTTATCAGATTTTCCTAATACATTGGAACAATGGCCTGGTTTAGAAACTTCAATTGGAAGATAAAGTCCCTGAATTAAAATGTTCCATATCATCTTACCTTGGCATCAAGATCATTTCTCACATTGAGAATGTACAAATTTTCATCATAAAATGGAACGGATGTCATGTTTACATCGCCAACTATATCCGTTACTTCGACCTCTTTTCTCCCTTTTCGCATGTTGTTAATTCTATCTTGCCAGCCCTGCTTTAATCCTATATGCGGAGGTCTCCACTTTATATGCTTCAGTTCATTGAGCAACTGCACCATTCCATTACAAAAAAATCAGTTATGTAAGTAATTACAGTCATCACAAGACAAATTTTGCCCAAGACATAACAAACAAACAAATATGTGATCTTATGCTGATCATGTTTAGACTAAATAAGCACCTGTTTGGTTCAAGACAAAACAGATTTTATTGTTCACAAATAATTACAAAAACACCACGTTATTTTCATTCTATTTCCTGTTTTCAAAAATTTATATAAGAAATAAGTAAAAAAGCTTTTCCGTGAAGGAGATAACATAAATACTACGAGTTTTCATTAGTTTCTTTAAGTCACGAACTTCCACACATCACAGCTTAAAAACCTACTGCACGTGTACATTTGGACTAGCTTATTTTTCAGCCAAAAAACAAAACAGCATTTCAACCAACAACTATCTCTAAAATAAACAAACACCGTAATCTAAATTTTCATTGCCACACTTGAGCTTCAATTAAAACCAAATAAATATACGTCCATTTCATAATTCTAAAAAATAAATAAATAAATATACTTCCATTTCATAATTTAAGAAAAAAAAAATCCAGCACCTGCAAGAGTGAATAAATAAGTACCACATTCTCATAACCCCAAACGCAAACACACAAATTAGATTCAACAATTAAAATTAAATTCAACATCGATTTTTCAAAAACACCAATTACACAAAAAATCCACACACTACAAGCAAACGAATGCATCTTCAAACCTTTGATTCGTTCTCTCTCCGAGCAGATTCATCTCCCCGCTGCCTCCCCCAATCGTCGTGCGATTGCTTCTCAGAATCTTCACCGATCAAAAAACCGCGTCAATGCTAATTCCACATAAATTCAAAACCAAAAAAAAAAAAAACAAGGATCGAACCGCATTTCCACGCAACGAGAACGAAAGACGCGCACTCACCCAGATCGATCTTGAAGTCCATGAGAACTCGCTCCGCTTTCGCGGCAGCGGAATGGAACGCGGTTCGCGCTTTGGACACGAAGGAATTCGCGTGAGTCTCCATTTCCTGCGCCGGGGGTGCGCACGTTAAGGGACAACGGAACACACTCTTTCTCAGCTAACAGAAGAAGATGAAAAGGCATAGATATAGAGAGAGAGAGTGTGTGTGCGCGTGTGTATAAGTATTTGTAGTGTGGATCGTGAAAGAAACAGAACAAGTCCAAGTCCAACTCAAAGATAAAGATGAAAATGAAGAATAAGAAGAAGAAGACGGAGTACAAGAATAAGAAGAAAGTGGTGTGGTGATGGTGATGACCAGGTAGATGCTGATGCTTCTTCAAAACTTCAGTTTTTTAGGTGGAAAATAAAATGGAAATGGTTTTTTTTTTTTTTTGTTATTTTAAACTAAATATTGAATGAATTTAATTATAATGAATTTATAATATAAAATTTATTTTGCATATCATTCAACAAATAGTCATATATATTAGGGTTATTAATTTTTTGTAATAATTATTTTGAAAATAATATATAAAATAATTTTTAATTAGTTAAAGTTATAAAAATACAAAATTAAATTTATATTAAATATTTTTCCACTGTAATAAAGGTTATGGGATAATAAAGTTACAATTTTATACTATTATTCAATTAGAAATCATGTTAGATATATTTTTTTAAGAATAAATAATGTATACATTAATAGTGTTAAGAATTTTTATACTGACATCTAATAACAAAATATTATATATAGTAAGTTTATTGAGTTTATAATATATATATTAAGAATCATACTAATAATAATTTCTGATAAGTTAACAAGATAAAATCTTTTACATTAACAATTTATAAAAATTAAACTTATTTTTTAAAATAATTATTGTAAAAGTTAACAAAGCTAATATAGATGACAATTTGTAACTAAATAGCAATATAAAAAAATTTTATACTGTGTATTTAAATTAAATTCATAAATTTATTTATCTTTTTAAGTTACCTCTTTGCTTTTGAATTTTGGTTCTTGTGAATTATAATTAATTTAGGATCTTGAAGGATTTCATGTAATTAAATTTACTAAATAAAACGTCGATGTAAACTTAAATTATAGTGGCAAAAAATTTTATGATTTTTTTTTTTTCGTTTTCTTTTATGATTTTATATGTCAAAATTAAGTTCATGAATAATATGGATATAGTTAACTTTATAGGACCGGATCTGCATACCAAAAAGTCAGAGACTTTTATTACTTACCTATTATGTAAAGCGATAAACGGATAAACAAGCGTTTGAACCGGCCCCATAGAAATACAAAACATTTAAAAAAATGTTAAATGTTGGTGTAAGTTTAACAAATGACATATACGTTGGAGCAAAAATATCATACCTTTTTTTTTGTAACGTAATCTGGGTCTTTTGTGCTTTTTTAAGATTTTTTTTTGAAAAACAAAAATTTGGAAAATAAAAGGTAGTTTATAATTGTTACTTAGGTGTTTATTGATAATATATATATTATCACTATTATCAGCTAATGAAAAACTTTGTAGATCGTGAACAAATATTATATAAATATTTTGAGTAAGAAAAGAAGCAATCAACTTTGGTAAAGTGGATTCATTAATTTATGGGTTTTGACTTAACTTATCAGAGTATAGAATCACAAAGTGGTCCTTCACAAAGTGGTCCTTCTAATGTGTCCGGTATCTGTCACAAAGAAAAATGTAGACTGCGTAAACGATTTTTTTATTTTTTTTTTCTTTCACATTTGCTACTTGCTAGTCTATAAATTATGTTGATCAAGATCGTGTTTAATGAAATGAATAAATTTTATATACTATCTCCGTTCCTTTTTAAGTGTTCTTTAAGATTTTTTTTATACAATCCAAGAAATGCAATAAATTTTCTTATTTTCCATAAAATAGTTTTAAGTTTTCTATTTTACCCTTTCTCATTTTTACTCCACAATAAATGCATATTAGTTGTAAATGTGTAAATTAATTAAATATTTGGTGAGAAGTAAGAGTATAATTGATAAAGAAATAATTAATGTTATCTTAAACTTTAAAAACGACATATAAATAGAAACAAAAATTTTCTAAAAACCCAACAATTAAAAAAAAAATGGAAGGAGTAACTTGTTAACATGGTGGTCAATGACATTTAAATAAGTTACAATATGTCGGGAAGAAACTGTATTAGCCTATGGATATAGAGCCTCCAACCAACGGAATTAATCAAAATGACTTAGTCTTAATTGAATAAGTTTAATTTTAATGTATTATTAGTATAAACATTATTATAATGATTATATATATTAAACTAATCGTGCTTTCAAAAATATTAAACTGATCGTTAAATTTTGTGTTATTATTATAATGATTATATATATTAATTTTAAAATAATATTTGTTTATTTATATATTAAACAATATGTTATATATTAAAATAAAGTGGTATAACTAATTATATGAAATTTCATAAATTTAAATTAATTCATAAAAAATTTAAATTTAACTGTTAATTAGGTTGATAAAATTTATATTTTGTAAAAATTAAAGTATTAAATTTGTAATTTTACAAAATTTAATATTTGGTCTCAATTAGTCCTATATCTCATATTATTACATTATTTAATGGAATTAACTTCGTTAAAATAAGGGATATATAATATTAAAAAAAACAATGAAATATACTTTACTAGTATTTTAGTATGTGCAATTCACGGGATAATGTTTATCTTATATAACTAAAATTTATAATAAATAAATATTTTTGAATATATAAATTATATTATAAGTAAAATTAATAATATGTAAATATTTTTGAACATATAAATTATATTTTAGATTTATGATAAATAATTTATATTGTGATACAATATTATTTTTAACTATTGATAATTTCTTTTAAAAAATATTGAATTTAATTTAAAAATAAAGATGAAAAGAATAAATTAAAAGAGAAAAGAGGTTAAAAAACTCCTAAAAATAGTCTCATTGAAAAAAAAAAACTCTTAAAAATGTTCTCGTTGAAGAGTAGCTCTTAAAAATGGTATTGTTCAAAATAGTTATTTTAACTTATATAGATGAAGGATATATAAAATTTAATTATAATTATTAATTAAAAAGGTGGAATAAATATGTTAATTAGGATAGTACACCTTTTGACATGATAAAAAGGACACAATTTGACCTAAATGACAATTGAATTTTTAGATCTTTTTGTTGATTCTTTCTATTCTTCAACATCTTTCTATTCTTACCTTTTTAAATTCTCTTTTGGAGTTGGCCCCTATAGGTGAAATTAAATATATGGGGAAAGCCAAGAGAAAGGGTGATCTTTCCATTCTTGCTAGTTTGCAAGAGAAATGTAATTGGGTAGATGAAGAAGCATTTGGAACATGTACTAAATTTAAACTTTTTTGAGCAAGATGAACTCAAAAAATAAGTAATCCTAACTTTGAACCGTTCGTTAAAAGATAAATATTTACTTGAAGTTCCTCAATCTAATGATCATATTTGTCAACGATTGGAGGTGTCCAACTCTTACATGTATGTCTATGACTATTTCTTTACAAGTGTCAAGGTTTGAATACCATTTTTCGAGTTTCAAATTGAAGTGCTTTGAAAATTAAAGATTGCACCTTCTTAACTTCATCCAAATGGGTGGAGTTTGGTTCGGGCATTCAAATTTCTTTGTGAGCACCTTAGTTTTTTTCCCACATGTTCCCTATTCTTTAATCTTCTCAATGTATTACAGCTTCCTAGGTCTAATGGAGGCAAAGGTTAGGCAACTTTATGCCAAAAAAATGAAAATTTGATCCTTTTTTTTGAACTCTTATAAAAGGAAACAATCCTTTTCAAAAAGGAATTCTACAAGCTTGTTGGGAGAATGACTCAAATTTCCAAATAAATGCAGTAGGTAGAAATTTAAGAGGTGTTCTTTTAGGAATTTGTTATTTATATATGTTTCAAATCTTTAGGATATTGTTTAGATTTAAAGATATTAGGCTAAATTACATTTTTGGTCCCCCTATTTTTTTCAATCTGCAATTTTGGTCCCCCTATATTTTTTTTTAGAGATATTTAGTCCTTCTATTTTTAAAAATTTACAATTTTAGTCCCTCCGTCAAATCTTTTGTGTTGACTATTAGTAATTTAACATTGATTCTAACGTATCAATACTTAAATGACATGTTAAAGTCAGAGTCAACATTAGAGTCAACATTGACATGTTAGAGTCAACGTTAAACCACTAATGATCAATGCAAGAAATTTGACAGATGGACCAAAATTGCGGATTTTTAAAAATAGGGGGACTAAATGTCTCTAAAAAAAACTAACGGGACCAAAATTGCGGATTGAGAAAAATAAAGGGACCAAAAATATAATTTAGCCAAGATATTATTAAATTTTTTAAGGACTTGTTTCCTCTTTTAAGATTAGGATGCAAGGTGTACAAAGTGAAAGAAGGCACCATCCAAAGTGAAAAGGGTGTGTAGTGGGGAAGGTTTTGTCCAAAATACTTGTAATTGAAAGGGTTTTCTCAAGTTTGTCCAAAAAACTTATAATCTTATTTGTGATAATGAATATTTATTGAGATGTTCTTGTAGATGTATGCAAGAGGTATCAAACCATGTTAAATTTGTGTTCTTTTGCTATTTTTCATGGTGTTATTTTAGGTGTGTTCCATTTAAAGATCTCTTAGATGTGAGTAATTCTATTATTGGGGGGTTCCCAACATGGTATCAGAGCCTAGTGGAGACAAAGGTTGGGTAACTTTACTCCAAAAAATGAAAATTTTGGTCCATTTTCCAAACTCATATAAAAAGGAAACAGTCCTTTTTAAAAAGGAGTTCTACAAGATTGTTGCTGCTAGTGCGAATGTTACCCTTTTTCTAGGTGAATCCTTCAAATCCCTAAGGACTTCCACTCTTTGAAGTTTTTTGGACTTTGACCCATTACAATCTTCCTCTTGAAAACCTTATTACTCTAGATGATAACTTGACCTCAATTGAGAAGGAGTTCAATTTTTTTCTTGAAAAAGTTGTAAAGGACTTTGGTGATATTTTTCATTTTGTTCAATCTTAACTGCATATCCAACAACATTGAAGACGGTAATAGGTGACATATTTTTAAACCTTTTTTTTGTCTCATGTTCTCTTTTCCTTCTTTTAACTCAAATTTTCTTTTGTGTATAGACAATAGTCCTACTAGGATGATTTTTAGACAACTTTTGAAGGATCCTACTTCAAATTTTCGAGTTGAAAAATTGGTCGTAATGAAAATCAAGAAGGATCGTCTTCACCTCCACAAGGTGTAACTCAACATTTATCTTACTCTTTCTTAGACCTCAAGCCTCGCATCCCTAATTCATAGGGTCACAAGAGGAAATCGAATAAAGGGTAATCATCCATGTGTGTTACTTTTAAAAGGAGATTAAAATGAAGGCAAGTTTTACCAAGTAATAAAGAATATAAGGTCAAGAAGTAGGTTGGTGGAAAAGATTTGATTGCCAAGGGGAATGATCCAAGACTTAATCATGAAGAGGAAGATTTTTCATCCAACCCTATAAGAAATAATTTTCATTGGCTTTTGAGATTGAGCCTAGTGAAGAGGATCCAAACTATAACCTTGAAGTTGAAAGTTTAAAGGATATTAAGCCAATCCAACTTTGCATCTTGGACAATGCTTTTGATATGTGTCCAAAATTCATAAAGATATGATCTATAACTTTCTCAAGTAGATTCTGGTCTTACTTGTGACTGGGCTTCTCATCAAATCTTGAAAAGTAGTGTCATTGTTCAATAATTTGATCATAACTGCCTTTTGTATGCTACTTAACTACAAGTGAAACATAGGAAGTGTTAGGATAAAATAAGACAGCTCTCTTCTAATCTCAAGGATTTGAAACAAGTAGCTAAGTTCATTGTTGATAAATATAATTTAATGTTGAAAAGGATCAACTTCAAAGAGACTTGAAGAAATTAACGAAGACTAATCCTTAAGACAAATTAGTTGTTCTTCAAGCTAAAGAAAAAAACTAATTTGGAAGCTGAGAATGCTAAGTCGGTTTTAGACCTCAAAAATGGTGAAAACTGATCATATTACTACCATGAGGTTTGTTGTCAAATAATCCTTTGATAATGTTGTTGATCAATTAAAGGTTTTAAATTTAAGCTTGGAAGTCAGCCTTGTTGCTTATAACCTCTTGGTTTGAAATGGTCGCATAGGGAAATTAAATGCATATGGCTTTTTTACTTCTTTGTAATAGACTTCTTGTGGTTTACTTATAACCCTTTGTAATATATTTTTGAATTAATACATTTATTCTATACCTTTACTTCTATGATAATTCGAGCAATTATATACTTCAGCTTAATTGTTAGGTTTTCCCTTTCAATATTAGCCTTAACATTCTATTTGTTTCATATATTTTGGTCCTGACTCATCTCTGGGAATGGATCCTTGCTGGATTTTAATTTCTATTACTCTTTTGGTAAGTTAGTCCTACACTCTATGGTTTCCCATTTTTATTGACTTTGGTCCCAACAAATCTTTAGTAATGGGTCATATGTATCTTTCTAGATTTTGGTCCCTATTATACTTTGGTATGTTGGTCTTATATGTTTCTATAATGCATGACATCAAAATGTATAAAACATAATATAGTCATGAGAAATTTATAAATCATAATTCATTCTTGTATATCTGAAGTATCTCTTTGCCATTAGTAATATACTAAGTCTTCAAAATTACTAAAACATCATATTTAAGGATTATGATATCTAAAATGCAAACTTAAGCTCTAAAATCAAAAGCTTATAGATAATCATAAATTTTAACTTAAAAGCTAAAGGTTTCTGTTAGGATAAAGGATAAATTTATAACCCTCTTTTTTTTTTATAATAACAAACAGCTAAAATATATGTTTCTACTTAATCATTTGTTCATTCGTTCGTAAGCAACCATTTAATGTTTTTAAATGTATACCGTCTTTATTCTTTGATTCAATCAAATCAGTAATTAACAATTTCTTCATACGATATCAACGTTTTAAAATGATCTGCACATCAATCAGAGCGTAAACTACCTCGAAACTCATAAAGGCTATATACCTACTCTCGAGGAAAGTCAACGAAAAAGAAGGAATGTGTGTGTGAATGTTAGAATGGGAAAGTAGACATAACAACTGTTACAAGATTGAATACAAGAATAGAAAAGATAAGCAAACTGATTTATCTTATCATATGACAAGTTGGTGAAAGGCATTAAATGTTGCATTTAATGCTCCAATGACTCTCTTCATCAAATGAAGGCTATCTCTTGCAAAGCACTCAACGGATACTTTTGGAGAAGCCTATAAATAGAAGAAGAGACCTCTTTCATGAAGTCGCTACTGATTCTGAAAAAATCATAACATCTTTAAAGAAAAGAAAAAGCTCTTGTATACTCTGATTGTGAAATTCTTTTTGTACTTCATTGTATATTCGTCTGTTAAGACGTTAAACCAAGTGAGGTAACTCATGAATTATTATTTTTTAAAGATATTGGTGGAAGCTTGAAAAGGCTTTGATTCAAATAATACTTGGGTGTTTGCTTAGAGAGGCAAGTAAAAGACTACTTGGGTTGAGCCTGAAGAGGCTTGTGGAAAGAATACTTGTAACTTAAAAAGTTAGTGGAACTTGGTTATAGCTAAGAAATGGACGTAGTCTCTGGGGTGGGATGAACCAGTATAAATCTTGTGTGCCTTTCAGTTTGCTTTGCTTAGTTTCAATATTCGTTTGTCTTTTAAAACGTCTTTGAAAACTTCTTTGGTCATACCCTTCACATGATACATCTCGAAAAAGGTTTTACAAAAATTTGCTATAACACAATTCAACCCCCCTTCTTGTGTTATCTTTGTATCTTATAGTTTCTAACTAGATTGATTCCTCTTTTCTTTCTTCAATTAACTTGGAGCTTATGTTGCATTTTTCTCTTTTGATAGGGAGATGTGTCGGCTTCTTTTCTCGCGCCTTTCCTCTTCTTAATGCTCATCTAATTATTCTTCTTTCTCCTTACATTGCTTTTGCACATATCGACCTAGACATCCTTTGCAAATTAGTTCTTCAATGTCATCTTTTGAATGAATACATTCATTGGTGGTATGTCTGTATTCATTGTGAAAGGTGGAATATTTCTTCATATTCTTGTTTGCCTTTCTCTCTAGCGATAGTGGTTGTGGAACCTAGGAGAATTCAGTTGAATAAACTTCATCATAAATTCTTACCTTATTTGTGACCAATGGAGCATAGTTGTTAATTTTGCTCCCAACTTTCTTTATACTCCATTGTATGGTCCATTATTTTTCTTAGAACTGTGATGTTTATCTTGACCTTGGTCTTTAGTTTGGCCATTATTTTTCTTTGTCTTCTTCCTTTTTCCTACTTGTACAATAAGAGTATTGCCGTCTATTCTAGCTTGTTCAAGATGTTGCTCATGTCCAACATACTTGATTGCATAGATTTTAAACTCCATATTTCATAGCCTTGCTTTGCTAAGGATAAGGAAAATAATTTGCTTTTCCTTATTGATTCTATCACTATATAAAGCTGGATATCTTTGGACAAGTTAGGCACAAAAGTCGTTTGTTTGTAGAACCTCCATAGAAAACTTTTCAAGATCTCCTCTAGTTGTTGGATCACCTTAGCGAGTGTATGTGAGTCCTTAGGGGTCTTAAGCTCTATAATGAATCATCTTGTAAAAGCTATTACAAGATTGTCCCAACTATGGATTGACTTTGGAGGAAGAGACTGAAACCAAGTAATGGTCTCTCCTCTTAAAGTTTTGGGGTATGACCAATATACTATTGCATTTGGAGCCCTTATAAATAACATCTCATTCAAAAAAAGCATCCAAGTGCTTGCGAGGATATTTTTCTACTATATATGACTTTATAAGCAAAAGAGCTTAATGCCTATTTGACATCTCAACCACTATAATTTGCTCCACAAATACATGTTAGAATGGTACATATTTGAATCCAGCTATATAAGTAAAGGATGAGTTGGCCCTTTGTGTAGCTCGATTAGGGGCCTTGACATGTGTTGATTATGAGTTGCAGCACTATATTGAGGTTCATCATTCTAAGAATAGGGGATTTGGTTCTACGACAGAGTTTGATCTAAATGTTGGACACGTCTTTATGAGTAATTATATGGTGATTCTCTTACCTTTCAAGCTTTGTGAAGCTCCTAAATCTCCACCTAAAGACAATGCAATGCCTTGTCTCTTGGATCTGCAATTCTATTTTCTCCTATATTGTCATTTATTTGTTGTAATACAGGTGAAGGACTTTTAGATCGTTAAGGCCTATTCTGATTATAGTTGTTATTGGGTGAGGTGACATCATGTACATGACCTTCAAAGGTGATGTCAACTCGAGTTGCCTACCTTCTAATATTAATCATTTTATATGCAAATTAAATTGATTGAGTTCCCACAAATGACACCAATGAGTTGTCTAAGATGGATAAGGATAATGTGTCCAAAGTAAATTGTCAATGAGATGACATATTGTTGAGAATGATGATTATGGCATGTAGAATAGGCTAAAATCTAAACTCTGTGAGATCAACTATTGCCCTAATGCAATTGCAACACCGTGGAAAATGGGTGGTCACTTGCAAAAGGCACTTTGACGCTCAAGTCAATAATAATCTCACTAAGGAGAAAATGTGTCCCTACTATAATGACGTTGGTGGTTTGTATAGGTGTCAAAGTTGGGCTAGGTTCCCTAACACAAGGTCCAAGGCCTCTTGTGGGAAATTTATTTTGTTTAGTTATAGCAACATGATAACTTTACCCCATTTTGAGGTGTTATTCACTATTCACAATTGTATCCTAAATGTATTGTACCCTAGTATTGACTTCAGTCTATGTTCTTAAGATGAGATGTTTTAGGCTGACATGGTTTATCATATGGGCTAGCCATAAGCCCAATTTGTAACAAAATTTAATTAAAATTTATTAATTGTGTAAATATTTTTTACACTATCATCTAATCACAAATATTATATAATAAGTGTATTAACTTTTATAATTGGATTATGAATGAAATAAAGAAGAAAGAAATAAAAAAGATAGTAATAAAAGAGAAATAGGGTGAAAAAGATATACTGTTTAATCATAAATAATAAATTGCAAATGACAAAGCTAACATGTTGATTTTGTATCAATATAAACCATTTGGTTTGCATATGATTCTAAAATTGACCTTTGAAGCAAATATATATGTCTATTATAACATCAAAGATTAAGGAAAAATAAAAATCACAAACAATGAACTAAATAGGTTAGCACATGATTCCAAAATTGAAATGATTCAAAGAATTTCTAACCTAAAATTGTGCAACGTGAGTAAAAGAAAGTGTCCAAGGTTGGCATGACAGGAATAGATAGCATGGCAATAGCGTGGCAAGTGCGATTATGATCTGATTGTGGGTGTTATCAAGTATGCATGTTACCATTATATGGATGTGAGAGTGGAAGACGTGAGAGATAATGTTAGACCATTGAGAGTGACATGGTAGACAGAAGAGTTTCTAAAAGGAAAAAAAAAGGCTACAAAGCAATTTCAAATAAACTAGTGATGATAAGGGGGAAAAAAAAGCTAGTAACTTATAATGTATAAGCTAGTTGAAATAGCTTTTGAAAATAAGGTAGAAAATATTAAAATAAGCTTGTGTACTAAACAAGCTTATTTTAATCAAATCAACTTATTAGCTATTAGAATGATTTGTCAAATTCACTCTCTATGTAGTATACATCTTCATGCGTAAGAAGGTTAAATTATAAATTTGGTGCTTATACTTGATATGTTTTTAATTTTATTCTCTACATGAAAATAATATATATATCTATGTATGCGTGCATGTGTGTGTGTGCATGTAAATTATAAATTGATATGCTGTTTTTTGAATTCAAGCCAGTGTTAAAGTTTTTTCTTGTAAGAACTAAAACAAAAAAAGGTAACCAAGTGTAGGAAGTAAAACCTAGAATTTTTACTTACCAAAAGAAAAACATAATTTTTTATGTAGAGACTGAAATAAAGTATAAAAAATATTTTTATAGTGACTAAGATTAAAACATATTATTAAGTATGGGAAATATTATAAAATATCGAAAAATGGAAGAAACTAATTTGTATTTTTTAACGTAGAAACCAAAATATCAGATTTTTTATATAATAATTAAAATAAGAAAGCATATTAAGTGTTGGGACGAAATGTTTTATTTAACCTCATAAATAACAAGTTTTAACGAGACAACAAAAAAGGAATTTTTTTTCTCCTCCACTTTTTTTTTGGGGGGGGGGGGGGGGGGGGGTGGGGTTTACATCCTTCACTTTTATTTGGTACGGCGTTCCCGCACTTTAAAATCTTAATATTATTTTGATATAATTATTATCATCACTTATGTTTGCGAGTATTAATTTTATCCAATCATTCATCCATTTCTATCTTATGGCTTTCCATTTCTTATTCAATTATCCTTTTCTTGTTTCTCAATGAATGCGAGTGTGGTAAATTATCCTTTTCTTATTTCTCAATGAATAGATATTTTCTTGTCCCTACTAGTGTGGTAAGAGCAAAAGATTTTGCCTATTGATACAACTGAAAGCTTCAAGGATGGAATTAACAAATACCTTAATCCTTGCCGCGTCAAAGTGCAGGCAAAGTCAAATTTTACTGTTAAGGGAGTGTTCACTAGTAAGAAGCATCATTAGGTGGAATTTTAGGTTGTGTGCATGGATTGGGTCAAAAGATGATGTTAGGCATTTGAATTTGGTCTCTCTCTTTTTTTTTTTTTTGGTATAATGGTCTCTTTTCTAAATGTTACAAATGAAAGCCTCTTGACATTTTAAATTAGCGTATCTGATCGTATTGATCAGATGGACATTGAGCATTGATCTGGTGGTTAGGAAGAAGGAACTAAGACATAGGCATATATATATATATATATAAGGGTTTGCTAACGTACATCCACTTCTTTTTTAGTTAGAGTACGTTAGCAAGTTACATCATCTGTGTATTTTAAGATACATTGTAATTATAACTTGTTAATGTACTCTAACTAAAAAATAAATGTGTGTACGTTAGCAAACCTTACAAGCATTTGCTAACGTAT
This sequence comes from Spatholobus suberectus, assembly GCA_004329165.1. Lineage (NCBI taxonomy): Eukaryota > Viridiplantae > Streptophyta > Magnoliopsida > Fabales > Fabaceae > Spatholobus > Spatholobus suberectus. The sequence goes on along the minus strand of CM014737.1, from coordinate 39,491,520 downwards.
ATACACTTATTTTTTAGTTGAAGTACGTTAACAAGTTACACCATAGTATATTTTAAGATACATTGTAGTTATAACTTGCTAACATACTCTAACTAAAAAACAAGTGTGTATACGTTAGTAAATCTCTCTCTCTCTCACACACACACACACAAACACAAATATACAAACATAGGAATAGAACAAATTTTGAAAGGTTGCATTAAAATTTGAAGTTTTATAGGTGTATTATAACATGTCGCTCTATTCGTATGTAGTATTTTTCTCAAAGAGCAGCGCTAGAAACACATTCTTCCTAAACACATTTTATTATTGATTAAAATTTATTAAAAACTACACAAATCATAAGAAAGAATCATTAAATAAGATGTGAGACCTACAACTTTTTGTGATTTCCAGTAAAATTCAACCAATAAAAAAGGGTGTGTTCAATAGAGTATGTTACTAGTATTTCTCTTTTCTCAAAATAATTCAGATTTTTGTTTTGAAGAACACATGATCATAAAAACATTGGGGCCACGGTAGATGGTGGGTTTACTGAGCCCAAATTATAACGGATTAAGGAAAATTTGGGAGAAAATGATAATCATGTATATGACCAGAATGAGCTAATTTCTCAAAGTGTTTGGTTTACTTCCATTCATCATGCATTCCATAATCAATCAACTTTTGCAAGACCACGTGGCATAAAAATATATGTCATTTAGGATTTAATTTTAATTAATCATTAGTTAAAAACTTTGTTTTTCCTCCTTGGCCTTAATATGTGTTTAAATTGATTTATTTTCAGATTAATTTGTTTTTTCTTAAATTTTGAGAGGTTTTTTAAAATAATTATTTCCACATAATTAGCCATTTCCAAACAGCAGACTTTATTTTGAATTTTTTTTTTTTGTACAATGACGGCAACAAAATTAGAACCTAAGACCTTGTATATACTATTCTAACCCTCCCATCACTAGGCCAACTCTGGTGGGTACTTTATTTTGAGATTCATTTTATCTTGCAATTAAATTTTATCTTATTTTCATTCAAAAATTTGTATAACCTAAAAAATGCGTATATTAAATATTAACACAATTACAACTGTTAAAGACATTTGTTGACGTTTTTTTCTTGCTGAATAACATTATTTGACTTTGCATCCTATGCCAAACAACTGCATAATTAGCATAGATAAACTTTTATTTTTTATTTTTGAATTAATGATTTGATAATGAATCTGGTGAGTTTTGAAAAATAATTATACAAAAATGAAACTTATTTTAAAAATCAAAGAGGAAAAATAATATTTTTGAATGAAAAAAAAAGGTTTATATCAAGTGAAATGTGTTAAGGATAAAAGGGTTAAGGTTTGGTTATTTAACGACATATAAAAAAGAATATAAAAAGTTATTCTCACAAGTTATTTAATAAAGAACATATAATTTTGATGGATTTAAATATAATCATTAGAGTGTGTGGCAAAAATGATAAATTTTATAGTGTGTTTCGTTGGAGGGGAATAAAGGGAAGAAGATAAAAAAGGTGAGACTTTTTTTTTATATATAATTTTATCTTACTTGTTTCCCTTCTAATATGGGGGATTTGAAAGAAGGAAAAAGTGTTTATAATTTTTTGATTTACACACTAAATTGACTTGAGAATTGAGATTTTGTATTACATTTCATATCCTCTGTTACTATTTATACGAGTATAAAAATATATTGTCTATATTTTTTTTCCTCAAACCAAACAAAGAATATTTTTTGTTTTTTTTCTCATCTCTCTTTTGAACCAAATGGACTATAAAGAAGATAAAAAAAATGGGGCAAACCATTAGACATATAGAAGTATCTAAGGAGGAAAGCAATAACTTAATTTATAGAGTTCTTTAATAAGACAATGAGGTGAGAAATGAATAACCTAGTTTATAAGGTTGTTTAATGAATGAAACAATGAAATTTAAGTGTTAGAAATCACTATTGCATAGAGGACTTTTTACATTGGTTAGAAATGGTTTTTTACATTGGTTGTACATCCGTCATAGATTTAGGAGATATAGAATGCGACAACTCTTTACATTGGATATTGAACCTAAGTAAAAAATACTTTTTATATTAGATATGTTTATAACCAATGTAGAAAGTGAAAGGGACATGTAAGACATAATCATCTTCTCCATAGCCTCTGATAACTTTGATGTGTGATGTTCCCACTTCAAGTGAAGCTAGAGAATCAACGACAGTATCACAACCTCAAAAATGCACGATCATAGTGAAAATGGTGAAGCGAGTTAGAGACAACATAGAGATGCAGGCCCCTATTTTTGACTTTCATGTTCAACCATGGGGCTTACGCAGAATGCTTTGCTTTAGGCTACAACGAAAATAAAAGGTTGTAGCATTTTTGTTGCACAATGTCGTAGTAGAGTCATGAGCGCACAAACTTTAGCCACTGAACAATTTCAAAGGAAAAATGAAAATGAACAATTTCAACCCTAGGCACGGAAAACAAACTTGCAATTTCAACCCTAACAATGAACAATGAGATAGACATAAGCTGAAGAGACAATATACCTTGCATAGCCGAAGTTGTAGGTGTTGGGGTTCATCGCATGCAATGCCGGAGTTGTCTCTAGAATAAGGTGAAGAAGATGGGTTCGTCATCGAAACAAGAAAAGAGACTAGGAGATGGGTTCGATGAACTCAAGGGAGCATTAGCAATAGCGGCAAAGGTGTTTTCAACAACTTTGAACTTGCAAATACCTAATGGTAGAGACAAGAGTGTTCTTTTAAAAGATTTTTACATTAGTTGTAAAAATAACTGATGTAAAAAGATTTCACTTATTTACAAAATGTTATTTCTTTTTTTTTACATCGGTTATTAAGTAAATGATGTGAAAACACGTTATAAATTTTGTTTTTTCCACTAGTGAATTAAAGGAAGAAACTTGAAGATGATAATCATTACATAATGAATTTTTTATGTCAAATTATGAAGAACATATATTTAAAAACTAGAGTAGAAACATCTGAATTCGTGAAAAATATGATGAAGGAATTTTATAGATTCTTTGATCTTCCAAGCTTATATGAAGAGTTCTTTTTTAAGAACAAAAGGTCTCTTAACTAATGATGAGATATTAAAAAAAATTATACTTATAACTTAGATATCATAATCCTTTTATAATAATTAGTAATGTCTTTTCAATTTTTTTTACTAAAACACTTAACCCCTATTTTTTATTCAAAATTTTTATAAATTATATGGATTAAAATATTTGAAACACTCTTTTACTCAAAGTTGACCAATTAAAGCATTGAATTTTCACCAAAAATAAGAAAAACCTACGTTTCTCCTCTTTGAATTCGTAATCTCATTTTTTTTTTTACCAAATCTTTTAAATTTCATCAATTTTCACTAAAGTTTTCTGAATATGATCATTTAAAATCTTTTCGTAATTCACATTTATCGTAGTATCTCAATTATTTGAATAAAAAAAATGATTTAAGGACCCTACTATTTTATGTAGAGAAAAACATTGATAAAATAACTTGATTGTAGTAATGAAAAAAATCATATAAGATTAAATTTGAGTAATTTTTTTTTTTGAAAGACAAAAACCATAACAATCTTACTAGCAACTGTCCTTTTTTTTTTTTTTGAAGATAACTAGCAACCGTCCTAAAGATAATGGATAAGAACCATTTACCATAAATTCACCTTATATGTTAATTGAGAACAACTATCTTAAACGAAAGCGTTTTTAGCTGCTATTCTTTAACGAAAATTTTTTTAACTATCAAGTGTTTTTAAGAATTTTTTAACTTCTTATTTCTTTCAATTTATTATTTTTAATAACTTTAGTTTTAAATTAAATTTCAATATTTTTTAAAAATAATTATCAATAATTAAAAATTAACATTGCATATTATATTACAATAATTATTTATTATAAATTTAAAATATAATATATATACTCAAAAATATTTATTTATTACAAATTTTAATTATAATTTAATTTATATATTTCGAAATATTTATTTATTATAACTTTAAGTTATATTAAATAAATATTTATTTTGTATAGTGTTAAAGGCTAAAATCTTCTGCAGCTAAAATAACCTATCAACAGCAAAATAAATTCATAGGTCAACGAAGGTTAGACCATAAAAGTCAAAGAAACGACTTTCCACGTGGCAAATTCTGATAGGCTAAAGTGTCGTGGCTGCACAGGGGGTTTCTGGTACCCAGCAGAGACTGCACGGGAACATTTTCGGTGCAAATTTCAACTTTTTGGTTAAGAATTTACTTTGAAAGGAACAAGAATCAAAGAGAAGAATGAAGATGTGGGTTTGGCACCATCGATTGGTGCTTTTCTGCATTGTTTGCGGCCTCTGTTTTTCTCTGCAGTTCACAATGGTTTCTTCAACTTCATCTGCTGCACACACTGATCATGTAATTATAGAATAAAAAAATGATCCTTTTTATGTGTTGTTTTCAGTTTTCCCAAATTATTGAAAATACCCATTTTTCTTCTGGTGAGGATTTTACTGAATTCAATCATGGACTGTTTGGATTGTGTGAATTTGGATTTGGATTAGCATAGAATGGAAATCCAAGTGTTTGAGGATTTTGGTTCATTGTCTGCACGAATCAATAGGTTATTGTGTGATTTTTCTAGTTGAGAAATGGGAATTGAGAATTGCATGCTGTGTTTCTTGCTCTCATTATGTGATTACCTCTTTTTTTTTTCTTTGCTGAAAGTTTCATTTTGTTGCCGTGGGCAGTTTTGGATTGCTTGAATTTGGATTACCATAGAATGGAATTGTGAATGTGTAAGGACTTGGTTCCTTTTCTGGAGCAATCAATGGCTTAATTTGTGAAATTTTCTACTTGAGAAAGATGAGAAGTCCATGCTGTGTTTTAATACTTGTTATCTAGCTACCTCCTTTTTGGAAGTTAATATTATCTGCATGGTTTTTTTTTTTTCAATGAATCACCATAGAAGTAGGAGCCTTTTTAAATTAATTTTGTGTGCTGTTTTTTTGGAATTATCTTTGGCTACAAAGTTAGGTCCTGGTTTTGTTTATTTTATGTTCCAAACTCATGCACTTTCTTTTTTCTTTCTAATTTTCATGACAGTATAAAAATAAACCTTCAATTGTTTCATTGTTACAGGGTCATGTAGATTCAAATGCTGGAAGGTGAGTTTGTTTAAAACTTTGATTGGAAGTATTTTGAACTGGTGAACATCATTTTTAGTTTGCATTTTAGAGTTAACTGCTTCACTTCTTGGTTATCCAATTTTTAGTAAGGGCAAGGAAACAAATAACTTAAATGGTGTGTGACTTGTACATGATAAACTCTCATCATTTATTTCATGTCAGTAATTGATATGCTTTGTTTATTTGTTTTCCTTCTTTTACTTTCTTTCAGTATATGTTTGTGCCTTTCTTGCTTATTGTTCCAGGAATTGGTTTGATTAATATATAATGTCATTGTTCAGAACTTTGAATCAGGAGGGTAGTAATCATCAAATACATTGTTCTAGAGAAAGAAGTAGAGCAGCTTGGAAGATCATTCAAGAGGTATTATAATATATCCAAACAAATAACTCTATTGATGATATTGGCGTGCATTCTCTTGATATATGATTTTTGCTGCAGTATTTAATGCCCTTTGTGGAGAAAGAAAAATATCACATCTCAAAAAGGTGTTGGCTTCACCCAGACAATGACATATATAGAGATCAGGAGCAACATAAGTTTCATATAGATATAAATGAATGGCAGTGTGGGTACTGTAAGAAAAGTTTCTATGAAGAGAAACATCTTGATCAGCATTTTGACAACAGACACTCCAATTTGCTTAATTTGGTATGGTGCTTCTTGTTCAATACAATTTATTTTTTCTTCCATTAGAGGAAAAATGACTAGTTAGTGGAAAAACCCACTCATCATATTTTTGAATAGATACAAATTAGATTAGACTGTATAATCAGAATGCCATTGGTCATTATTTAGTTAATGAATGTTGTATTTTGTGACATTATTATGGTTATTTCATGAGGAATGTGGAGTTGTAATGGTGCCAAACTGAAGCCCCGGTACTGCTTACCATTGCCTTGAGAAGATACTGTTGGTCAAGCTGTGCAACATGCTTGTTTCAGACTTGTCTGAGCTATAACTTCAGCCAAGTCTAACCTTTAAGAACATACTTAATTCCTGTCCAGGACAAAATAAAATACTGAAACAAGTTTGTGGGTTGGTAGTAAAACAAACTGAAATAGTTCACTGAGTGAGCCAAACCTTGAGACCTTACTTTCCCAAAAATAACAACACCTTCAGATCTTTGCTTTATCTTTCAAGTTTTAAAGCTCATAATTTGAGCTGAGCTTCTTTAAGCTCTCTCTCTCTGTTTAGAGAGTTATCCCCTCTTGACCTAGAAGCACCACAAGAAATTTACGTAGAAACACTTGTTGGATTGATCTGTGTCATTGGTTGTTGCTTTGATTCTTTAACTTATCAAAAGTAAATGATATTTTACAGCAATTACATATTTTAGTATGTTAAAATAGTTTACTTTGAAAATTTTCTAATAGTAAATCAAAATATGACAATTTTAGTAGCTTTCTCTGATCAATCTGTGATGCAGTAGCTTTAATTACTGAAATGAGACAGTTGTGTTCAATCCAGAGTGAAAGCCACTGCTTAGCAGATGTATGTGGTGCACTGCACTGTGACCATGAAATGAATTCCGGATCAAAAAAATCAAAGTGCAATCCTGCTGCTGCTGCAAGAAATAAACATCTATGTGAGGTGCGCTTTTGGTCTGCCTATTCATTTGCTGTAACCAAATTTATTTGTGTCTCTAATTTACCTGTTTTTCACAGACCTTAGCTGATAGTTGTTTTCCAGTCAATGAGGGCCCTGGGGCAAGCCGACTTCATGGTATTACAATATTTTCTTCATTCTTGCAAAATATTGTGTATTTATGGTAGTCTGTGAAACTGCTTTCTTATGTTAACAATTTGGCAGAATTCTTCTTGCACCAATTCTGTGATGCACACAGCTGCACTGGAAGTAGCAAACCTTTCTCTAGAGGGCGCAGGGTAATTCTGAAATCTATAATTGCTTTTTTTTTTTTCCATGTCACTTCTTATTTTTGTGTGTACTTTTATGAGTGCTTATGATATTTGTCCAACTCTATATATTAACATGTATAAGCCATGTTCAATTTTTAGAAATCCTTATTTATGGTTGAGGATTAAGAAGTCATGAAGAATGTAATTTGAAAAATTGTATAGCTAACTGGAAAGTAAATTACCAAAATTCCCATTTACTTGTTACTAGGGATCTTAGGATATATAGATCTTACACTGAAAGTGTCAGTGAAGAGAAGACAACAAAGGTCAACATGATATATGCAACTTTGTGGTGGAATGGTGGAAATGTATCTGTGGGATGCAATTCCCTTGAAGTCAATCTGTAGAGCTGAAATTAAGAGAATTTTTCATTAACCGGTTTCTGGATGTGTGCAGAAGAAGACAAGTGTGTTCTACATCTTTGTGTCTATTTTGCTTGTGATACTGCTGCTACTATACTATCTCTACATTTACTTATATCAAAGGTATTTACTTCAAAATTTCTCAGTCACGACCTTATTGTAGGAAACTTTATAATGGCTCCTATAAGGTTTGGTCTTTTGTATTGCAGGGGAATGAAAGGGGAAACCCAAATGCTGAAGCGCATCTCACAAACCAGCAGAAAGAAAAAGCCGTCCTAATTGATTGTTCTTTCCACTCAACCTACATTTTCAGAAAGTAAAGGTGTAACTAATGGTTACATCATACAGTGTGAACTGTGCTTGCAATCCAGTTTACACCATTCTGCACATTTGAAGGAAGAAAGAGGTCGCCAACTTCAAATGACCTCTATGTGTTTTGCTAATTTGTATGCCAAATTCTTGTAAACCCAGTGAACACAAGGGGTACTGCATGACTGAATCCGCCTTGGTTGGCTATTTGCATTTGATTGTGCATGACATGAATAACGAGAAATAACATGAACCTTTGCAATGTATTCTCTTAATTTGTTTACTGACTTGATCAGGATTTATTATGGAAACCTTTTTGTATCATCTAAGGTATTTGTTTTATACTTTTTTTTGTTTTTTTTCCTTCTGAATTTTATGTTAGTATGGTTGGGTAGAGGGAATAAGGTCTCGTTTTATCCTTCATTATCAGAAATTAGATGACAAAAACTGAATGTAGCTGTGAACAAACTTTATTACGTGGTTGGATTTACTGTACATCTATGTCAATTATTTTTGCAGAGGTGTTGGCTTTGGGAATTGTTACATAAAGAATCCCATCTTTGACCTGTGCCTTAATTTTATCAAACTCAATATTTTCTGGGAGGGCTATCCTGTGGTTATAACTACCATAGCTATTGGCAGGCCAGTCTTCATTGCCGTTTGCTTGACCTTCATGGTGCTCTCCGAGTTCCTTCTCTGCCTTCACCACCAGCATGTTCTCTTCTACCCATACCTTGACATCATTCTTGTTCATTCCTGGTATGTTGAATCTCATTTTGTAATCCTTCTGGCCCTCCTTTATTGCCCAAGGAATATTTCCCTTACTGTATTCATCATCTCTTGCAACTATCCAAGGTGAAGTGCTACCATAAACTAAGGGATCCTCCACCATCCTCTCCATTGTGTCCATCATTTGCTGCACAGTCCTTGCTACTGGAAACTGGTTCAACAGCACTGCATAAAGAGTCATCGTTTGTCAGTTGCCAATATCACTATATTGAATGTCTGATGAAGGAACAAAAAGAATTTGTGAACCATTAATCTTCAATTACCTTTGGTGAAGCTTGTGGCACCTTCATCTTTGGCTGCTGCTGCTTTGACTTATGCAAACTTGCTTCACCTCCTGCCATAGCCTTTACATTGTTGCGGAAAGTTCTATTCCTTGTGCTTGACAATGGTAGCAATTTGACATTGGAAAATTTGTTCGTCCTACTGGAAGAAGTGTGGGCATAGAAACTCATATTTGGTAGAGTTGAGGCCATTTTTCTGTTATGCAAAGATGCTTGAGGGATGTCAATGCAATGGTGAGGCAAAGGACATTGAGAAGCTGATGCTTGCATTTAAATTTATAGGATGCACTGGAAATTTCTGGAGCCAGATAAGTTTTAAAAAATCTGGTCTTACTGATTGTGACTTGGGTTCTTGGTGAGATCTAGACTTCTCCACACAATTCTTTAGTGGCCTATCCTAATTCCATATTTGGATGGGGATTTGTAACATATTCACGTTCCGATATATTTGTCCTTATGTAGCTTATAACTAATTCAGCTTGTAGGGGATTGTTGTGAAGTTCTGTGTTGGCCCACTTTTGTGATCAAGCTCGCAAGCAAAACCCTCTGGACCACAAAACGAAATAAAAAGAAAAAAGGACAAAGCAAATCCCTTCCTTATTCCAACGGAAAAGTGTAATATTACTTACATTTTTCTTTATGTTTAGGTTTAAATAGTTTTGATGTAATTAAGCTATAATTTGATGTCGTAAGGTTTGTAGGTATAAAAAAGGACTATTAGTGTCTAAATTGTGTATTAATACGTAGTGAACCCGTTCTTTAATACGTGTTTATTTTTCTTTTGTTAATGCCTTGTTATTTATTTTATGGTAAAGCCATAATTTCTTCTAATCTCGAAAATATTTGTAACACTTAAAAAAACAAAGAGAAATAAAGTAAAAGTGAAGTATAAAGTATCAGGAGTTTAAATTAGATCTGCTATAACAGTCTTTAATAATATTTAGAAATAAATAAACATCAAATTATTATAACATAGACTTTTCTAAAAATAAATTAAAATTACTAGTAAAATTTCAATTTTATCCTCGAAAGGTATACAAGGTATCATTGTCAGATCTTCAAAGATTGTTTTTACCAATTTTATCTTTATAAATGTAAATTAATCACCATTTTAGGGGATCAATTATTCAAATATGCAATAGAAGACTTTTGTTTTTAATGATTAAAACATTAGAATATTAAATTGATATCAATTTTAAATATTAAGGGATTAAATTGATATCGAAATTCTTTATATCACCAGCATAACATCTTTTGTATCTTTCAAGTTACCAATGTTTAGTGTGCTTAAATTAACTTATTTTGAAGAAATATTTACTTTTTTTTCTGTCAGCTTCTTGATAGAAAATTAAAAAAAAAAAGACAATTATTTTTACAGAACTAAATTAAAAAAAATCATGCTACACACAAGTTTTAATTGCTGAAAGAGATAAGCATTAGGGTGTTCACGGATTGGTTTTGGATTTTGCTAAATCCCATTATCCGAACCGATCAAAATAGCTTGGGTTGAGTTGGATTGGATTAGATTTGTGTAATTTTCTATCAAAACCAAATCGAACCAACTCAGTCAATAACAGATTGAGTTAAGTTGGGTTGGATCTTCAAGTACATGAAATTAAAAATTATTTTAAATTTCTAAAAAATTGTAATTTTTTCTTACCATTTTAATAAACAATTATGAGAATAAAATTAAAAAAAAAAATTTACTCTACTGAATATAATTACAATAAATATGGTTGTCCATAAATTCAAATAATTATATACGACTTTTCTTTTTTCTTTCAAGTCAATTTTTTTCTTAGAATATGCAATCCAAACAGTGTAAAATTTCAATCTCGTAGTGCTTATGATTTAAAAAAAAAAAAATGCTCAATTGATATTAACATAACACATAAATAAAACAAGATATCTAATAAACAAAAAAATGAAACAAATAAAACAAGATATCAACTGCTAATGTGTGTGTTCTCATTTTTTGTTTTTTAATTTTAAGATGTTACCTAAGTTTGAGTGAAAAATCTATATCAATAATAAATTAAAAATTAAAATGTGACTCCATTAGGTTGAGTTGGGTCCATGGGTTTTAACAACAAAACCCATTATCCGACCTGAACAATAACGAATTTGATCGGGTTAGATTGAGTTCTACTTGACCAATTTAAAAAACCGAATTGAAGCACTTGGATTGGGTTAGATCGGTTGAATTCACTTGTGAACACCCCTAAATTGAGCATTATAAGGGTTTTGGCAGAATAACCAAAAACCAAGAAAAAAAGGTTTTGCTGCCATAACATTTTTCAGAGCACCTTGAAGCAACGTAAAAAGAATTTAAAAGATTACAAATTCTAATTCATGAATATGGCTACGAAAAATTGTGAATAAAAAGGCACTGTTCAATAATTAAAATACAACATGATCCAAAAATCAAGAGCTCTACAGAAAATACAGAACTGCCTTTGCAGATAATTAGATGATCCTTTCCTCATAAAGAAAGAAACATAATGGATGGAAAGCATTCCTTTATTCCCCCCTCTGTAATTGTATTGATGCCCATAATCCATATTTCATTCAACTCAAAACCTTCAACGATACGGGTTTCACTTTCAACAAATGAAGCTATCAGAGTGTCATGTTGATAATTGACAACTGCCACCAAATCTCAAACTATATTTGGGTGATTAAACTGAAGTCTGCATCATTTCCTTCCACGTGGATCCCGACTAAGCCCATATTTCTTCAATGTCTTAATGTAATTTCTCATAAGTGTAAACTTGTTGTTTCCTAGATAATAGAAATAATCCCAGGAATAAATACCAGTCTTATGCAAGTCATCAAAATTGAGCCTGGACCATCCGATTCAACAATCATATATCACATTCTGGTTTAAACGGGCAACTAATTATTGACACTGAATTTTAGATCTAATATCAAAGCTTGTAGTAATACCTCACCCCATAGTTTCCCACTGGTTCTGCGGACATGATTCCCACATGGCGCCTCCCAGATATCACCTGGTTCAAGGAAGCCATTTATCAAAATAAGTATCATTAGGAAGGAATCAATAGAATTTAATTCAAAATCTCAAAAACGTTGATATTAGAAAGGACATTGTTACTGTGTGTGCATTTGGGTAAATAACTTGTGCTTATTGAATAAGACTCTGTTTGGATAAACTTTTCCATAAACACTTATAGAAAAAGAAAATAAGAAATAAAATAAATTAAATTCCTCTTACAAGTTAAAATCAACTTATGCACTTTAACTTTTATAGAAACACTCTCATCTAACATCTCTAAAAACTAAAATGCATAAGTTGATTTCAACTTATAGAAGAAGTTTGATTTACTTGTCTTTTATTTTTTTCTTTTATAAGTACTTATGGGGAGTTTATCCAAAAAGGGCTTAAGTGCTTATCATGTAAGCACTTATGTATAAGTTGTTTCTACAATCGAAGAGAAAATAGAATTAAATTGTTTTCATGTAAAACCCTGTTTGGAGAAATTTCTTCATGAGCACTTATAGGAAAAGAAAATAAAAAGATAAAATAAATTAAATCTTTTCCATAAGTTAAAATTAGTTTATGCATAAGTTAAAATCAATTTTTAGAAAAGTAAAATAAGAGAGTTTCTATAAAAGTTAAAGTGCATAAGTTAATTTTAACTTATGAGAGAAGCTCAATTCATTTAACTTCCTATTTTATTCTCCTGTAAGTGTTTATGGAAAAATTTATCTCCAAACATGACCTAAGTTGTAAACTGTTTTCATAAGCTATCTTATAGAGCTTATTGAAATAATCTGAAAACAGTTTAAAGACATATCATAAGCTATTTTCACAAGCTGTCTCAGTCACTTCTACAAGTGCTTATATCATTAGATAAGCCCAAATATGTTGTAAAGAAACTTTTCCGAACACATCCTAATTCAACAATTAAATGGTATCTGGTTGATGAAATCCAGCAAATAATTTTTAAATGGTGAAGCTGGAAAGCATTTCAAAAGTTGCAACAAGTAGTACCTTTTCACCTCCAATTGACCTAATCTTTCCATCAACAGCGGGACTACTTATTCTGAGAAATTCAGCTGATAGCTGGAATACTCTACCATTGCCAAATTCCACCTCTACCTGAAACAACAGAAAGGTCCAAATAGGAAACCATGATCCATTATTATGTAAGAAAATCAACCAAGGAAACCACATTTCCATCAATTCTATTTTCCAATAAAAAAATTCAACCAAAATTTAAGTTGGAGTAGACCTGATTTTTCCATCAATTAAGGCACGCTCAAAAGATATTAACCCTATCTACTGCAACCTAAACATGTGTAGATTTTAGTAAAATCAATAAAATTTAAGGAAAATCATTTAAAAAAAGGTTAAGGGGAGTAAAGACAGAAAAAACTCACGTATTTTGGGGCATGGAGAGAGAATCTGGTGAGGCGCGCAGTTTCTTCTGCCACTGTGTTCATTCTCCGAATCGCCGCCAGCATAGTTACAGGGTTGTTCTCCAAAGTGAAGTTTTGTGTTTTAGTTGTTTTGTATTATTAACCTAAAAAATGATATTCGTACAAGCTCTCTAACCAAGCCTAACGAGAGATAGGAAAAAAAATAAAGAATAAATGATGTAATAGCCTATATAACACTATTAGAGTTTAATTTTTATATAATATTAATTATTAATTAGAAATACTTTCTACATAATTTTTTAGAGTTTAATGATTATACATTATTAGTGTAAAAAGTTTTAAATTGTCAACCAATCAAAAATCACTATTAGAATAACTTTTAAAATAATTATTATAATAGTCTACAAACTTATTATTTATAGTGAGTTATAATTGGATAACAGTATAAAATTGTTTTACATTATCAGTGTATAACCTATTTTTTAAATTTTTAAATAATTATTATAATATTTTGAAAAGAAATTATTATAAAAGTAAATAATTTTATTATGTATAGTAATTTATAATTCGATGATAATGTAAAAAATGTTTATATTATTAATTCATTTCAATTAAATTCATATGATAAAATAGAGAAAAATAAAGAGAAAATAAAATAAAATAATAGAGGTGAAAGTATATACATGTGAATGAATATGCAATTCTATTAAGATTTAATTATTTATTTAATTTCTTGAGACAACTTTTAGTTTTAATTCATATACGAAAAATTTGTAAGCTTTAGTTTCTGCAAGCATATTTTAGTTGAGGTTAGTCTTTGTTGTTAACTCTATTAATAACGCGGTAGAGCATACGACAATGACACGATGAACATGTCATAATGATGTATCAATAACGTGGCTGAAAATTAATTATTTGATTTTTATAAGTGATATTACTTTAGAAATTTGTCTTTACAAATGACATTACTTTACGAATTATTTATAAAGAAAATGTAAAATAGTTTTATGTTGTAATCAAATGTCAAATAACCATTTCTAGTATTTTTGTTAATTTTTATAATAATTACTTAAAAAAATATATTAACAATAATTTTTTATTAATTAACAATATAATTTTTTTTGCTAGTGATTAAACTCATTTTTTTGCCATCCTAAATTCATGCATCAATCCTAACTATTGCATCAGCCATGGGAGTATAGTTTCCCATGCAGCCAGCAATCGAAGAAGCATGACTTCAACAAGGAAGCATGAAGGTAAGCACGTTAGACACGTTGTTGCAGCGCTGCCAATGCCTGAGGCACTTCAAGCAGATTCTCTCCCAAACGATCCTCACCGGCCTCATCACCGACCCCTACGCCTCAAGCAGACTCATCAACTTCTCTTCTTCCCACGGCTCCACTCTCGTTCCCTTCCACTACACCCTCCGCATCTTCCACCACCTCCCCAACCCCAACGCCTTCACGTGGAACACCATCATGCGCGCCCACTTCGAACTCCAAAACTCCCCCCACCAAGCCCTCTCCCTCTACAAGCTCTTCCTTGCTGACCACGCAAAACCCGACAACTACACCTATCCCATTCTCCTCCAGTGCTGCGCAGCCCGCGTGTCGGAATTCGAGGGAAGGGAGCTGCACGCGCACGTCGTCAGGTTCGGCTTTAATGAAGATGTTTACGTCCGGAACACGTTGATTAACTTGTATGCGGTCTGTGGGAGCATGAAGAGTGCGCGCAAGGTGTTTGGGCAAAGTCCTGTGCTGGATTTGGTCTCTTGGAATACTGTTTTGGCGGGGTATGTTCAGGCGGGGGACGTGGAGGCGGCGGAGCGGGTGTTTGGGGGATGCCGGAGAGGAATACTATTGCTTCGAACTCCATGATTGTGCTTTTCGGGAGGAAGGGGTGTGTGGAGAAGGCGAGGCAGATTTTTGATGAGGTTCGAAGGAAGGATACGGATATGGTGTCATGGAGCGCGATGGTTTCTTGTTATGAGCAGAATGAGATGTGTGAGGAGGCGTTGGGTTTGTTTGTGGAGATGAAGGCGGGTGGGGTGGCGGTGGATGAGGTGGTTGTGGTTAGTGCTGTGTCAGCGTGTTCGCGGATTTTGAATGTTGAGATGGGGAGGTTGGTGCATGGGTTGGCGGTGAAGGTTGGGGTTGAGGATTATGTTAGTTTTAAGAACGCGTTGATACATTTGTACTCGAGTTGTGGGGAGACAGCGGATGCGCGAAGGATTTTTGATGATGGTGGTGTCCTCTTGGATCAGATATCTTGGAACTCGATGATTTCTGGGTACTTGAGGTGTGGTTCGATTGAGGATGCCGAGATGTTGTTTTATTCCATGCCGGAGAAGGATGTTGTGTCTTGGAGTGCTATGATATCGGGTTATGCTCAACATGAACGTTTCTCTGAGGCTTTGGCGTTGTTCCAGGAAATGCAGCTTCATGGAGTAAGGCCGGATGAGACTGCTTTAGTGAGTGTCATCTCGGCTTGCACCCATCTGGCTGCTTTGGACTTGGGGAAATGGATTCATGCTTACATAAGTAAAAACAAATTACAGGTTAATGTTATTCTGAGCACGACACTAACAGATATGTATATGAAATGTGGGTGTGTGGAAAATGCATTGGAGGTTTTCTATGCAATGGAGGAAAAGGGGGTTTCTACCTGGAATGCTGTCATTCTTGGGTTGGCAATGAATGGTTTGGTAGAACAGTCACTTAACATGTTTGCGGATATGAAAAAAACCAGGACACTTCCTAATGAGATAACATTTATGGGAGTTCTTGGGGCCTGTCGGCACATGGGCTTTGTGGATGAGGGGCGCCACTACTTTAGTTCCATGATCCATGAACACAAAATAGAGCCTAATATTAAGCATTATGGATGCATGGTTGATCTTTTAGGACGTGCAGGTTTGCTTAAAGAAGCAGAGGAACTGATTGAGAGTATGCCAATGGCACCTGATGTTGCTACTTGGGGTGCTTTGCTTGGGGCTTGTAGAAAACACCATAACAATGAAATGGGGGAGAGGGTGGGAAGAAAACTCATTCAGCTTCAGCCTGACCATGATGGATTCCACGTATTATTGTCAAATATATATGCTTCAAAAGGAAATTGGGGCAATGTTCTTGAAATTAGGGGAATTATGGCGCAACATGGGGTAGTGAAGACACCTGGTTGTAGCATGATTGAAGCAAATGGAATAGTTCATGAATTCTTGGCTGGAGATAAGACACACCCACAAATAAATGATATTGAGCACATGTTAGATGTAGTAGCTGCAAAATTAAAGATTGAGGGCTATGTACCAACCACAAGTGAGGTTTCACTAGACATAGATGAAGAAGAGAAGGAAACTGCACTTTTCAGACACAGTGAGAAACTTGCAGTCACCTTTGGACTTATCACTATTGCTCCACCAACTCCAATCAGAGTTATGAAGAATTTGCGCATATGCAACGATTGCCACACTGTTGTAAAGTTAATCTCCAAAGTATTTGATCGTGAAATTGTGGTAAGAGATCGTCATCGCTTTCATCACTTTAAGCACGGAGCTTGTTCCTGTATGGATTTTTGGTGACAAAACTGTACTTGTGATTAAAGTGAATGGGTATTCCATGCGTAAGGAAGGTGCACTCAATTTTACATTGTTCTGGACTCAAATATCAAACCATGTAGAATTGAAGATTTTCCAGATTTGGTTTGTTTCCTTGCTGTGAAATCAAATGTTGTTCATTCTTATGCTCTTGTTGGCAAAGAGTGATGTGTAGAGTACCTTATACTCCAGGATATATCATTCCAACTTTTCTGATGCTGATGAACTATCTTTTTTGTGCCTTGAAGCTCCAAGACTCTGAAGAGAAATGATATGCAATGAAATATATTATAAGGGTTCTTGTGGTTGCAGATACATCTATCGATGTTGATTGAGTTTATCGAGGGGTTGGCCTCTCTTCTTGGTGAAGTTTGCAAAACTCCAAAAAATCTCTTATTCAATCACTATCTCTGAGTCAGTGGCCATTCTTGTGAAGCAGTTGGGCTTGTAGAGGGACTTGTCTCTTGGATCTGCTTTTGAAGAAAGCCCTTTTCTTAGGCTTGGAATGATGTTGACCAGCCTTTTGAATTAAATGGACAACCAATCTACTTGCAGATATTTCAGATTCTTTTATCACCTAATTTGTGCAAAAGAGCCCAAACAAAAGTTCCTGCCCTTTAGCATCTACTCCAGACCTTCTTCAAAAGGTACCAAAGGAGCCAAAGGGATGTGCTTGGCATATTTGACAAACTTATACAATCTGAGCAAGAATTTTATTTACTTAACTCTGTCACTGAAAGTCTTCAGTATGATGTTATTAAACCTTACATATCTCACATCGGTTTGCCCCCAGAAAAGGCACACAGTAAAGTTCATCAAGTCTTTTTTGACATTTTATATCACCCTTTCTGATTAAACATGGTTCTTCAAATGTTGATGATACTATGAAACATGTCTCAAATGATGTTGATACTATGGAGCGTGTCCAGCATGATATATTAATCATTGGAGTGATCTGTGTGGTGCTTTGATTCTTTAGATTGTCTAAAGCATAACTGATGGTTGATGTTTGTTTGGAAGGTAACAAGAAGAATCTTTAGGAAGAATGAGGAGGATATGGGTTTGGTATCATCAATTGGTCCTGTTCTGCATTGTTTGTTGCCTCTATTTCTCTCTGCAGAGTACTAGGGTTTCTTCAACCTCACCTGCTCTACACACTGACTGTAATTATAAAAAAAAATGTTATCCTTTATTGTATTTTTTTCATTTTTTCCAAATTATTGAAAATACCCATTTTTCTTATGGCAAGAATTTTACTGACTTTAATCTTGGATTGTTTGGATTATATGAATTTGGATTACCATAGAATGGAAATCAAACTGTGAGGATTTTTGGTTCATTGCCTGGACTAATCAACAGCTTATTGGGTGATTTTTCTGCTTGAGAAATGGGAACTGAGAGCAGATTGCTGTGTTTTAGTTCTACTATGTAGCTACCTCCTTTTTATTTGCTGAAGGATTTGTTTTGTTCCCAGGGGCTATTTGGATTGCTTGAATTTGGACTGTAGAATGGAATTGTGAATGTGTAGGACTTGGTTCATTATCTGAAGCAATCAATAGCTTAATTTTTGAATTTTTCTACTTGAGCTAAATGAGTAAGTTCATGCTGTGTTTTAATTCTTTGTATCTAGCTACCTCCTTTTAAATTGTTAATATTGATCTAATGTTTTTTTTTCCAATGGATCACCACCCAACTGTTAACATTTTAACTTAGTTTTGTGTTCCACTTTTTTTGGAATCACCTTTGGCTACAATGTTAGGCACTGATTTTGTATTGTTTATTTTTTGTTCCAAACTTTTCATGACAGCATAAAAATAAACCTTCAATTTTTTCTTTGTTACAGGATCATATAGATTCAAATTCTGGAACGTGAGTGAGATTTTATCTTTGATTGGAAGCATTTTGGCATAGGAGAACATCATTTTTAGTTTGCATTTCAGAGTTAACTTCTTCACATCTTGGTGATCCTATTATTATTAAGGGTGGGGAAATAAATAACATAAATAACGCGTCTCTGATACATGATAAACCCCCGTCATTTGTTTCATGTCAGTAATTGATTATCTTTATTCATTCATTTCCTTCTTTTACTTTCTTTTGGTTTATGTTTGTGCCTTTCATGCTTCTTGTTTCCAGGAATTGGTGTGGCTAATATATAATGTCACTGTTCAGAACTCTGAAGCAGGAGTAGGGTGGTAATCATCAAATACATTGCTCTAGAAAGAAGTACAGCAGCTTGGAAGATCATTCAAATTAGAATATATCCAAAGGAGTGATTCTCTTGATACTACTATGTGACCTACCTGCATCAATATGATATACCTGTTAAGTGGTCATTCTATTTATGCATTATTTTTTGTCGCAGTATTTGATGCCCTTGGTGGAGAAAGAAAAGTATCATATCTCAAGGTGTAGGCTTCACCCCGGCAATGACATATGCAGAGATCGGGAACAACATAAATTTCATATAGATATAAATGAATAGCAGTATGGACACTGAGAAAAGTTTCTATGAAGAGAAACATCTTGATCAACATTTTGACAACACTCCAATTTACATAATTTGGTATGATGCTTCTTGTTCAATACAATTTTCTGTTTCCTCTGTTGATTGAAAAATGGCTAATTAGAGGGAAAAAAAACCAGTCAATCATATCTTTGAAATGAAAAGCTTCAAATTGGATTAGACAAAAATAATCAGAATGTCATCAGTCATTGTAAAGTTAGTGAATGTTGTATTTTCTGACATTATTATAGTCATTTCATGAGGAATGTGGGGTTGTAAAAGTGCCAAACCAAGCTCCTATATTTATTACTTTATTGCCTTGAGAAGATGCTGCTGGTCAAGCTGTGCAAGATGCTTGTCGGAGACTTGTCTGAGCTCTAGCTGTAGCCAAGCCTAACATTTAAAAAAATACCTTAAGATCTCTGCTTAAGGTCTCTCTTTGTTTTAAGGGCTATCCCTCTTGACCTAGAAGCAAGCACTACAAAAAATTTCGGGAAAAACTCTTGTTGGAGTGATTTGTGCAGTGCTTAGACTCTTTAACTCACCTAAACATAAGTAAATGATATTTTACGGCACTTTCTTATTTCAGTCAGATTTCAAAATTTTCAAATTATTGACCTGAAAAAGATGATAATTTCAGTAGTTCTCTGCTCAGTCTGTCATGCAGCAGCGTTAATAACTCAAATGAGATAGTTATGCTCAAGCCAGAGTGAAAGCTGGTGCTTAGCAGATGTATGTGGTGCACTGCATTGTGACCTTGAAATGATTTCCAGATAAATAAAAAAATAAAAAAAATCAAAGTGCAATCCTGCTGCTGCTGCAAGAAATAAACCCGTGTGAGGTGTGCTTTTGGTCTGTCCATTCATTTGCCTTAACCAAATTTCTGTGTTTCTAATTTACCTGTTTTTCATAGAGCTTAGCTGAAAGTTGTTACTTGAAAGAAAAAGGAACTTTTAATATATTTGGCCAAGCTCTAATCTCGCTTTTATAGGGTAAAAACTATTAAGGGAAATAGGGAAACTATATCAGAAAAATAAATAACAAAGATACACAGATATTTTTGCCTATTCTAAATATCAACAATATTTACGATATTTACAACAGTGTTTCCCAGTTAATGAGGGCCCTGGCCAGCCAACTTCATGCTATTACTATATTTTCTTCATTCTTGCAAAATATTGTGTATTTATGATAGTTTGTGATACTGCTTTCTTACAATAACAATTTGACAGAATTCTTCTTGCACCAATTCTGTGATTTTCACAGCTGCACTGGAAGTGGGAAACCTTTCTCTCAAGGGAGCCTTTTCATATGCTGCACTGGTACATCAGACCTACATGATTTGCTTTAATGGTTTTTGAGAATTTGCTGCTAAATTTTATGTCAGCATGGTTTGGTAGAGGGAATATTTATCTCTCATCTCAGAAATTAGATAACAAAAATTGTATGTAGCTGTGACCTAACTTTATTATGAGCTTACAATTATTGTACATCTATGTTAAAAAGAAATTCAGTGTCTGATGAAGGAATGAATAAAAAGAAATCGTGAATCATTGCTCCAGCTACCTTTTGGTTGCAATTGCTACTCCTTTGACCTCTGCAAGTTTGTTTCACCTCCAGCCATAGACTTTACATTGTTGCAGAAAGTTCTATTCCTTGTTGACAGTGGCAGCAATTTGACGTTGGAAAATTTGTTCATTCTGCTAGATGAAGTGGGGGCATAGAAGCTCATATTTGGCAGAGTAGAGGCCATTTTTTTTGTGACTAAGATGCCAGAGGAATGTTAATGTTATAGGAAGGCAAAGAACATAGAAGCTCATATATTCACTAAGTTATTTATTTATTTATGAAATTTGGAATGTTTAGGACTAATTTAATAAATACAATTCTTCGAAGATCAAATAAACTTGAGTAGCTTCTTTCAATGATCAAATTATTAAATTTATTTTTGGTTCTCTAAATTTAAAATTAATCTTTTTAGTTCTAGTAATTTGAAAAAAAAATATATGTTTTAGTCCTTCTACCTAAATACCGTTAGTGAATTTGTCATACAAAACTTACCTACTACCGAATTTGTCATACAAAGCCTACCTGCTAGTGTCCTTGTTAGTGAAAACATTACACCAAACATAGTTAATGCTGCACAATTGATTTTATCTGTCCTTATCAATGATGTTGTATGTGGTTTGAGAGACTAAAACAGGTTCTTTTTTCAAATTACAAAGACTAAAAAAATTAATTTTAAATTTAGGAGACCAAAAACAAATGTACCCTAAATTTAAGTGACTAAAATCATATTTAATTCATAATAAGTGGTCTGACATCGTACATAGCTTTGGAAATTAGTTACCTGACATGATATCGTTGAAAACACAAGCTATTACAGTGAAATTCCTAAAAAGCTGTTACAGTGAAACAAGCTAAACATGCATCTTAGGAGTTTCACTGTAATAGCTTGTGTCCTCTTTGCATGGAAGAAGCTTCTCATCTAGTGCCATTTAGAAGTGAAAAGAGAAACATCTTCCAGCTGTTTCTATTTTTTGGTTTTTAAAACAGTTGTTTTGAAAACAATTTTTAAAACTTAATAGACTTTAGATGATAAAT
The DNA here is from genome assembly GCA_004329165.1 of Spatholobus suberectus. Taxonomy (NCBI): domain Eukaryota; kingdom Viridiplantae; phylum Streptophyta; class Magnoliopsida; order Fabales; family Fabaceae; genus Spatholobus; species Spatholobus suberectus. The sequence goes on along the minus strand of CM014737.1, from coordinate 39,469,544 downwards.
TGATTGATAAAGTACAGTAAAATTATTTTAGAAAACTGTTTTTAAAACAAAAAAAATGAGAAGGAAATCAAACAAGTCTAAATTTGGTCTTCTATAAAACTCTTAAGAATAAATAAACATCACATTATTGTAATGTTCTTTTTGCTTGCTAAGAAAGGCTTAACGATTTTTTGAATAAATATCAATAAAATTATTATTAGGCTTAATAATACTTTTTGCCCTCAAAGTTACATAATCTCGCGAATTTTGCTCTTAAAGAATTTTTTTGCGAATTTTGTCCCCTAATTTACAAAATGTTACGAATTTTGGCCGAACATCAAGTGTCCATCAAATTTCAAACAGCGTGAACACTTTTTGATAGTTTTTAACTACCAGTAAATACAAGTATTTAAAATAGTAGTTTTCTAATATAGCAGCAGTTTTGAACTGCCACTATTGAGGGCATCTCCAGTGCTGGTTCTTGTGGGAGTTCTTAAAACTAAGAACTAGTTCTTGCTGAGTTCTCCCGTTGGAGAAGAGTGAGCTGGCTTCCAAAGTGGAGAACCGGTTCTTCCAGAAGAACCTAAATTATTGGGTTCTTAAAATTAAAAAATTAATTTTACAGCCATTAGACAGTTGATAAGAGGGAACAGAAAAAAGAAAAAAAATATGCCCACATAAAATAAAATTAGGAACCTACGTTCAGATTTAACATTGGAGTAAAATGTAGCAAAGGTCCTTAAATCTGCAGTGGGAATCAAGGGCCCACAAAAATTAAAATAAGAACCCAAATTCGGTTCTAGGACTGATAAGTTTTTCTTTTTTTTGAGGCAGTTAAAACTTATCAATAGTGGTGGTTAAAAATTGTTGTTATGTTAAAAGCAATTATTTTAAATATGTATTCTTGTTTTTGCAGTTCAAATTTAACAAAAAATATTCATGTTGTTTGGAATTTAACAGAGGCTTGATGTCAAAGCAAAATTCGTGACATTTTGTAAATTAGGAACAAAATTCACAAGAATGCATAACTTTAGGCATAAAAAGTGCAATTAAGCCTTATTATTAATATACTTTTTCTAAAAATAAATTAAAATTAAGTGTAAAAAATTAGAGTTTAATGGCTACATTATCAGTGTAAAAAATTTTACACTATCAACAAATATAAATTGTCGTTGTTATGACTTTTGTGATTGAATAACAGTATAAAATTGTTTTACATTGTTAGTGTATAACCTATCTTTTCAAAAAATTATCCTCGAAAAATATACAAGACACCATCAAAAACGTTTTACATGAACTGAAAAATTTAATTGTTCAAATGTATATTAGAAGACTAATGAGGTCCATTTTAAACATTGAGAGATTAAATTAATATCCAAAATCTTTGTAGGACCTGGACCTTAATATCTCGTGTATCTTAGAGCTAATTTAAATATTTAGAATGCTTTTTTTAAAAAAACGATCGCTTTTATTACTAAGGGGTATCCAAAATCTTCTACTGGTTCTGCAGACAAGTTCCCCCATGGTGTCCCCCAGATATCACCGGTTCAAGGGGACAGTCATTTATCAAAGGAATCAGTTGAATTCAAATCAAAATTTCAGAAACAGCGGTATTCATTCAAATTAAATCAAACATGATTCCCACTTCATCTTATAATTTTGTTGTCCATGGAACTAAAGTTTATATATATATATTTTTCCTCTTCTTGCTTTGTTAAAGGGTTTGAAACTCATCCAGATATAGCTTGAAGTAATTATTCTGAAATCCATGTTTCAAAAAAGTGTTTTCATATAAAGTTCTGACTGCTCGCAAAATAACTCCTTACAAAAAATAAAAGCCAGCAAAATAGCATCATTCTTAATGATGATTTAATTGCAACTTGTAGCTGCTTCATTTTGGTTTGATCTGGTCTTGCTGATTAATGATGCTAAATGAATCTGGACCTACATATAACACTGTTCACCAAGACCGCTTACTACCTGCTTTTATATCTTCTTTGGTTTTTAATGGTATTAATTACAAAAGGATATCCAAAATGGAAAGAATAGCAACACTAGTTGTGTAATTTGTGCAATTAAAAACCAAGAAGATACAAAAGCATGTAGCAAGAATTTTAGAAATCTGTTATGAACCTTCGTAGAGGATGGAATCACTGGTCTAGAAATGGAAGACTCCTTGTGACCTATAGCGAAAGTGAGAAGCAGATTTGTTCTTGACAGAACGCCTCCTAAATTAACATAAGTTTTTCTAAAAGTAACTTTTCATTGATAATACTCGGATCAAGTTTGCCCTTTAAAAAAGGCTTACAAAGATATCTCTTATTAACAGGATCATAATTAGCAATTATTCTAATTGATAAAAAAAAAAAAGGGAAGGAAAGCATTGGTTTAGGGAACCTTGGTTTAGGGAAACCTGCCCCTAGTCACAAGAGATCCCTAATTAGTAGGATCATATCTAACAATTATCCAAATCAATAAAATAAAAAATTAAGAGATCCTAATTAATATAATCATAACTTATCCTAATAAAAAATAATAATACTAAGGATATGAAATCAAGAATTTTGATATGCAGATCTTATCAAGATAGGGAAATATAATGAAACAAAATAAACTGAAATAATTTAAAATTTAAATAAAGAGATACGGTAATCCTAATCAGTAGTCTACATCAGAATCATCCCTAGAAGCCACTATGTTTTCAATTGTGCTTCTGCAACCAAATTCAGCACATCTATTGATGATGATTCAAGTTTGGAAGAAGCACTTGCAATTTGAGACCATCGATTCTTAGGAGACAAACCCTTCCCACTTGCATTAGCCTGAAAAATACCTAATTTAAATGAGTCACACATCGAAAACATTAGCTAAAGTAATGTGGAGGATGGACTATAAAATTGGAGCATATAACAATAATAGAGCAACTTATTTACCTGGACGGGGTCAATGGATGATCAAGAAGCTCCATGCCCTAAGGAAGTGACCTCCATTGCATTTAGGAGGGGTATTGCTCTAAGGTCTGCCCAAGTGACAAAACCTATGTCATAATTTGTGGTAGTCGGGGTGTTCGCGTGGCCCCTTCCTATTCTCATATTCAAGATTTTAATTATGTATGCAAGCGTTAATGTTTTGGTTTGATTACATATTTTGCAATTTTTTATGAGAAAATAGGCTATGTATGTACTGACAGTGTAAAACAGTTTTATACTGTCATCCAATTACAACCCATAATGTATGATAAGTTTGTTAACTTTGATAATAACCACCCTAAAAGTCACACTAAAGCTAATTTTCGATTGGTTGACAATGTAAAATTTTTACACTAATAGTGCATAGTAATTAAAAATTTTTTATTAATAAAATAAAAAATAAAAAGCCCCTAAAATATAATCATAACCAACAATTTACTCATATATTTTAACTTTGGACCTTTATCGAGAATTTTTTCAGGATCTAATTTTCAATGTGAATGTTTTTAAGAGTTTTTCTTAAACAAGAACGCTCTTAGGAGGGAGAAAAATCCTCTCCATTCCATCCATTATTATGCTTTTCGAAAAATAAATGAAATGGAGATGATGCATATATAATGGAGAGTATCATTTATTTCCCCCAAAGCATAGTAATGAAAGAAATGGAGAGGATCTTTCCTTTTTAGGAGTTGTCATCACTCTCATTAAGGCACACGTCTTATCCTAATCTCATATATTGGCACTTAATTTTATTTTTTATTTTTTATTTCTTTCAAATATACTTCTTAATTTTAATTTTAAATTTGATTTGATTTAACAACTAACTCAAAAAATTTCTTTCTCTATTGTTTTAAACCATTCTCCATTTATCTTTACTTGCATACTTAATTTTCTCAATTGCTTATCTCTTTCAATTTATCCTTTTCATCTTTATTTCTAAATTGAATTTCAATACGTTTTAAAAAAAATATGAATAGTTAAAATAACCGTGTATTACTGTGTAAATTATTTATCATAGATCCAAAGTACAATTCATATGTTCAAAAATATTTATTTATTATGAATTTTAATTATAATATAATTTATATATTCAAAAAAATATTTATTATAAATTTTAGTTATATAAAAATAAATATTTATTCTATGCATTCCACAAATTAAAATACTAGTTATCCTAATAAAAGATAATAATACTGAGGATTTGAAATTAGGGATTTTGATAGGCAAATCTTATCAAGATAGGAACATATAATGAATCGAAATAAACTGAAGTAATTTAAGATTTAAAAAAAGAGTTATGGCAATCCTAACTAGGAGTCCATATCATAATCATCCTTAAAAGCCACTATGTACGTTTTATATTATGCTTCCCAACCAAATTTAGCACATCCTATAGATGATGATTCAAGTTTGATATGAGCACTTGAAACTTGAGACCACAGATTCTTGGGAGGCAAATCCTTCCGACTTGCATTAGCTTACAAAATACCTACTTTAAATGAGTCACACATCGAAAACGTTAGCTAATGTAATGTGGAGGATGAGGTATAAAATTAGGGCGTATAACATTAATTGAGCAAGTATTTACCTAGATGGGGTCGATGGATGATCAAGAAGGTCCATGGCCTAAGGAAGTAACCTCCATTGCACTTGGGAAGGGTACTGCTCTAAGGTCTACCCAAGTGGCAGAACCTATGTCACAATTTGTGGTAGTAGGGGCTTGCACTAGTGTGGCCCTTTCCTATTCTTATATTCAAGAATTTACATATACAAACTTTAATGTTTTGATTTGATTACATATTTTGAAGTTTTTTTATTAATAAAATAAAAAATAGGAAGCCCCTAAAATATAATCATAACCAACAATTTACTCATATATTATAATTTTGAACCTTTATCGAGAGTGCTTTTAGGATCTAATTTTCAACGTGAACGTTTTTAGGAGTTCCTCTTAAACGAGAACGCTCTTAGGAGGTAGAAAAATCCTCTCCATTCCTTCCATTATTATGCTTTTCGGAAAATAAATGAAATGGAGTGATACACAATAATAGAGATTATCATTTATTCCCCCAAAGCATAGTAATGGAACAAATGGAGAGAATCTTTTCTTTTTTAGGGCTTGTCATTACTCTCATAGAGCCACACGTCTTATTCTAATCTCATATATTGAGCATTTAATTTTATTTTTAATTTTTTATTCCTTTCAAATATATTTCTTAATTTTAAATTTAATTTGATTTAACAACTACCTCAAAAAATTCTTTCTCTATTGTTTTAAATCACTCTCCTTTTATCTTTATTTGTATACTTGATTTTCTCAACCGCTTATCTCTTTTAATTTATCCTTTTCATCTTTATTACTAAATTGAATTTCAATATATTTTTAAAAAATCATCAATAGTTAAAATAACCTTGTATTTGTTGGAACTAAAGACATATGAAGCGTCTAGTCCCTTAAATTTTGGAGATAACAACTTATTAAGTTTTAAGTCTCTGCTATAAAGAATGGTTTCTATAGCGTCCAATGAGTGTCTTATATCAAGGCGTCCAACACGCCAATTTTTAACAAGCATCCAATAAACTTGTTGATGAAGCTCGTCCAAGAGTAAGTCTCTCTCCAACGACTAAGTGTTTAAAGCTTATCTAGACTATGCGTCTCTCACATGAATATTTTGAGACTAATGCTTTACCTATTTAAAGGATCTAATGTTTAAATATCTAAGTATTAAATGAAAGACAAATGCATGTTAATGTATAAGCGCACTGCTGCAGAAAAAGGAAGTAAACTTATCAAGCTGGCAAGCCGAATGAAGAATGTTCAGAAAAGCAGCTCTTTAACACAACTCTGCACTTTCTATTTTGGTGTAAGAACAAAAGTTACTTTTTTGAGTCTGTTACCAACTCAATACACACGCATGCTTATCTCTATTGAGGAATGAAGCTGAGTATTTCAATGGCTACTTTCAAGAGACCATATATATACCAGCTCAGGAGAAAAGAAAGAGACGAAGATATATCGATAAGAGAACGACTTCTTTTCTTACATTTACTGGACGACCTTGAGAACATCTCTAAAAACTCTCTATAGAGAAACTTGCTTACTGTACTTAAACTTTCATACTCTTACATTGTGAGTTGATTTATTTGTAACAACTGATTTCTGTTGTGAAAGCCTAGAGAGGTTTAGTGAAAAAGAATACTTGAGTGGTTAAGCAATCTAGGTAGATTGCTCTATAAAGCTTGAAGAGGCAGAGAACAATACTTGTTGTGTAACCTAAGGTTGGTTAGTGAACACCTTTAGGACGAAGGGACTGGATGTAGCTAAAGTTTGAGTGAACCAGTATAAAAATTGTCTGTGCCTTTATTCTTCTCCCATCCCTTCTTTAGCAATTTTTTTGAAATCGTTTTGATTAAATCAAAAAGTTTTTAAATGCACAATTCAACCCCCCTTTCTTGTGCAATCTTTGTTCTTTCAGTATTACTATGTAAATTATTTATCATAGATCCAAAATATAATTCATATGTTCACAAATATTATTTATTATGAATTTTAATTATAATATAATTTACATATTCAAAAAAATTATTTATTATAAATTTTAGTTATATAAAAATTAACATTTATTCTTTGCATTTCACAAGTTAAAATATTAGTTATCCTAATAAAAAATAATAATTCTGAGGATTTGAAATTAGGGATTTTGATATGCAAATCTTATCAAGATAGGAAAATATAATGAAACAAAATAAACTAAAGTGATTTATGATTTTAAAAAAGAGATATGGTAATCCTAATTAGTAGTCCACATTAGAATCATTCCTAAAAGCACTACATACATTTTATATTATGCTTCCCAACCAAATTTAGTACATCCTATTGATGATGATTCAAGTTTGGCATGAGCACTTGAAACTTGAGACCATGAATTCTTGGGAGGCAAATCCTTCCTACTTGCATTAGCCTACAAAATACCTAATTTAAATGAGTCACACATCGAAAACGTTAGCCAAAGTAATGTGGAGGATGAGGTATAAAATTGGAGCGTATAATATTAATTGAGCAAGTATTTACCTAGACGGGGTCAATGGATGATCAAGAAGGTTCATGGCCTAGGGAAGTAACCTCCATTGCACTTAGGAGGGGTACTACTCTAAGGTCTACCCAAGTGGCAGAACCTATGTCATAATTTGTGGTAGTAGGGGCTAGCACTCGTGCGGCCCCTTCCTATTCTTATATTCAAGATTTTAATTATGTATGCAAACTTCAATGTTTAGGTTTGATTACATATTTGGGAGTTTCTTTTATTAAATTTTTTCTATTTAAGAAACAATTACCTTTTTGTGAGTTGATAATTGGTTTGAATTTCTCTACTTGGGGTGATGGAAATCAAAATATTGGTTGGATGGCAAAATGTTATTGGATTCTAATGACATTTACTTAGATCCATTAAAAGGGATTTACACTAAACATTTTTTTTTTTTACATATTCTCTTTGGATGTTGACATGATGAACTATCTTTTATCTGCCTTGAAGTTCCAAGAGTCTGAAGAGTATTAATATGCAATGAAATGTATTATAAGGGTTCTTTTGGTTATAGATACATCTGTTGATGTTGATTGAGTTTGCATTTAGGGGTTGGCCTATCTTCTTGGTGAAGTTTGCAAAAATCCAAAAAATCTCTTATTCAATCACTAGCTTTGAGTCAATGGTCATTCGTGTGAAGTAGTTGGGCTTGTAGAGGGACTCATCTCTTGTATTTGTTCTTGAAGCAAGCACTTTTCTTAGGCTTGGAATAATGTTGATCAGTGATGTTATTGAATACTGATTTTTTGCCAGACATTTTAGTTTGCTCAGCCTTTTGAGTTAAACGGACCACCCATCCCACCAATCTACGTACAAAAAAAAAATTGAGATTCTTTTATCACCTACTTAATTTGTGCAAAAGAGCCCTAAACAAATGTTCCTTCACTTTAGCATCTACATAAGACCTTCTTCAAAAGGTACCAAAAAAGCCAAAGGGATGTGCTTGGCATATTTGATAAACTTATATAATCTTTAAGCTTAGGGGTGTTCATCGGATTGGATTTACCCGATGAACCCAACAATCCAAACCAAACCAATTAAATTGGCTTGAGTTAGTTTAGCTATAAGTTCTTTTCACTTTAAATCCAAACCAAACCAATTACAATTGGTTCGGCATTGGATTTATCTTGTTTCAACCTAAACCAATCTAACCATTTTTTTTAACTTTTAGATTAATATATTTTAAGCTTAGAGCTTAAATTTTGCTTTAACTTTGGTATTTTCTTTGTTTTTCAATTCATTAATTTAATTTTCTTATAATCTTATCTATTGTTATCAAATGTCTTAATTTGGTCATATTTATTACGTAAATTTTTTATTATATTTTAGGTGAAGAAATGTATGATATATGTAAGATGATAACTATGGAAAAATTAAATATTTTAAAAAATAATTAGTTATCAAAAAATAAGCAATATTTTTATCTTGCATTAATATAAAACTAAATATTTATATTAAATAGACAATAAGAGAAAATAAAAATTTAAAACATATAATAATTTTTTTATATCACAACTCAATGGTCCGAACCAAACTTATCCAATCAAATATAAGTCGTTTGCATTTAATTTTATCCTAAACCTGAACTAATCTAACTCGTGAACACCCCTATTTAAGCTCATCTAAGAAAGTTTTATTTTTTTTTGCTTAACACGGTCTTTGAAAGTCTTCAATATGATGTTATTAAAACCTTATGCTTCTCACATTTGGACTGCCCTTATAGATAGCTCCAGAAAAGGCACATAGCAAAGCTCATCAAGTATCTTTTGACATTTGTTCTAAATTGGTCTCTAGCCTATTATTCTTCATTATTCGTTGGCATGCCTTCAGAGGATGAAACACTTAGTGTTAGTTTCAACCTTTGTGTTGAGGACCAACCTAACCTTGAGCCTTGGGGCTGCCTACAAAGCCGACCTTCATAGGTTAGCTTATCAGTTTATGCCTTGTTACATAATTTGCATGACTGTAACATAATGCCACGTAGGCCACATGCACCATAACGATCTAATGACTTTTCTCGCCAAATCTACACTTATATAAGGCTGTCATGACACTTAAGCATGAATTTAATCCTCATGTTCTCACTTCACTTACTTTTTTCATTGACTTGAGCATCGAAGTCCTTGCAAGTGGCCACCACTAGAGATATCCTTGTTGTCACACTAAATCCTTCCTTCATAGCCCTCAATCTGCCGAAATTTCTCTCAACTGCATTCATTACCACCCTTGGTTTCTAAATTGAACATTAGTTGCATCTGTGGGAATTGTTTCATTTTTTTTTTTCCATTATGGTGGAAACTAAGGACAATTGTAAGCCTCTAGCGTCCACTTACAAATGATGGTTCTATTGTCGTCTCAACCTCCTTTTCATCGCGATAGTGTAGTCTCCTTGACCACTCCAACAAAGACACTTTAGGCTCGAGTTCCCCTTCCTCCCCTCCTTATTGTATTGGCCACTACCGACCTCATTGTGATCTTCCAGCAATTAAAGTAGATTCTAGAACAACAACAATGTTTCATTGCTAACCTTATCGCAAAGTGTGATAGGGAACATCATCGCAACAACCACCATGACAGCCTTAGCCACCATGCTTGCTTTAAAGATTCGGTCTCTCAGCTAGGTCGCATTCATCAATGACAACCTTATCTCAAGTCAACAACTGTTTGCAATGTTGTTGCTTTGTAGACCTTATCGCCATCTACCCCATTACACGGCGCCACATTTGTCGACCAACATGACAATGAGATAATCTCCTTCAACTTGCCTTTTTTGGATGAGTGCTGAGTTTTTAGGTATCTAAATAGCTTCAACAACTTCCTACAATGGATTTGTATGATGGAATAACTAATCCAAATAATCACCTCGTTGCCTTTGAGTTTGCCCTGACTTACAAGGCGGTGAACAAACCCTTGATGTGTAAGGCATTTCCATTCTCTTTAAAGAACACTATGAAGTGGTTTCAATATCTACATTTGTGTTCAATTGATCTGTGGCAGTAGTTAAGGGAGAAGTTCAGTACCACTTTTGCTACAAGGAAGGCCTGACTTAAAAGTGAGTCTAACTTGAAGCAAATTCGCCAAAGAGCAGCTGAGACACTTTGAGATTATATAGCTAGCTTCAACTAAAAGGCCATGCTAGTTGAAGGCCTCCTCCCTAAAGTGATGCTAATGCTGGCGAATGATAGAGTAAAGTAGGGCTTCTTCTTTCACAATTCCATCTCCAAGAAAGTCTTGACCTCTATGTAGGATTTCTTAGAGAGAGCAAACAAATACACAAACTATGAGAATGTCATGAAAAATGGCAAGATCAAAGCCACCAACGATTCTTCTCAAAAATATGCTGGTTCTAAGTCGAATAAGCCTCCTCAGTTTGTAAGGAAAGGCATATCGTTGAAGTATGAGGACTATATTACTCTTAACACCTCTAGAAGTCGAATCCTTAATAAGGCAATGCACATGGCGTTCCCCAAGCCACTGAGGCTTAAGTTAAGTCTTAATAAGTCCAAGCATTATAGATTTCACAGGTTTATTAGGCACGAGACTAATGATTGTATTTAATTGAAGGATGCGATAAAGAAGTTGATCTAACGTGGTCATTTGGATCGATTTGTCCTGACATACAACCCTTATAGGGCTCGAGATTCCGCAAGCCCTTCTTGTGGATCACCTTAATGTTAAGACTCACGTAGGAACCCTATGCCTCCTTGTTAAACCCTTACTAGTGTGAGGTTCATGGAGCTCATAACGTTTCCCCTGACATTCATCTGAGTACTATTCATGCTGCTCTATTAGAGGTTTACCATGGTGCAACCATACATCATATACACCATTGCTGGATGATTTGCAAGTGATAACTCTTCCAACAATGTGCAAAAGAGGCATGTCAAATAGGTTATGTCTACCTCTTCTTCCCATTTTGGAAACCTGCTGAAAGAAGGCTTCTGCCCTATGTTTCAATGTCTCAAACTTCGACAATGTCATTTTGGATCATGATGATCCCCTCCTCGTCTCTGCCTTTTGTCATTATTCCATGCTTTAAGTTGGCTTGCCTGAAGCTAAAGGTAGTTGAAGCATCTGCCATTTGTGATAAGACATATGTCCATGTAATGCCAAAATGAATATCAAAGATGTTAATTTGTTCACTAAACCATTATAATGTCTAGAGTCTTCTCAAGCTTAAAGTCGGCATCATCTCGCCCACAAGATGATATCGACTTGGGGACAACTGTTCTAAACCAGCGTAACACCCTAAGTTACATTAACTCTTAACCCAATACTTAATAGTATTTGTATTCAATTAATTGATTTTATGTTGGATTTTAAATTCCATTTAATTTAAAACTTAGGGAAAAGATAAAAAACATACGTCACACATTCATATATTATACATCAATAAGGAACATATGTCACCGTTATTAATATGGATACAATCATTCGAAGCAAGAATATGCCATGTGTTTATATATACATACTTAAAAAGATTCTAACTATACCCATCACAATCCTAAGTTAAAGCAGTGACTATATATAGACCTTTACCTATTCTAAATAAAATATAAACGTCTCCCACAGCTACATCAAACCTTCTGTAGCATCATCCTTGTTGTTTGTCATCTTTTCTCATGTAACATGGTCTTTCTCTAGGTCTATTTAAATCTCAACGTCCTCATCCTCCATCTCTGAGTACTATTAGTTGTAATTTTGTACTATACACATGCACAAATAAAGTAGAAGGAGTAAGGTGATTTGTTCTCAAAATCTCATTTGCAAAGATAGGTAGGAAGATCTACAATCAAGCATAGAGATAAAAATACAGCTAACTATAAAAAGGGAAACCTGCGGTTTTCGTCTAAGTTGTCCTATTTTGCTAGAGACTCAATATGGATCCATACACCGCATTAATGAGCAACATCCACATCATAGTCAGGAAGTGATTAAGAGTACATATACCTCTTTCACATCAATGTACAATCCTCATCATCAATAGAAGAAATGAGCCATCTTTCAACCTAGAACTATCATAGTCCGCACAAAGGTATGTTCTTTACCAATCCTAGTGATGTTGAGTAGGTGTCAAGGTTATCAAATTGGTTATGTGATTATACCAACTCAAGAGCAGTATCTTGACTATTAGGATTATCACCACTCGATAATATACCTCCTAGACCTTCGTCATATGGTCCCTACCTTTCATCCCGCAATGTACTAAATTATGACTTCCCTAACCGAGGAATTTATGCTCATGGCATGATCCTCACATCTTAATTGCTCATCTAACATCGGTTCATCATACTACAACACAGTCCTATTTCTTTAGCAAAGATATCCCTGGTCTTCAAACCAGAGAACTAGTACATCATCATCATTATCTCTGCCTCATCATACAGAGACTTGCTTATATCAATCCATCAATATAACAGTAATCAATTGTCTTCTAAGATGTCTTAGAAATTTTATAAAATCAATTCAATTACTACTAATTCATAAAACTTTATTTAATTACTTATTGAAAATAAAACTATGCCTAATTAATTAGATAAGGTCGAATTGCCCATGGAATTAAATATGAAAATTCTTCATCAATTACTTATAAAATACCCAAATTTATCTTTTTAATATAGAAATAAAGTTTGGGCAACAATTTTTTTTCTAAATTTATATAAAATGGTCGTGGGCCATATTTAAAGAAAAAATGAGAAACTTTGACTTTTATATTTCTTAAACACTTTAGAAACTGGATAAAATTAGTTTTATTTACCAATAATTCTTAAAATTTTATTTTAATTCCTTGATAAGTATTGGAATAAAAAGTTAAAAGGTTTTCATTTAAGTTAAAACAAATATTATTGAAAAAGATTGAAAACTTAGTTTAAAATAGTAAGCAAAAATTTCTTTCTTTTTCCAGATTCAGTAGTTCATATTGATCCTCAAAGTTAAACAACTAGATATTTTTATAAAATTTGATTCATAGCTTGATAAAAATAATTTGTCTATTTTCTAAAACATTTAGGATCACATTAAACAAAAATCTACAAAAAATATACAAAAATGACAAGTCAGCGAGGTCAGACTGAACCACTAGGTGACTAGCAAAACTGTTTTTCGTTTTTCTCAATCATTTTAGAACATTTAACAACAAACTAATTTTTTTCCAAAAGTACATTCAATAAGCTTTTTTGATTGACCAGTATCATCAAGAACAAAGTTCTACAACATTTATAGTGATTTTTGAAATATGATAATTCCATAAAATGTTTTCGGTCATCAAAATTAGTGCATAACCATCAGTTTCCAAAAATAAGTAAAAATAGTAAACAACCATAAAAATAAGCATACCAAATATCACTAGAAAGATTTGGAAATTTAGTTTGCATTTGTCCTAAGAGTTTCATCAAACAACTATCTGAAAATTCCAGAATCATAGAAAATTTCACATTGCTAGATCCATAATTTTAGACAGCAAGTTCAACTTTCAACAAGCATAACCTTTTCATTTCTTAACTTTTTCAAATGATTCTTGATCCCATTATGAAGCATATTAAGTCTAGTTTCATACAAGAAAAAAACACTCAAAAATAACAACTACAACAAAGTAATAAGCAAAACAATTATAGGTGCTTGATTTGAAAATCTAGAAGGCATCATAACCACAATCACATGCTTTACAAAATTAAGACATCGAAGATGGTAGGTGGATTTTTGGGGCCAAAACCTCATCCTACTATCCTTGTGAAAGATAAAGGATTAAGAACCACACCTTTCTCCCCTATACCTCAATGGAATCAAGTAGGAGATGAGAAGAGTGGGTGATTTCCAAGGTATGGTGATGGTGTCTTAGGCTTCCAAAAGTTATCCTTACTTTGAAGGGTAGTGAGATATGGTGGGTTCAAGCTTTAACAAGGAGAAGAAAAAGAAAATATTGAGAGAAGGTTGAGGGAGCTTCTCGGCCAAGAGAGAAAAATGAGAGGAATGAATGAATTTTTGGCCTTTTATTTGGTTATATGATGTCATACTTGTGATGTCATTAAGATGATGCTATAAATCAAACTTTTCTTTTTATTTTCTAATTGTCACATTTCTTAATCCAATTAGTATCAACTTAGTCCTTGAATGCCTAGTGCTTGACGCTTTGCCTACACTGTGTCTTATTCAATTTTTATATGTAAAAATTAATTGATACTAATAATTTCTATTTTTTAAATTTAATTAATTCACATACTAAACTAATGCAATTGATCTTGAAACTTCATAAACATATAAAATTAAGATCCTAGATTATTTCTAGAAATTAAAAATAATTTTATACACTTTTCTCTTAATTTTTATTAATTAAATTGTATTTTTGAGTTAAAAATTACTATTAAATCTATTTTGAATTAAATAAAATCAAAAATGATAAAATAATTAAAATAAATTCCTTATAAGAAAATAAGCCTAAAACAATTTCTTCACTATTTTTGAACATCAAACATATACGAGTTTAACTTAGCAGTCAATTAGGGCCATTTTAGTCATTTTGCACAAGAATTTCAGAAAATTCTCAAAAAAATTATAAAATTATATTTTAATATAAATGACATGTTTCCAAAACTAGGATGACTTTTTATCGCCATTTAAACCTATTTCACATTTCAACCCTTTATACCGAAAAATTGGGATGTGATCGTCATTTTTTTAGGCCTAGCCTGAAAAAATTATTAATAATTATGATTGAAAAATTCTTGAAATTTTGAACGCAACCATGGGGATCAATTTTTGAGATTCTTGTCTGATTGTCCAGAAATAAAATCAATGAACATAGAAAAATAATTATAACGAAAAGTAGGGGCGTTACAACCAGCCTCCAGCCTATTATTCTCTACTTTTTGTTGGCACTCCTTTAGAGGGAGGAATGCTTGATGTTACTCTCAACCTCCATGTTGAGAACCAATCTAACCTTGAGCCTTAGGCCTATCTGCAAAGTTGACCTACATTAAGATCGACCTCACAAAGCTGACTTGCACAAGTCAACTCACTAACGCCTCATCACATAATCAGTGTGACTGTAACATAATGTCACATAGGCCACATGGATCGTAAGGGCCTAACAACTTTTCTTGCTAAAACTACACTTATATAAGGTTATTGCATCTTTCAGGTATGAATCTAATTCTCATTTTCTCACTCTGCCTCTTCTCTCACTAACTTAAGTGTTAGAGTCCTTGTAGGTAGCCACCACCATAGATCTCATTACCGTCACACTAAAGCCTTACTTCAGTCTGCCAGAAATCGCCCTTAGTCAATAGTGTTCATATCGATCTTCAGTTTCTAAATCAAACAATATTTATATCAGTCATTTTGATTAATCGAATCCACAGGAAACTCGTCTGACCTGACCCAATTTTGATGGGAGGGGGATTCGCTTTGACCTGGGTCAGGTTTAGGGTTTTCTCGCTCAATAGAAGCGGGGTTAGGGATGTGAATCCTCACCCCTGCCCGCATCATTTATATAATTTTTATACTATAATGTTTACACTCTAATATACATATGCACATATATGTATACATATAAATACACACACACGCACACAGATATATATATATATATATATATATATATATATATATATATATATATCTGTGTGTGTGTGTATGTATGTATATATATGCATATATATATATATATATATATATATATGCATATATATATGTATGTAAGGATTTGTTAATGTGCATACACTTATTTTTCAATTGTAGTACGTTAACAAGCTATACCGTAAGTGTATTTTAAGATACATTATAGTTATAGCTTGCTAACGTACACCAACTAAAAAACAAGTGCGTGTATGTTAGCAAACCCTACAAGCATTTGCTAACGTACACACTTATTATTTTGTTGGAGATGCTATCAAGTTATACTATAGTGTGTTTTAAGATATATTGTAGTTATAACTTGTTAACGTAAGTATGTGTATGTTAGCAATAACTATATTTTCTTTTTTATATATATATAAACATTACCCTCTAAAATCTATTATATAAATTTGAATTAATTACATCTATAAATTATTTGTTATGTATTATATGACTGAAAATAGTAATAATAATATAGGTACACTTTAAAATATTTGTGATGATGACAATACTCTATTCATATCATTAGATTAGACTAATGAGTGTCTAGGTCGACATATTAAGAAATCAAAAATTGAAACATATCTAATAAAAAAATGGCAATTAGTATATTAGAAACTTTAAAAACTATTTTCATTCAATATTTCGTATTCTTGAATCCTTAACAATTTGTTTATTCTATTTTGAAATTATTGTCATTTAAACTATTTTTATTTTAAAATATCATAAAAATATTTATTATTTTTTCTAACTTTATCTTTCTTTCTACACTCTCTTTTAAATATTATGTTTTGATAGTCATAAAGTAGTTTATTTTTTTTTCAAGAGATAAAATGTTAAGAATTTTTAGTCCCAATTTATAAAAGAATAATTTAGTCTTAAAATATTTTTTAATTTTAGGAGAATTATTGATTTTTTTAATCCTTATACACCATTTTTAAATAATAATTATTTCATAATAGAAAAAATGTTTCGTTTAAGAATATCATTGATGTGATCAATTTTAATGAAATATAAATAATTTTATGTTGTAGACTTAAACTTTAATTAATTGAATGTTATATAGTGAATTGGTAGCCTCTCCATTTAGTTAATTCAATCTATCAAGTTATAAGACATACATTGTAAGTGTGGAAGTTGAGAATTATGTAAGGTTTTTGTTCCATGAAACTTAAATTGTGCAAGATTTTTAAATTTAAATCTACCATAAACTTGAATTAGAATGTATATTCGTATTATTAATTAATTTGAATCAGAATATATATTTTTGTTATCAATTTGAATGTTCAAATCATATAAACTATGTTGATTATAATTACTTAATTAATATAATTATGTATTTTTTATGAATTAAAATTGAAAAAATTGATCACTTGGTAATTAATTACAATAATTATAAAAAAATTCCTAATATTTGATAAATTTATTACCGTATTATATAAAATTAAAATCTACACAAATTTAAATAATTTAATTGATTGATTTAATAACCAAATATGTACTTGTTATAATCACCTTAAATTATAAGTGTGTGAGTTTAAATTCCTAAAGTATGTTTTTTTTCCTTTTTTATTTTCTTATCTCTTCTTTTTCATCTTTCTTATAACGCTTACTATGAAGTTCTCTTTAAATTAAAAGAAAAATAAAAAAAATAATTTGATATTCCACATTTGACTTGGTCTAATAAAGAAAAGGTTAACATAATTTAATATAATAGAATATATCTACTTCTTGTCTTCAGGCCAAGTGAAATGTGACCTCATTAATATTCAGTGCAACACCATATACCTTCCTGTGATACATTTGATTTGACGATATAGTGTCTTGAGTCTATGAATGTCATATATTGGAGAAAATATATTAAAAATAATAAAAAGAGGTATAAATTTTTCTTATAAAAAAAAGACAAATCAAATAAAAAACGATGTAAAGATAAAATATTTTTAAAAAAAGCAATAAGAGAAATATCTCTAGTAAAAAAAAGATATATAAATAAAAATTATAAAAGAAAAATAAAAAAGACCAAACCTTATTTTGATAATACAATACAACTCCCTATATCTTCTTTTGTAAAATATTCCTTTAAGTCTTTTGTGTTATTTCAATAGTTGAAAGTCAAACAACTGTAAAATTAATGTTAGTAAACAAACTTTCAATACTAAATAGTAGATAAAATATGTAAAAATCATTAAAATAATTGAAAAAGATAAAATTTTACCTTAGAGAAGGAATAAAAAGATTGGTAAATTTGTATTTCTTGCTTGTATTTATCCATCCATTGAAACTCAATAAAAGGAACAAAAAAAAAATGTTACCAATTGATTATTTCAGAAAAAAAGAGATGAAAATGAAAAACAACAATGTGTACATAGGTATTTATAGATGAGTTGATCATATGAGTTTTTGTTTTAGGAAACTTAAATCAAGACATATTTTTTTGAATTTGAATCTGTTACAAATTTGAATTAGAATATATATTCATATTATTAATTAATTTGAATTTAAATTAGAATATATATTTTTGTTATCAATTTGGATGTTCAAATCATGAAAATCATATTGGTTATAATTACCTTAATTAATATAATTATATATTTTTTATGAATTAAAAATGGAAAAGATCACTTGGTAATTGATTATTGTAATTACCAAAAAAATCTATAATATTTAATAAATTTATTACTGTGTTATATACAATCAAAATCTATATACTTCTATTATTAGTTTGAATGTTCAAATTATAAAAATTATATTGATAATAATTTTCTTAATTATATATTAAAATAAATATTAGTACTATCAACTAATTTAAATTAGAATATATACTTGCATTATTAGTTTGAATGTTCAAATCATAAAAATTATATTGATCATAATTTCCTTAATTACTATAATTATATATTTTTAAGAATTAAAAAATAAAATGAAAAATCAATGGCATCTTAGCCGAAAAATAATGAATATGGTATTGCTACGTGGCAAAACCTTCTTTTATAATATATAAATATATAATAGATAATAAGATTTCGTATTGCAATTGAAGAGCAATTTGTTTTTTGTTTGCAATTAAAAAATGTAATTTAATAATTGTATTAGGAGTAATCAATCAATAAATTGAAAAGGATTTTATTATATATTATAAATGCTTTTATTATCATAATAAAAATATTATCATAATTATCATAACTATCGTGATAGTAAATAACATTCAATAAAATTTGAAAAATTAATTTTCTTGTTATATAAAATCAAAATTAATTTAAGATTTAATTATTTAATTGATGAATTTAAGTAGAATATATACTTATTATAAACTCCTTAATTATAAATGCCTTAATTATAAACGTCGTAACTACTATAATTAAATATAATAATGTATTTTATATGAAGCAAAAAAAAATCTGTGAAATTTATGCGGAAAAAGAATGAATATGGTATTATTACGTGGCATCTTTTCATATTATAAAACTTTCTTTTGTAATATGTAATAGATAATAGATAATAAATATATTGTAGGTGACTTCAATAACATGGTGAGATTTTATTGTAGGTGGACAAAGGATTAGAGATTTAGGGAAAATTTCTTTTTTATTGGAAGGTAGATGAATATATCTTCATGAATCTGCCGCCAGTTGAAAACCTAAATAAGGTGTATGGACACTAGGTTTTTAGGAAAACTTTTCTTTTTGGTACATAATTTAGGGAAACTTTCGAATAAGCAATAAATATTACCAAGGGTATATATGTAAAATTTTCAATATACTGATTTTAGTTTGGTTTGTCCTTTTTCTGGTGTGGACTTTTTATACTTTCTATTATATATATATATATAGGTCAGGATCTATTGACACCAAGTGTCAACGTTAGTCAAATTACACCTTCAATAACTTTTTGTAAAATACAAATTTAACCAATTCAACCGTTAAATTATGTGATATTATCTTCATGAACATGTATATCAAATTTCACACAATTTAGACTTTGTTAGATATGCTATCTAACATTTAATATTTACATATATTTTAATATCATATTGTACGTTAAAATAAAGTGATGTAATAAACTATGAAATAATTTGGAAATTGTATGACATTTTTTATACTTAATCTAATTAATAAGAACATCAAATTCAACGGTTGAATTGGTTCAATTTGCATTCTACAAAAAATTATTGAAGGTGTAATTTGACTAACGTTGACACCTGGTGTCAATGGATTCTGATCATATACATACATACATATATATATATATATATATACTAGTATTTTAATCTGTGCATTGCACAGAATAAATATTTATTGACTTAAATATACTTTTAGTTTCTAAAATATATTGCTTTTTTGGTTTTGGTCTTTATAAAATTATTTTTTTAAATGATCATTGTAAAATTCTTTTTTTTTGTCTCTATTATTTTATTTTAGTCCTTGTAATATATTTATTTTTTCATTTTTGTCCTTGTAATATGTAAATAACTTGCTTTTAATCCCTATCAATTTTTTTTCAAAAGTACTAATTCAAAATGAACAAAATATTATAGGGACAAAAATGAAAAAAAGAAATATATTATAAGGATTAAAACAAAATAACAGGGGCCAAATTAAAAAAAAAAATTACGAGGACCATTTTAAAAAAATAATTTTACAAGGACCAAAACCCAAAAAGTAGTATTTTATAGGGACAAAAAATATATTTAAACCTTATTTATTTTATATAACTTAAATTTATAACAAATAAATATTTCTGAATATATAAATTATTATAATCAAAATTCACAATAAATAATATTTGAACATATAGATTGTATTTTAAATTTATAGTAAACAATTTATATTGTGATACAGTGTTATTTTTAATTATTGATAATTTATTTTAAAAAAATATTGAAATTCAATTTATAAATAAAGATATTAAAAATGATAGATTAAAAAATATGAGAGGTTGAAAAAATCCCTAAAAACATTCCTGTTAAAAAATGACAACTAAAATCTCTTGGTGAAGAATGACAGCTAAAAACGCTCACGTTAAAGAAGGCTAACTACCTGTTTTTGTATCTTCTTTGGCTTTTAACTGTGAAAATTACAAAAGGATATCCAAAATTGAAAGAACAGCATCACTACATTTTCAAGTGTGCTTCTGCAACTAGATTCAGCACATCTTATTGATGATGATTCAAATTTGGAAGGAGCACTTACAACTTTAGACCATCCATTCTTGGGAGGCAATTCCTTGCTAGTTTAGATTTAGAATCACTTGCATTAACCTTCGAAATACACGGTTTAAATGAGTCCCATTTCAAAAACATCAGCCAAAGTAATGTGGAGAATGAGCTGTAAAATTGAACTGTGTGACAATGAGTAACATACTTACCTGGACAGGATCAATGGATGATCAAGAAGGTCCATGGCCTAGGGCAGTGACCACCATTGCACTTGGGAGGGGTACTGCTCTAAGGTCAGTCCAAGTGGCAGAGACTATGTCATAATTTGTGGTAGTGGCGGCCAGCATTCGTGCGGTCCCTTCCTATTCTTAGTTTAAAAGTTTTTAATTGTGCTTTAAAGTTCTAAGTTCTATTGTTTATGTTTTTCCTATTCTCAGGTTAATGATTTTTAGTTGTGTATTCAACTTGTATTGTTATACTTTTCTTATTCTCAGTTTAAATATTTTTAATTGTATATTAAGTTCTATTGTTGGTGTTTGATTTCATATTTTCATATTCAGAAGTTTTGTTTATATTAAGAAAAATTTATTTGAGCAACAATTTCGTTTTGATTGTGAATTAGTAATTCGTTTTTTTTTTTTTTTGATTCAATAAAGTTTAGGTGAGTTGGATAATTCGTTTGTTTTACTTCTTTGGCTGATGCAATTTGAAATATTGGCAAATTTTATGCTTTGCCTTCTTAGATTGTAATGAAGTTCATTTATCTTTAATTAGATGGATTTTTAGACTAGACATATTGTTTTTTTTTTCTGATGTTGATGAACAATCTTTTCTGTGCCTTTAAGCTCCAAGAGTTAAAGATTAGTGATAGGTAAGGAATTGTATTATAAGGGTTCTTGTGGTTCAGATATATCTGTTGATGATGACTGAGTTTGAATTAAGGGGATAGCCTCTCTTCTTGGTGAAGTTTTCAAAAATCCCAAAAATCACTTTTTCAATCACTATCTGAGTCAGTGGCCACAAAAGTGAAATTACTCACTGCTGACTTACAATAAATAAAAGGTAGTGAATAAGCATCATTCATATTGATGCTTTAATTGGGACTTGTTGCTGCTTCATTTTGGTTTGGTCTTACTGATTTAATGATGCTAAAATCAATCAGGAAAAACCTACATATAACACTATTCAGCGAGAAGGCTCACCACCTTTTTCGTATCTTTTTTGGCTTTTAATGGTACAATACAAATTACAAAAGGATATCCAAAAATCAAAAGAATGGCATCACTAGCTGTGTAATCTTTACCATTAAAAACAAGAAGATACAAAAACATGTATCAAGAGTTCTAGATGACAAACCAAAAATATCGCCCTGAAGCCACTATGTTTTCAGTTGTGCTTCTGAAACCAGATTCCACACATCCTACTAATGATGATTCAAGTTTGAAAGGAGCACTTGCAGCTAGACCATCATTCTTTTGAAGGCAATCCCTGCTAGTTTAGATCTAAAATTACTTGCATTACCTCCAAAGTACCCAGTTTAAATGAGTCCCACATCGAAAACATCAGCCAAAGTAATCTGGAGGATGAGCTACAAAATTGAAGTGTATGACAGTAAGCAACATACTTACCTGGACGGGGTCAATGGATGATCAAGAAGGTCCATGGCCTAGGACAGTGACCTCCATTGCACTTAGGAGGGGTACTGCTCTAAGGTCTACCCAAATGGCAGAGCCTACATCATAATTTGTTTGAGCAATAATTCCCTTTTATTTGTGAATCAGTAATTGTTTTGTCTTTACTACTTAGGTCATTTTTCTTAATTAGATGAGGGTTTTAGACTATACATTTTTTTCTTCTGTTGTTAATGAACAATTTTTTTTTTGTGCCTTGAAGGTCCAGGAGTCTAAGAGTATTGATAGGTAATGAATTGTATTATAAGAGTTCTTGTGGTTGTAGATATATTTGTTGATGTCGGTTGAGTTTGAATCAAGGGTTGGCCTCTCTTCTAGTTCTTGGTGAAGTTTACGGAAATCCAAAAAATCACGTATTTAATGACTATCTGAGTCAGTGGCCACAGGTGAAATAACTCATTGCTGACTTACAAGAAATAAAAGCTAGTGAAAAAGCATCATTTGTGATGATTTATTAATTGGGACTTTTTGCTGCTTTATTTTGGTTTGATCTTACTGATTTAATGATCCTACAATCAATCTGGAATAACCTACATATAAAACTATTCAGCAAGAAGGCTTGCTACCTTTTGTTGTATGTTATAGATATTTCAAAAGTCTCATGTCCCACATTGCCTAGCTTGGGTTTCCATCTAGTGTTTATATATCTACTATCTACACGGAAAATTGGGTCAATTCACCTGGACAGATGGAAGATAATTCATGGCAAGCTTTTGTTTATGTGCCTGAAGGCAACTGGTACATTACAAAGTTCTGAGCCTCGGACACGTTTCGAGAGGATCCTGTTGTATCCTGGGGGACTTGCGTGTGCCACGCGGATAAGTCCTTTAGGGCAGTGCTGTTGCACGCCTCAGGAATAGTGATACCCGTCAGTCGGCTAACAATCTAAAGGACTTATGGCTGACGACATGCAAATTGACGCTGCTATGCAACCTGCCCTTCCCGCCGTCTCGATTGCTTACGCGAAGCCGCTTCCCGACGTCTCAAAAATTGAGATCTTTGCCGGCCAGAATTTCTGTTGATGGCAGGAGCGTGTTTACACCATGCTCGACATGCACAGAGTCGTTTTTGCACTCACAACTCTGAAGCCTGACTCTACTACAACAGATAAGCAAATAGAAGATTGGACCCATGCGAATAAGGTATGCCGCCACACCCTAATTAGTACACTATCTAATGAGTTGTTCGATGTGTATTGTTCTTACAAGCAAGCGAAGGAGATATGGGACTCTATGGTCCTAAAGTATACTGCCGAGGACGTGGTCAGACAACGATTCATTATCGGAAATTACTACCGTTGGGAGATGGTTGAAGGAAAGGACATCAAAGTTCAAATAAATGAGTACCACAAACTGCTTGAAGACCTAAAGGCCGAAAACATCAAGCTTCCTAATGAGTTCGTGTCTGAAGTGCTAATTGAGAAGCTGCCTGAGTCATGGACCGAATACAAACAACAGCTGAAGCACAGGCACAAACAGATGTCCCTGTCAGACCTAATCACTCACATAATCATTGAAGACACCAACAGAAAGGAGTGTGCTGCCGCAAGGGCCAAAGCCTTGGCCGCAAAGGCAAATATGGTACAAGACAAACTAAATCCAAAAAGGTATGAACAAAAGCCTGATCACCATAAGAAAAATAAACTTAAAAATAAATTCCATTTCCCTCGTATTACTAACCCCACCTTCAAGAGGAAGGGAAATTGTTATGTGTGTGGAAATCCAGGTCATCATGCACCTCAATGCAGGCATCAAATGAAGAGAAACGACAACCCTCCTAAGGCTAAGGCCAACCTGGCTGAAGGAGATGATGTGATTGTTGCGGTCGTTTCTCAAGTTAATATGATGACCGATGTGAGCAAATGGGTGGTAGACTCTGGGGCTACCCGACATATATGTGCAAGCAGAAATGCTTTTACCTCCTACACTGCTGTAGGAGATGGAGAAGAACAAGTGTATCTGGGTGACTCTAGGACTACTCCAGTTCTAGGGAAAGGAAAAGTTCTTCTAAAGCTCACATCTGGAAAGACACTAGCTTTGAGTGACGTGCTGCATGTACCCTCTATTAGGGTTAATTTAATTTCTGTAGCACTGCTAGGAAAGGTTGGGGTTAAAGTGTCATTTGAGTCTGACAAGATTGTAATGACAAAGAATAATGTGTTTGTGGGAAAGGGATATTGTGATCAAGGACTGTTTGTACTTAATATTTCTGAAACTATGAATGAATTTGGATCGTCTTCTGCTTATATGGTTGATTCATATGATATGTGGCATGCTAGGTTAGGACATACAAATTCCTCATATGTTATTAAATTACAACGACTTGGCATGATTAATTTGCATGATAAACAAATTAAGAAATGTGAAATATGTGTTGAATCAAAACTAACTAAAACACCTTGTCCTTCCGTGCAACGTGTAACTGAACCTCTTAATTTAATTCATTCCGATCTTGCAGATTTAAAACAAACTGTATCCAGAGGTGGTAAAAGTTATTTTGTAACTTTTATAGATGATTTTTCTAGATACACTAAAGTTTATCTAATCAGACATAAAGATGAAGCTTTTGACATGTTTTTATCATATAAAGCTGAAGTAGAAAATCAATTAAATAGAAAGATTAAAAGGATAAGATCAGATAGAGGCGGTGAGTACACTTTGTTTAATGATTTTTGTGAAAAGGAAGGTATTATACATGAGGTAACCCCACCTTATTCACCTGAATCCAATGGAGTAGCTAAGAGAAAAAATAGAACCCTTAAGGAAATGATGAATGCTTTACTAATTAGTTCTTCAGCACCTAATAACCTTTGGGGAGAAGCCCTTCTAACTGCATGTTTTCTACAAAACAGGATACCACATAAGAAAACTGGTAAAACACCCTATGAGTTGTGGAAAGGATATCAACCTAATTTGAAGTATTTGAGAGTGTGGGGGTGCCTAGCTAAAGTGATGCTACCTGATCCTAAGAAAAGGAAGATAGGGTCTAAGACTTCTGATTGCATGTTTATAGGTTATGCTGAACATAGTGCTGCCTATAGGTTTCTTGTTCTTAAGAGTGATATCATTGATTGCAATACCATAGTAGAGACTAAGAATGCTGAGTTTTTTAAGCACATGTTCCCTTTAAGGTCAACAACTAGTTCTTCACAACCTATTGAAGCCCTAAATGAAACTGTGGTTGAGGGTTTAAGGAGGAGTAAAAGACAAAGGAAAGAAACATCTTTTGGAAAAGATTTTTATACCTATCTAGTTGAGGATGATCCTATGAGTTATTTGGAAGCTGTTAGTTCTTCTGATGCAAAACTATGGAAAGAAGCTATTAAGATTGAAATTGATTCTATTAAGAAAAATAATACCTGGACATTAGTGGACCTACCTAAAGGAGCAAAACCAATTGGGTGTAAGTGGATCTTTAAGAGGAAATATAACCCTGATGGATCAATAGAGAAATATAAGGCAAGGTTAGTAGCTAAAGGTTTTACCCAAAAACAAGATGTAGATTACTTTGATACCTTTGCTCCTGTGACTAGGATTTCCTCTATTCGAGTATTGATAGCTTTAGCTTCCATCCATAAGCTTGTAATTCACCAGATGGATGTAAAAACTGCTTTCCTGAATGGTGATCTAGAGGAAGAGATTTACATGTCTCAACTTGAAGGGTGTGTGGTTCCTAGTCAAGAGAACAAAGTGTGCAAACTTTTAAAGTCTCTATATGGTCTAAAACAAGCACCAAAACAATGGCATGAGAAATTTGATCATATTTTACTTGGAGATGGCTTTTCTTCTAGTAATGCTGATAAATGTGTGTACACTAAAGTTGTGAATGGTGATTGTGTGATTATATGCTTATATGTGGATGACATGTTAATTTTTGGTACATGCATTGATATAGTTTTCAAAACTAAATCTTTTCTTGCATCTAAATTTGACATGAAAGACATAGGTGAAGCAAGTGTAATTTTGAGAGTTAGAATCGTAAGGAAGGGTGATAGTATATTACTATCCCAAGGACATTATGTTGAGAAACTTCTTAGGAAGTTTGGTTATTACGACTTTAAGTCAGTGAGTACCCCTTACGATGCTAACTCACAATTAAAGAAAAATAGAGGGGATTCTATTGCTCAATCTCAATATGCCCAAATTATTGGGAGCCTACTACATTTAATGAATTTTTCTAGACCTGATATTGCTTATGCAGTAGGCAGACTGAGTAGATACACTCAAAGTCCTAATCAGGACCATTGGGATGCACTTGCGAGACTCATGAGATACTTGAGAGGTACCATGGATTATGGTATTGAATATAGTGGATTTCCCGCTGTACTAGAAGGGTACAGTGATGCTAACTGGATCTCTGATTCAGATGAGACAAAATCCACTAGTGGGTATGTGTTTACACTTAGTGGTGGTGCGGTTTCATGGAGATCAGCCAGGCAAACAATAATTGCTAGATCAACAATGGAGTCAGAGTTTATAGCTCTAGAGATGGCTAGTAGTGAGGCTGAGTGGTTGAGAAACTTCTTGGCAAATATTCCTTTGGGAATGAAACCAACACCATCAGTGTCAATGCATTGTGATTGCCAATTGGCAATAGCTATAGCTAAGAACAAAACTTATAATGGGAAAAATAGACATATACAATTGAGACATAATGTGGTAAAGCAGCTGCTAAAGGATGGAACAATTTCCATTGACTATGTGAAGTTAGAAGGAAACCTAGCAGATCCTCTGACAAAACCCCTAGGGAGGAAAATGATTTTTGAAACATCGAGGGGAATGGGACTTAAGCCACTTGAAAACAAACAAGTGATGGTAACCCAACCTTTGTGATTGGAGATCCCATGAAGAAGGTTCAATGGGAAGAACAAGTCACTTGTTAGTTCTGTTAGCACTAAAATCAATCTTAATTGATTTTTGTCCCTTCCTATGATGTGAGAAAGTGCTAGATACTGCATTAGTGAGAGGTTAAGCCTTATAGTAAAGCTTTGTGTGGTTAAGGAAGCTTTACAGTTTATAAAGCTCTTAAATGATTTTCATATCCCTTATGGGTGGTGTATGATTTGCAGCATACACTTGATGAAATCACCTATATGAGTGTCAAGTGGGGCCGCTTGTATGAGATCTTGGCAAAATCTCTAGAGCACTCATGAATACCAGGCGCGCGCATGGCCTAGTAGCGCAAAACAGCGATAACGGCAAGGATTGTGGGGGTATAATGTGATTGATAAACCACTAACACACATAAAGTGTTTTTGGTTCAATAGCTTGCTATACCAACTACACTGTGTGTCAAGTCTTATCAATCTAGGTTTGGTTCAATAGCTTGCTACACCAGGTCTGACGCATTACATCCTATTAGAGAACCCAGTCTCTTTTCCTTTTCTTTTCTTACCCTTCTGTTTTAAAAAAATTTTAGCCTTTTGAAATATGTGGGGGATTGTTGTATGTTATAGATATTTCAAAAGTCTCATGTCCCACATTGCCTAGCTTGGTTTCCATCTAGTGTTTATATATCTACTATCTACACGGAAAATTGGGTCAATTCACCTGGACAGATGGAAGATAATTCATGGCAAGCTTTTGTTTATGTGCCTGAAGGCAACTGGTACATTACAAAGTTCTGAGCCTCGGACACGTTTCGAGAGGATCCTGTTGTATCCTGGGGGACTTGCGTGTGCCACGCGGATAAGTCCTTTAGGGCAGTGCTGTTGCACGCCTCAGGAATAGTGATACCCGTCAGTCGGCTAACACCTTTTTCATATCTTTTTAGGTATAATACAAATTACAAAAGGATACCCAAAAATTGAAAGAACAGCATCACTAGTTGTGTAATCTGAATCATTAAAAACCAAGAAGATACTAAACATGTATTAAGAGTTGTAGATGCGAATCCAAGAATCATTGCCTTGAAGCCACTATGTTTTCAGTTTTGCTTCTGCAACCAGATTCAGCACATCCTATTGATGATGGTTCAAGTATGGAAGAAGCACTTGCAACTTGAGACCATCGATTCTCAGGAGGCAAATCCCTCCTAGTTTAGATTTAAAATCACTTGCAACCAGTTGCATTATCCTCGGAAGTACCCTGTTTAAATGAGTCCTACATTCATAACGTTAACCAATGTAATGGGGAGGATGAGCCACAGAAACATAATTCGCTGCATTTCTATGCGAACCGTGAATCGGTACTATCATATCAATTTGTGGTACTGGTTCTCACGAATTCGTACATTGGACTGATGCGAAGGGGCTGCAATCGAATATTAAGTTGAAGTGTTGAACTAAAATCAGCGAGTAAGTGCTGAACTGAATCGGCAAGTATATTAAGATGAAGTGCCTGAGGAAGAAAACTTGTTCAAAAAATTCGATCTTTGCTAAACTCAGAGTGGCAAGTAAAGATTACACATATTTTCAGGGAAGCAAACAAATGTACTGATATGTTAGCTAACATAGCTTGTAACCAAAAGTTAGAATTGGTGGTGTTTGATAGTTTCCCCCCTCAGGCAATTGTTGTTAAATGATGTTATAAGAGTTACCTCTCCCCGGTTAGTCCCTGTGTAGTATTTCATTCGGGCTTTGGCCCCTTTTCAATATAAAAAAGAAAAAAGAAAAAAAAAATGAAGAGTTGAATTGAATCGGCAGCTAGTATTAAGTTTAATTGCATGGGTTTGAAAATTGTAATTTGACATAAAGACTACACATGAATTAAGGGTAATTATTATTTGTTTCCATCCAAAAAAAATTATTACCATGAAGAAATAAAATAAAGGCTTAATTGTACTTTATGTCACTCAAGTTTCATCATTTTGTGGATTTTGTCAGTCTTTTTTTTCTCGTATTTTGTCATTTTATTTTTGAAATTTTGCAAATTTTGCCCAATAATCAATTGTCAGTTAAATGACAAACAGAATAATAATGTGTCAGTGGTAAGTTGGCATTAAACATTCAAGCCAACTTTTTTTTTTGAAAAAAATGTTTTTCTAAAAAAATAATTTTTTTTAAAAAAATATTGAGTCTATGCTCCATGTAGCTTTTAGGAATTCTTTTTTCAAATAATTTTTATTTTTTAGAAAATCATTTTTTTTCAAAACAAAAGTTGGCGTAGATATTTAATGCCAACTCACTATTGACACATCATTACTCTGTTTGTCATTTAACAGACAGTTGATGATTGGGCAAAATTTGCAAAATTTCAAAAATAGAGTGACAAAATGCGAGAGAAAAAAAATATTGTGACAAAATCTACAAAATGATGAAACTTAGGTAGCACAAAATACAATTAAGTCTAAATTAAAAGTTGATGTCTGATGACCTATTAAACAAATGAGCTGATCACATAGAAAGTTAGAAAAAATAGTATTTGTATAGAAAATTGAGTAAAAAGTATCATAGAAATGTATATAATATAAAAATTAATATAAATATTGTATAAATTTAATATTTTAAGTTAATTTTTTTAAAATTTTATTTTACATTATATAATTTTTAATTAGATGATTTTTTTTTGGTAAAGTATCAATTAATATATTGGATAATACCCCAAACCTAAACAACGTACCAAAGCGTATCAACTATGTATACCCCCGTGTACCAATACTTTATAAGGTAGCATACTGCACACCTGTACCACGTACCGGAGAGTATTACGAACCTGGTAACTATGGGATGAGGTATAAAATTGAAGTGTATGAAATTAAGCCACATACAAACCTGAACAGGCTCACTAGATGATTAAGAAGGTTCGTGGCCTAGGACTGTAACCTCCATTCTACTTAGGAGCCCAAGTGGTAGTGGGGGCTTGCTTTGTGGCCCCCTTCTATTCTCAATTTTAGTTTTAGTTTTTTACCCTACTCTTTGTTTCAAGATTTTTACTTCTATATTTGTAGTCAATTGTTTAGTTTGTTTGCAATTTGCATAATATGAAATTTTTTTATGTTAAAATCCTTTTATTTGAGCAACAATTACCTTTTGATTTTGAATTGGTAAATTTGTTTGATTTTTCCGCTTTGGCTAGTCGAAATCAAGATATCGGTCGGACGACAAACTTTACTCATGTCCTCTTGCATTCTGATAAAATTCATGGACATGTCTTCTTGGATTCTAATAAAATTCAGGGCAAACTTGTCTTCTTGAATTGTAATAAAATTCATTTAACTTGCATAGATTCATTTAGAGGCTTCAGACTAAACAAGGTTTTTTTTTTCTGATCTTGAAGAACTATCTTTTCTGTGCCTGGAAGCTTCAAGAGTCTGAAGAGAATTGATATTTAATAAAATGATCTCTTTTATTGTTAACTTCCTCAGAATTTTTAGCAATACAAGGGTTTTGACATAACATTTTTTAGAGAACTCTTCCAACTAAGTAAAAGGAATTTAAAAGATTATAAATGCTAATAAATAAATATACTTAACAGGTTTATGTAAACTTGTATAGAGAAAAAAGAAGACTCTGTAATAATTAAAATACAACCTGATCTAAAATGAAATCAAGCTCTCTGCAGAAATTAAAGAACCTGACTAATTCCATATTTTGTCAGTGTTTTAATGCAATTTCTCATGAGGGTAAACTTCTAGATTGTAGAAATAATCCCAGGAATAAATACCAGTTTTATGCATGTCATCAAAATTGAGCCTGGGCCATCCAATTCAACATTCTTGCATCACATTTTAGTTTAGAAAGAGATAAGATGCTGATATTGGATTTTAGTTCTAATGTTTAAGCTTGTAGTAATAGTAATACCTTACCCTATAGTTCCCTACTGGTTCTGTAGACATGATTCCCACATGGCGCCTTCCAGATAACACCCGGTTCAAGGGATCAGTTAACTAACATAGGAATCATTTGAATTCAAATAAAAATTTCACAAACAAAATGGTTCATTCAAATTAAATTAAACATTATATCTCACTTCATTATATAATCTTGTTGCCCATGGAACTAGAGTTCATATCTATACTTCTGCTTCTTGCTTTGTTGAAGGGTTTGAAACTCATCCAGTATACCTTGAAGTAATCATTCTCAAATCCATGTTCTATAAGTGTTTTCATATAAAGTGATGACTGCTGGTGAAATAATTCATTGCTGACTTACAAAGAATAAAAGCTAGGGAAGTAGCATCATTTTTAATGACGCTTTAACTGCTACGTGTTGCTGCTTCATTTTGGTTTGGTCTTGCTGATTTAATGATGCTAAAATGAATATGGAAAAAACTACATATAACACAGATCAGCAAGAAGGCTTTTTACCTGTTTTTGTATCTTCTTTGGTTTAATGGGGTAAATTGC
Source organism: Spatholobus suberectus (assembly GCA_004329165.1). Lineage (NCBI taxonomy): Eukaryota > Viridiplantae > Streptophyta > Magnoliopsida > Fabales > Fabaceae > Spatholobus > Spatholobus suberectus. Next base: position 39,437,764 of record CM014737.1, on the reverse strand, counting down.
AAAAGGATACCCAAAAGTTGAAAGAACAGCATCACTAGCAGTGTAATCTGTACCATTAAAAACAAGAAGATACAAAAGCATGTATCAAGAATTCTAGATGACAAACCAACAATCATCGCCCTGAAGCCACTATGTTTTCAGTTGTGCTTCTGCAACCAGATTCAGTACATCCTACTGATGATGATTCAAGTTTGGAAGGAGCACTTGCAACTCGAGACTATCATTCTTTTGAAGGCAAATCCCTGCTAGTTTAGATCTAAAATTACTTGTATTACCTCCGAAGTACCCAGTTTAAATGAGTCCCACATCGAAAATGTCAGCCAAAGTAATGTAGAGGATGAGCTATAAAATTGAAGTATATGACATTGATTAACATACTTACCTGGACGGGGTCAATGGATGATCAAGAAGGTCCATGGCCTAGGATAGTGACTTCCATTGCACTTAGGAGGGGTACTGTTCTAAGGTCTGCCCAAGTGGCAGAGCCTACGTCATAATTTGTGGTAGTGGGGGCCTGCGTTCGCGCGGCCCCTTCCTATTCTCAGTTTCAAATTATTTAATTTCTAAGCATTTCTGTCTCTTTTATCTCTAGAGATTTTAGCTTGTGTATTTGTACTCAATTGTTTTTTTTCTTTCTATTTATTTATTTATTCTGATGTTTTTGGTTTTTTGAGTAAATTAGAATTAATGAAAAATTTAAAGATCTTGTCTCTGCCTTCATTGCTGCAACCATTTCCCAACCTTATTCAATTCATCACCTGACACTGTTGTATCAACCCTCTGAATATTAAAACGAAACATGAGAAGAGAAATCTTCTTTCAGATTTTATTATTGAACTGATGTTTTTATATACATAAATGTGCAGTAGCAAACTCCCTAACTAAAGCTAACCATAATTGTAATTGTGACTGAATAACTGATTCTATATCAACTGGTTATTATGCTGCAATAAATATATCTACCGTCACCGTCCTCTTCCATGTTTGGTTGACTTCCCTTCCAGATGGTGAGTCCTCGATGATGTGGGTTGGGTGAAGGTAGCAAAGACGGTGATGGATAGCATGTTTGGAGACCCGTCCATTACATACGTACTTCATCAAAATCACGTCCAATGGAACAAATAACGTAGAAGTAACATTTTGTTGTTTCTGGAAAACGTGGAGAGAGAATAGGGATGTGCGTTCCTGATTTGATTCCAAACATGCTGGGAATGGGATTCAGCTCATCCAAATCAGGATTTCATCATACACTTTACTAACACTCCTGCATGACCAACTCATCTCTCCTTCAATACATGACTATACAACAAAGAGCCAAAACCTTTAAAAAAAATAAAAATCCACACTTTCGAAGACGGGGAGAAGTTACTGAACCATCTAAAAGAGGAGCATAAAAGGATGGGCCATGGAATTGATTGCTATAGCTCCTGTAGAGTGGCCGTTGGATTTTTGAAGAGACACATAGCAAATGTCTATTAAACTTTTGAGAAACCCCAGCCAATGAATTACGATTGATCAATTAAACTTTGGAAATATAAACGGAAAATGACTATTGAGTACACATTTGAAAGTCCATGTTAAACGAAAAAATCAATATACGTGTTTCAAATAATACAGTCCATGTTAACACTTGTGTCGGAGTAGTGAGAGTTGCATATCCGAGCTGTTACTATCAAGATACAAGTAATGAATTAAGCAACGAGTGAGTCAAAGTCTAATACGGGCTGAGGAATGCCCTCCAGACAGAAAGGATGATGCACTATATCTCCTTGAGCGGAAAGAAGCTCAAGATCTGAGTGTTAAGTTGGTGCATGGGACAGAGTCATCACTGCATGCAAAACACATAGGCAGGATGAATCAGTTTACTATTTAAATCAGAAGCTTGAAGCCTTGAAGAGATTTCAATACTTACTTGGCGTTTGTGTCTTCATGACGATGGCTGACAAGACTGTAAACAAACAAAAAAAGAATGTACTTAAAATATAGAGGGAGTCCGAAAATCAAAGCAAAAAGAGTATGATAATAACATAGTAGTTAGTGAGCAGGAGTGATTTTAAGAGGATTTGTACCCAATGACCCTCACTTCTAAAGTTGAGTGTCGAAGTGGAGAGATAATTTGCCTTTACAGTCATGCTGGCCTCTCTTCTTTCCTCTTCACGGCTTCACCCTCTTTGCTGTCATCCTCTATGGCCATGACTTTGTGTTCATCTTTGACCCACACCTCCAACTCCACTCCCACGATGACACTCACATTCTTCTCCACACCTGGTGAGTTGACAGATCACCCCCACCGAGTCAGGGTCCTTTCCTCTTTCTTTCTTGTTTTTGGCCAGTTGTCACGTGAATTCAGTGTTGTTAATATGTTGTTAAGGAGTGATCTCATCAGAAGTAAACAAGACGGTGACGAAAAGGGAGGAAGAAGGAGGGTATGAAACGACAACGACTTACAGTTGTTAGCAAGGTTGAATGGAAGGTGGCAGGCTTGACAAGTGAATGGTTGCAAGGGGATGGTTTTCGGGTCTAACATGGACATGCTTGCTGAGTTTGAAGTGGCGATGAGCTTGCAGCGTCCTAGGTGATGGGTGGTGGCTCATTGTTGTCGCCTTTGGTCCAGATGTCCTTGTGACAGATGACAGAGATGGCATAGTCAGATGGTGGGGAATGGTTGCAGCGATGGTGACAGAGACACCGGAGAAGGCAAAGAGAGAGGAAGTGCAGCAAGCCTGCACTTTCATTTCAGCCCTTGCACCATTCACTGTCCTCCACGTGTCTATGGGTGTGCCAAATAGGCACTTAACATGTCATGTAAACACAATCATTAATGTTAATTAAGTTCTTAATAGCTGAACTAACGTGAATAACAGATTATTGTTAAACTTGTAATAAAATTCACGGCAAACTCTAGGCATGTCTGCATGGATTCTAATAAAATTTAAGTTAAATTAATTAGTAGGTATCTGAATTATTTAAAAAATTTAATTAGATTTTCAAACTAAAAAAATTTGTATTAGATCTTTAATCTTGTTAAATTTTTGTAATTAAATTTTTAAAGTCTTTAAAATTATCACAAATTGTCATTTTTGGACGATTTTAAGCCACCACAACTAACATTCAATTACAAAAAGTTTAAGAAATCAAGAACTCAATTACAATTTTTTTTAATTTAAGTACCTAATTAAAAAATCCCAAACAATTTAGGACCTATTAATTAATTTAACCTAAAATTATTTATCCTATGTAGATTCAATTAGAGGGCTTCAGAGACTTTTTTTTTCCTGATCTTGAAGAACTATCTTTTCTATGCCTTGAAGCTCCAAGAGTCTGAAGAGAATTAATATGTAATGAAATGTATTATAAAGGTTCTTGAGGTTGCAGATATATCTGTTGTTGATTGAGTTTGCATTGAGGGGTTGGCCTCTCTTCTTAGTGAAGAGTGCAAAAAATCCAAAAAATCTCATATTCGATCACTATGTTTGAGTCAGCGGCTGAGTGACCATTCTTGTGAGGTAGCCGGGCTTGAAGAGGGACTCATCTATTGTATTGGTTTTTTGAAGCAAGCCCTTTTCTTAGGCTTGGAATAATGTTGACTAGTGATGTTACTGATTTTTTGCCATATACATTTCAATTGCTTGCTCAGCCTTTTGAGTTAAAACCCCACCAGCTATGTGCAGATGTTTGAGATTCCTTAACCACCTAATCAGTGCAAAAGAGCTCCAAACAAATGTTCCTTCCCTTTAGCGTCTACTCCAGACCTTCAAAAGGTACCAAAAGAGCCAAGGGATGTGCTTGGCATATTTGATAAACTTACATAATCTTCAAGCTCATCTAGGCAGCAAGGATTTTTATTGCTTAACACTGTCAATGAAAGTCTCCAGTAGGATGTTATTAAAACTTATACTTCTAACATTTGGGGTACCCTTGTAGATAGCTCCAGAAAAGGCACACAATTTGACATTTATATCACTCTTTCTGATTTAATCGAATCTGAGAGAACCTGTCTGACACCGACCTGATCTTGACGCTGGCTTTCACCGTGTTCGGGTTTTCTCCGCTTTTTAAGGATGTGAACCCCCGCCCTCGCCCCACACCATTTGTATATATTTTTTATACTCTAATGTTTACACTATATATATATATAATAATGTTATATCTTTCAACCATCTTATAAAGATAGTATTAAATAAAAAAATAATATATTTAATACCTTAAAAATATAAAACGCATTCAATACTTTATCATATAAAGGAAGTAAAAAGATTAGTAGAATATATAATAGGAGAATTTAGAATTATTCATATTTAAATTAGAGTTAATAATATATTTTACACTCTAATTTTTATAATTATTAAAAATACAAATTAATAAATTAATTATTGTAATAACTAAATAATTTAAATTATAATAATTTTTAAATAATAAATTTGAAATTACACAATTTATTGAAAAATAGTTCTTAAATTTCTTATTTTTATTATTCATTTTGTTTATTAACTTTTATATATTATTTGAATTAAAATGTAATTAATAACTTACTCTGTGATTTATTTAAAATTATATGCAAATAAATAATTTTCTTAGAAAAAAGGTGGGTTGGCTTCTCTGACTCCGAGGGGTATGAGGTTGTGTTTTAATATTTCATACCTAATTCTTTTAAACTTGCCCATGAACCCGTCCTGCCTTTAGCAAGGACGAGGATAGGTTAAAGCTGCTCCTGACCTATCCCGTTGTCATTTGTAGAAATGACTACAACTTATAATATCCTCTTAATATTTGAACCATTTTTTAGCATTAGGGAAAAAAAAGGGAGACATACACCAAAGGTGAAATGCAAAATATCAAGAGATTAAATTTGATCTTTTAGAAAACTCTTAATGATATTAATAATAAGTAAATAAATAGATAAATAAGCATCACTTTATTGTAATATTTTTTTAATTTGCTAAGAATTTCGCAACGATTTTTGAATAAATATTGTTTTAGACTACCACCTTGGCTAGTTTCTGCCACTCTACCGCCTTGCAGGCCAGCCAGAGGACGAATCAACACCATCATTATTTGTTGCCCAAGTCTTGGAAGGTGGATGCACGCCGAATTAAGGACAACGTGTGCCCAACCTAGGACAACTAAGTGTAACTCACTTGTCACATGTCCTGCACTTCTTTATAGTTGCCTAATGGTATTTCCCGTGCCTTCACACATATATACGGCGTCTTAGTCTCACTTTTGCAATCTAACCTTTCATTATCGAATCTTTTATCCTCACTAACTTAAGCGTCAAAGTCTTTGCAAGAAGCGAACACCAAGCTTCTCCCTCTATCCATCTTGCTGACGTCGTGATTCTTCCCTTGCAGTCCATCGGAAATCGTCTCTACCGTGGAAGTGTCCATCCTGGTTTGTGTTAACAAACAAATATTAATATATATATTTTTGGTAATATACTTTTTTAAAAATAAATTAAAATTAAGAGTAAAAAAATATTCTTCAAAAATATACAAGACACCATCAAAGACTTTTTACATCAATTGACAAATTAAATCCTTCAAATATACATTCGAAGACTATATTGATGTCCATTTAAACAATGAGAGATTAAATTGATATCCAAACTCTTTATCGGACCTTTTTATCTCATGTATCCTTAGAGCTAATTTAAATATTTAGTGTATTTATATATCTTCTTTAAAGAAAATGGTTTCTTTTATTGTTAACTTCCTCAGAGAATTTTAGCATTATAAGGGTTTTGACCTAACATTTTTCAAAGAACTCTTGCAATTAAGTAAAAGGAATTTAAAAGATTACAAATCCTAATATATGAACACGTTTAACAAGTTTATGTAAACTTGTAGAGAGGAAAAAAAGACACTGTAATAATTAAAATACAATCTGTTCTAAAATGAAATCAAGAGCTCTAACCGAAGGAGTTGGTCAAGTGAAACAAGACAGGATCGAAGGTTTGAGTCTTTACTCATCTCTTTAAAGTGAATTAAATGTAAGTTCATCTATAAGTGTTCTTTGAGCCTGAAGGCTTTACCTGTCTTAAACTGAAATACTATCCTCTCCTCCTAAAATTTTATGTACCAAAAAAAATCTCTGCAGAAAATACAGAACTGCCTTTGCTGATAATTATATGATATTTTCCTCACAAACAAATAAAAATACAAAACTGCCTTTGATATTTTCCTCCATTTCATTCAACAAAAAATCTTCTGTTCCAAAAAATGTTGCTAACAGTGACATGTTGACAAATGACAAAATAGATTTGGGTGATTAACTGAAATCTGCATCATTTCCTTCCACGTGGAACCTGACTAATCCCATATTTCTTCAGCGCTTTATAGTAATTTCTCAGTAGGGTAAAACTTGTTGCTTTCTAGATGATAGAAATAATCCCATGAATAAATATCAGTTTTATGCATGTCATCAAAATTGAGCCTGGACCATCCAATTTAGTTTAGAAGGAGATTAGATGCTGCTACTGGCTTAATGTCTAAGCTTGTAGTAATAGTAATACCTTACCCCATAGTTTCCTACTGGTTCTGTAGACATGATTCCCACATGGCACCTTGACTGGCAGTTGCTACTTCAATTTGGTTTGGTTTGGTTTGGTTTTGCTGATTAATTTGATGATGCTAAAATGAATCTGGAAAGAGCTACGTATAAATGTGTTCAAAACTCATTCAGTACAGCTTGAAGTAACCATTCTTAAATCCATGTTTCAAAAAGGTGCTTTCATATAAAGTGCTGACTGCTGGTGAAATAACTTATTGCTGACTTACAAAAATTAAAAGCAAGTGAAATGACATCTTTCCTGATGATGCTTTAACTGGGACTTGTTGCTGCTTCAATTTGGTTTGGTGTTGTTGATTAATTTGATGATGCTAAAATGAATCTGGAAAGAGCTACGTATGACACTGTTCAGCAAGAAGGTTGGCTACCTGTTTTTGTATCTTCCTTGATTTTTAATGGTACAGATTACAAAAGGTACCCAAAATTGAAAGAATAGAACCACTAGCTGTGCAAATTGTACCATTAAAACCAAGAAGATACAAAAACATGTATAAGAATCTTAGGGGTCAAACCAAGAAGAGATATGTTACATGTACAACAATTTGTGTAACAACACTTTTTGTGTCTATCTCTTTTCATCATTATGAGATGTAATAAATGATATGTAAAAGAGAGATAGACACACAAAAGTGTTGTATAAATTGTTATAGGAATTGTGGTACAAATAATATTTCTCAACCAAGAATCATCCCTGAAACCACTACATTTTCAATTGTGCCTCTGCAACCAGATTCAGCACATCATATTGATGATGATTCAAGTTTGGAAGGAGCACTTGCAACTTGAGACCATCGAATCTTGGGAGCCTCAAAGTACCCTGTTTAAATGAGTCCCACATTGAAAATGGTAGCAAATGCAACGTGGAGGATGTGCTATAAAATTGAAACATATGACATTGAGCAACATACATACCTGGACGGGGTCAATGGATGATCAAGAAGGTCTATGGCCTAGGACAATGTCCTTCATTGCACTCTGGAGGAGTGTTGTTCTAAGGTCTGCACAAGTTGCAGAGCCTACGTCATAATTTGTGGTAGTAGGGGTCTGTGTTCGCGCAGCTCCTTCTATTCTCAGTTTCAAGTTTTTGACGTTTTTAATTTTATTTATAAATAAACTTTTCTGTTTTCTATATAAATTTAATTGTTTTCTTTATAAACTCAACTGTTCTGTTTGATGAGTAAATAGTTCATTTTGGTGTCGTTGTTGGTCCTGTTCGCATTGTTTGTTTCCTCAGTTGGGTTTTTTCAATCTCATCTTATCTACTCACTGACTATAATTATAAAAAAAAATAAAAAATTCTGATCGGATTGTATGAATTTGGATTGCCAAAGAATGGAATTCTAACTCTGGATTTTTGGTTCGTTGCCTGGGCTAATCAATAGCATATTGTGTGATTTTTCTACTGGACAAATGGGAGCTGAGAGCCGATTGCTGTGTTTTAGTTCTAGTATGTAGCTACCCCCTTTTTATTTGCTGAAGGATCTATTTTGTTCCCATGGGTTATTTGGATTGTTTGAATTTGAATTATAGACTGGAATTGTGAATGTGTAAGAATTTGGTTCATTTTCTGAAGCAATCAATAGCTTAATTTTTGAATTTTTGTTCTTGAGCTACATGAGTAAGTTCATGCTGTCTTTTAATTCTTTTTATCTAGCTACCTCCTTTTGAAATGTTAATATTGATCTAATTTATTTTCAATGGATCACCACACGACCATTAACATTTTAACTTAGTCTTGTGTTCCACTTATTTGGGAATCATCTTCGGCTACAAGGTTAGGCCCATATTTTGTTCTGTTAATATTTTGTTCCAACTTTTCATGACAGTATGGAAATAAACCTTCAATTTTTTCTGTTACAAGGTTATACAGATTCAAATGCTGGAAGGTGAGTGAGATATTATCTTTGATTGGAGGCCTTTTGGAAATGATGCTTTATCTTCTCAGTCATGTTCATTAGGAGTTTCACAGTGGACAGTACAATTTTTAATAGCAAGCTGAGGGAAGATTAGCATTATAGGGGTTTTGGCATAACATTTTTCAGAGCACCCTCGCAAGCAACTAAGTAAAATTTTTTTAAATGATTGCAAATCCTGATACATGAATATGCTTAACAAGTTTATGTAAACTTGTATGGGAAAAACAGAGACACTGTATAATTATTAAAATACAACCTGATCTAACATGAAATCAAGATGTCTAAAGAAAATACAGAACTGCCTTTGCAGATAATTACTTGATCTCTTCCTCACAAAGAATGAAACAAAAAGGATGCAAAGCATTCCTTTATATTTTTTCCCCCACTCCTCTAAATGTAGGCTAATTGTATTAATGCCCATAATTCACATTTCATACAACACAAAGTCCTCAGTTTCAATTTCAACGAATGTAGCTATCACAGTGTCACATTGACAAATGACAAAATAGATTTGGGTTATTAAATGAAAACTTCATCATTTCCTTCCACATGGAACCTGACTAGATGATAGAAACAAGTCATTATTTCTTCTGTGTTTTAATGTAATTTCTCATAAGGGTAAACTTGTTGCAGTCCTAGCATAGATTTAAAACCACTTGTATTAGCCCCTGGAGTACCAAGTTTAAATGAGTCCTACATCCAAAACATTTGCCAAAGTAGTTTGGAGAAGAGCTATAAATTTGAAGTGTATGACATTGAGCAACATACTTACCTGGACGGGGTCGATGGATGATCAAGAAGGTCCATGGGCTAGGGCAGTGACCTTCATTGCACTTGGGAGGGGTGTTACTTTAAGGTCTGCCCAAGTGGCATAGCCTATGTCATAATTTGTGGAAGTGGGTGCTTGTGTTCGTGCAGCCCCTTCCTATTCTCAGTTTAAAATTTTTTAATTGACAATATTCATAAAGAATATGATTCATTCAAATTAAATCAAACATGATTTCCACTCCTGATAATTTTGTTGCCCATACAACTGTAGTTTATATAATATACTTAACCAATTTTGTTGCTCTGATGAATGGTTTGATACTTATCCAGTATAGCCTGAAGTAATTGTTCTTAAATCCATCTTTTGAAAGTGTTTTCTTAACAAGTGTTGGCTTCAGTGAAATAACTCATTGCTGGCTTACAAAAAATAAAAGCTAGTGAAATGACATCATTCTTAATGATGCTTTATTTGCTACTCGTTGCTGCTTCATTTTGGTTTGATCTCACAATTGTTGATTGTTGATTTAATGAATCTGAAAAGTCCTACATATAACCTGTTTTTGTATCGTCTTTGTTTCTTAATTAATGATGTTAATTACAAAAGGATACCCTGATTTGAAAGAATAGCATCCCTAGCTGTGTAATTTGTACCATTAAAAACGGAGAAGATACAAAAAAGTGTCAAGAATTTTAGATGCCAAACCAAGAATCAGCCCCAGAAGCCACTACGTTTTCAATTGTGCTTCTGCAGCCAAATTCAGCACATCCCTGTTGACGATGATTCAAGTTTGAAAGGAGCAGTTGCAACTTGAGACGATCAATTATTGGGTGACAAATCCCTCCCAACATAGATCTAAAACCACTTGTATTAGTGTCTGGAGTACCCAGTTTAAATGAGTCCCACATCGAAAACATTTGCCAAAGTAATCTGGAGGATGAGCTACAAATATGAATTGTATGACATAAAACAACGTACTTACCTGTACGGGTCAAAGAATAGTCAAGAAGATTCAGGGCTAAGGGCAGTGATTTCCATTGTACTTAAAGCATCTTTAACGGGGGATTGTGAGGGTTGCTTATTTTTAAGCAACTGGATCTTAACTTAAGTTCACTGTTGAAGGAAGTAAACGTGGCACAATAAGGTTTTTAAAATTAAGGCACGCATCTTCTACAAGCAACGTTTCTTAACATTAAAAAAATCATTTTATCCCATCAATTACCATTGTCAAATTGGTGCTGAAAATACTGGTAATGAAGAAATAAAAAAATAAAATGAAGAAGCAAAACTGGAAATAAATCATAACTTTCTACAAAATCAATCCAGAACTAAATTACAAAATCGTAACTTTCCAGATCGATGCGTCGGACCTGAGAACCAGATCGAAGTAGCGGTGGCAGCGAGGAGGTAGATTGCAGCAGTGGTAGTCACGTGGAGGTAGATTGGAGTAGCGGTAGTCGCGCGGAGGTAGATCGGAGCAGCGGAGGTCGCGAGGAGGTAGATTGAAGCGGCGGTGGTCGCGAGGAGGTAGATCAGCGCGGCGGTGGAAGAAAAGGGAGAAAATCGCGTCGTTATGGGGGGGAGAGGACCGTGACGAGTGGAGGAGAGAAGACGCGCCATATTTGGGGACAGAGTAAGAGAAGAAACTGGTGGGGAAGGAGAGGAGTAGGGGGACGGGATCGGACCGGTCGTGGTGGGGTTGTTTAGGCGGGGGGGGGGGGCGCGAGGTGGGGCCGTGGGGTTTGGGGAAGGAGAGAAGGTCATTTGGGGTGGGTGGGGACGGAGATAGAGCTTCTCCGTTGGGGGGTAATGTGGGGGCGTGAAGGGTGGGGAAGAGAGAAGAAAGACGTTGGGGGGTAGGGGTGGGGCGTGGACGGTAGGGAAGAGAGAAGAAAGATGTTGGGGGGGGGGGGGGTGGGTGGGGCATGGGAAGTTGAAAGGGGGAAAATGAAAAATTTTTGGGGGAAGGGTGACGAAGCTGAAACGTCTAGGCTTTTGGGAGAAAAAAAATAAAAAATAAACTTTTTTTTGGAAGAATTGAACGTTAAAATGAACATTAAAAAGGAGAAGAGTGAACGTTAAATTAACCGTTTAATGAATTGAACGTTGAAGAAAAAGAAGAAGAATTAACCGTTGTAGAATTAACCGTTGGGAAGCTAATATAAATAATGGTTCAATTCAAATCATTTTTGCATACAACTTCTCAAAATTCAATCTATTATTTTGTTGTCATCAATTCTTAATCTTGTTTCTTTGATATCAAATGGATCCCAATCAGTTTAACTATCAGTGTTACATAAATTTTTTGTAAAACCAACCACCTCCTACCAGTGACAATCCTCAAAATCCTCAATATTTTATATATCCACCACCACCAACCCACCCCGCAATGTGGTATAGGCCTCCATTGGGTACCAGCGGTAGTGTAAAGTCTCCTAACAACGAACCTGAATCACCATTTGGGTCGATGTTCGAGTCTCCAATTGGTCTGGAAAATATCACTCTTGATGAAGGAGGAAGACATAGTACTCAGAAAAAAACTTGTGCCAGATTCTCAGTGGAAGAAGACACACTACTGATTCAATCTTGGCTAAACATTTCTAAGGATGCAATTGTAGGAGTTGACCAAACGGGAGCTGGTTTTTGGTTGAGAATCAACAATAATTATAACAGCTATCGTGGGTCGTTTCAAGAAAGGGAACCGACTCAACTAAAATCCCGATGATTTCAAATAAATACTGCAGTTCAAAAGTTTGTTGGTTGCTACAAGGAAGCTGTTAATCAGAAGAAAAGTAGGAGCTCAGAGAAGGACATTATGGCCGATGCATATAAGATTTATTCTCAAGATGTACGTGAAAATTTTAATTTTGAGCATGCATGACATTTGTTGAAGGATGAACCAAAATGGAAGGGAGAATCATTGGAAAACTCTTCAAAAAGAACAAAGACATCTGCTTCTGGGGGCTATTCATCATCTTCCAACATAGAGGCGGCAATCGATTGTTCAGAATATGACCCAGTAGTAGCAACGGCTCGCCCAATGGGACAAAAAGCAGCAAAAAGGAAGAGCAAAGGAAAAGGAGCTGAAACGTCTTCTAACAAAGTTGATTTGACTGGCATGGAAAATGCTATAAAGGAAAAAAATGTCATCATGTCAAAAATAGCTAAGGCAAAGGAGACGGAGAACATTCGTATGTTGTATGATATCCTTATGAAGGATACATCTGCGATGTCTGAAAGTCAGCGCAAAGATCATGAGTTATATTGTAATTATATTAGGTGTAAGTTAGGAAACTAAATTAATGTTGTAATTTATATTCCTTGTTATGTTCTAGTTATTATGAAAAAATTTATCCTTTATGAAAAACTAGCTATTATGAAGCTAACTGTTATGAAAAAATGTAGCCGTTATAAAACTAGCTGTTATGGAACTAGTCGTTATGAAACTAGCCGTTAGAAAACTAGCCGTTATGAAACTAACCGTTAGAAAACTAGCCGTTATAAAACTAGCCGTTATAGATCATCCTATATAATTGTTCAATGTTCTCTCATTCTCTCATCCTCTCATCAAACTCTGCAATCTTCTGTTCTCATTTTGTTATGCTTGAATTATCCATACAATGGATCCAAACACCGATTTTGATGCACTTTGGAACCAAATCGTTGATGAACAACTTGAGGACAACACTGAAGAAGAAGTCATGCGGTTAATAATCGAGAGCCAACAAGAAGCTGACAACACTAGTAGGCGCAGACGAAGAAGAATCGTGATAGATCGAAGTCGTGAAGAAGGGCATTGGCGATTGTTCAATGACTACTTCTCTGAAAATCCGTTATATACAGAGGATCAATTTCGACGAAGGTTTCGAATGCGAAGGCATGTCTTCCTTCGAATTGTTGAAGCCCTTGGTAATCATGATGAATACTTTCAGATGAGGGTTGATGCAACTGGTAGAATGGGCCTCTCACCATTACAAAAGTGCACCGCCGCTATTCGTATATTGGCATATGGATCACCTGCTGACAGTATGGATGATTATGTTCGAATTGGTGAAAGCACTGCACTAGAATGCTTAGAGAGATTTGTATCGGGTGTCTGCGCAATATTTGGGGACGAGTACCTGAGGAGGCCTAACAACAAGACCTTGAACGATTACTACAAATGGGAGAGGCACGTGGCTTCACGTGGCTTTCCAAGTATGTTAGGTTCTATTGATTGTATGCATTGGGAGTGGAAAAATTGTCTAGTTGCATGGAAAGGTCAGTTTTCTCGAGGTGACCATGGCAAACCGACAATTATGCTTGAAGCAGGTTAATCACAGGACTTATGGATTTGGCATGCATTTTTTGGCACTGCGAGTTCAAATAATGACATTAATGTGTTAAACGCATCTAATGTGTTTAATGACATTTTGTCGGGACAAGCTCCTGTAGTGCAATTCATAGTAAATGGCACCCCATATAACATGGGATACTATCTAGCAGATGGTATTTATCCCGAGTGGGCTACATTTGTCAAGACCATCCCAAAGCCGCAAGGAGAAAAGAGAAAATTATTTGCATAACGACAAGAAGCAGCAAGAAAGGATGTAGAACGGACATTTGGAGTGCTTTAATCTCGATTCACAATTATATCTGGTCCAGCACGTGCTTGGTACGTGAATACAATGAAAAATATAATATATGCATGCATCATCTTACATAACATGATTGTTGAAGACAAACGACACCCATACAGTGGTAATTTTGAATATGATCATGTACGTAATGACATCTCAATAGTTGAAGTATCTAATGGTCCTCTTCCCAATTTTGTTGCAACATATCTGCAAAGGAGAGCACATCTTCGTGATAAACAAATCCATTGTCAACTTTAAGCAGACTTGGTTGAGCATATTTGGAAACGTTTTGGACGTGAGAATGATGAAAATTAATTTTTATGTAATGTTATGTATTTCTCATTTTTGTCTATTTCCTATTTTTTTAATATAATGTTATGCATTTCTTGTTATTTTTAATTATATAATTTTACGAAATTATCATTTTTTATTTATTGTGGTAATAATTAATTAACTTGTATTTTTATTATAATTATTTATATTTAATTAGGCATATTAATTAAAATAGGTGTATTAATATTTTTAATTTAGCACAAAATAAAGTACAAATAAAAAATATAAAAGTGTGGGTTGTTTAAGAGTTGCTTAAAATTATATGCATTGGAGCAAAATGTGTATAAATTGCTTAGGAGTTGCTTAAAAATGATGTGAAGCTGTGGAACCCACTTAAGCAACCCAAAATGGGTTCTTATTTTTACGCCATTAAAGTTGCTCTTAGGAGGGGTGCTGCTCTAAGCTTTGCCCAAGTGGCAAAACGTACGTCATAGTTTGTGGTAGTAAGGGCCTGTGTTCCTTCCTCTTGTTTAAAGATATTTAAATTGGCTACACAAATTTTGTTGCCTGTGTTTGATTTCATTATCAGAAACAATGTGATTCATTCATATTAAATCAGACATGATTCCTACTCCTTATAATTTTGTTGCCCAACTAGAGTTTATATATATACTTCATTTTGTGAAAATCATATAAGAAACTTTTTCAGTTTTACTTTTTAACGGAAGTTGAAGGTCTCCCAAGTCCCAACTGTAAACCAAACATAGCAAAAGCGGTCTCAAATTGTAACTTATTTTGTCTAAAGAAAAAGCAATCAGTAGAACTACATCTAAAGTAGGAAGGTTTTGCCTCCAAGAATCGGTGCTCCATCAATACAACTATAGTACTAGAATCTGATTAAGGATCATCTCAATCAAAGAATAAGAACAACGTTTTTATTTCAACTATTAAAAAGTATCTTGTTAATGAAAATTCTGCAAATGAATTGTAAATGGTGAAGCTGAAAAGCATTCCAAAAAGTTACAAGTATCTAGTCATCTCCAATTGACCTGATTTTCCATCAACAGCAGGACTATTTATTCTGAGAAATTCAGCTAACTCTACCATTGGCAAATGCCACCCCTATAATGTGCGTTGGTGTCATTTGCTACGGAAGATATGCTATTCGCTATAAAGTGACCAACATCCACAGCTTCCCCAGTGAAGTAAATATCTCCTCTTAGGCGTAAAACGAAGAACCTGCCCACTTAGATGGAAGAGCTTCTCTTGTGGTGCAAGTGTCGGCTGCTGCAGTACATCCACTGACCCTTCAATAACCAATGGTTCAAGAGAACTAAGAGTTGGGCTTGACCCTGAGGAATCATCAAACTTCTCTTCCAGCTCATCAACCATTCAACCTTGAAGCACTCCTTGTTCTCAAATGGCTTGTGTCCTTAAAGACACTGAATGTGACTCTCTTGTCCTGTATCCTTAGCATAAGCTTTCCTTAAAGACTGTTTTCTGGCAAACTAATCTCTGTTTAGGCCAAGGCCAACACGTGACCAGTACTGACCTCTCAAAGCCTGAAACAGCCTTCTACCTTTCTGTTATAGTATGCGTTTGATATGTTGAATGAAAATTGATTAATTTATTACATTCACAGTAAAGCAACTTCTTCAAACGGCCATCATTCCACCGTTTTTACATGGTTTTTCTCAGCTCACCGCAAAACCAAATATGCATCTAACCTGTGCTCATTGTTCCCTTTTAAACCTTTTATATATATATATATATATATATATATATATATGTGGAGAGAGAGAGAGTTATTGTGAGAATAAGAACAATAAATATAAATTATTAGATTATATTTAAATAGTTAAGATTGAAAGATAAATTCACATGACTTTTTTAGGTGGTGACCACTAACTTTTAATCTTAACCATCTATATATGCGTGTATGACATAGATTTATAGTTCTCAAATTATGAAAATGAAAATTATTTTCACTAGATATCTCTTATATATTATATATTTGCTTGCCTTGTAATATGCACTCATTCAAGTGCTTTCTTGTTCATTCTTAATTTCTTTCTGTATGAATTAAAATGTGAGAGTTCTTTCCTTTTTTCTTAGTTGACATGGTTGTTTGTATCACTAATACCTGAATCATGTTTATTTTGCATGTCTCTAGATAGTAATTGTTGGATTAACTTGCAGGGAAGGTACTCAATGGGTAACGAATTTGAAACAATGAGGCAAGAATAACTTCTGTGCTGGCCCAGCTCCAACCTGAGTGTGGCATCCTACAAAGAATGGTATACAAGAACCAGCATCCGCACTATTCCTATTTCCAGCGTCTTTAGAAGGTTTACCACTACACGTTATGCATTATAGTTTCTTACTAGTCAGCGTTCAATATGAGATTGCTTAATGTCTGACACTTTCATGAAGTCTTTCTTTTTTCTTTGTAATATACAAATTTTAAAAGTAATTGCATTTTTGTGGAAAGTTGAATGGAAAATGTGTATTTTACATTTGAGTTTTCATCTGTGCCATGTGTATTTATGTCCTTTTGAATTTTGTGTCGTATTGTAATTTGTAGGCAAGGAGGGATTTAAGGCTTCTGCAATTGGCAAACTTACAAGAGCTTGTAACATCATGTTTCCTTGTTATCATAAGAGATAAATCAAAACAAAAGGTTCATCTTTTAGAGAGGTAGTTATATCTTATTTCTAACAAGTTTTTTGCTTGATGTTTTCACAATTCATGTAAAGAGAATTAATTCAGATATAAAATTATGATAACTGACAGGGTAATATGATTGAATGTTTACAATATGTAGTGTTCATCGTGGTCATCTATGTATACAATATTTGATGCTTCTTCTCAGACAGATGTCAATTTCTCCAGCCTTCCACTCTACTTTTATTTAAAGGGCGTAATAGACATTTTGATTATTGGCACCGTGAAACATTTCTGATTTCTTCTTTGACAGACCTTTTTTTTTTTTTACTTCTTCTTCTTTGATAGACCTTTTTCTTCTTCTTCTTTTATGATTGACAGTTTAATTTAACATGAAAAATTATATTTGAGCTTGCTTCCATTGGCCATTCCACCACAGGCTATAATCTGAACCATAATTCTTACAAATCATCATTGTCCACTTCTTCAGTCTTTGTTTTACAATCATTTTACTTTGTCAATGCTAAACTATGTATTAGTACTTTTTGTGCAGACCAGAAAAACTGTAACAGCAGTATCTATTATATCTACATCGTTATTTTACTTTTTAGAGGTATCTTAAAATAAATTAATTATATACGTGTTAGTTTATTAGTATACATAATTGTTGTTACTTTATTGTATATGTATTGTCAAATATTACAATATTGTATACTTAAAGTTTGGAGTAAGGACATTGTTTATGAGCTAGACTTGAGATTAAAGAAGTAGCCCAACTTAGATAATTTTTAGTTCTATATAGAGTACACTTGGAGTAGGGATATTTTAATTTTTTGGTTTTTCAAATATTTAAAAAACGTCTTTATTTGGAAATGTCATCTGAATATTCTATGTGACAAATAAATTAATTTATTTCAATACACTTCTAAAAAGTAAAACTAATTAAAATTATGATTTTCAAAACTAAATTATAAATTAATACTAAAGCTATATGTACTGAATAAATTTTCTTGTGTGTTATCAATATTATCCCCTATCTTAAATATGACAAATAGTAAGAATATATTTAATATATTTCATTAAATTGAGTTTTAATAATTTAATATAATAATTTTAAATATTTAAAGGTTGATGCACATTGATAAGTTTTTTTTTTTTAAGAAAATGAGAGTATATAAAAAATTAGATAAACAATTTTTTAAATATTTGTAAATATAGTTAAAGTTAATTATAAATTTTGACTAAAAAATTAATTATAAATTTTTAAACATTTTTTAATTTTATTATTCATAAATTTTATTTTTTATCAAAAATAATTATTATCATTACTTATGGATAACATGATATAGATTTAAATTTATCATGTCACGTCTTATAGTTATTTCTCTATAATTACTTATATGTCTAAATATGTGACATTACCACTAAATATTGATAAAGGAGCATGTTTAAATTTTTTTAATTTATAAATATTAAAAATTAAAAAATGTTTCTTATAACATTAAATTAAAATAAAATTATACTGTAAATATCCAATTTAGTTCTATAAAAATCACTAAACCTAATTTATATTATATTATATTATCCTTTTTTTAAAATATGTAATTTTACAGTGTTTTAAAATATTTTACATAAAATTTTATTTATTTTATATCATATTATTTATTTTATATTTTAAAATGAAGACAAAAAGACCCGGTATCACCGGGATACAATACTAGTATACTGATATTTCAATCAGGTCCTCTGTTACAAAATTAGCATCGGTGGGCACGGGAATTCATTATCCCAGTATGAATTGATCTTGTCATCCAAGTAGAACATTGGCCGAAATTATTATAACAGATTTCATGGTGAATAATATTATTGAGAATTTGATTTTTAACTGAATCTAATGGCATTGCGTGATAATGATATGGATGTAGTCTTGATGTATTCTTCAACTTTCATGCTTGTCCTAACTTGAAAAGGTCAAGGAATTAAATTTTTGAATTAGCTCAAAGGATTTATAAATTAAGGAACTACGTAACTTTGACCATCGCTAAAAGCTAGATGTTTGAATTAAATCCTCTAAAAATATCAAATAGGACACGAGTGAAATCAATGTTCATAGTTTGCAATGTGCTTCCATCACTTTGAATCATAACTTTCAATTTACTTCTTAAACTGGGTCTTTACATTCTAGAAATCCCTTCAATTCAACAACCGGTACAAATAATTACAATTTTTGTGAATTGATACCAAAATTGCAATCTTGAAGGACAATACTTTCACCCTCGTTATATTACTTTTGTTGATAGTTGCCGGAATTCAGTCGACAGAAGATTGAAACCAAACCAAACCCAAGTTTTCCTTAACCCATCAAATGGCAATTCATTTTAAAAGGTACAAGTCAACATGCATGTTTAAATATGATTCATCCTTACGAACCCAAAAAAAAAATGAGAAATGCTACATGATTCATACATACTGGAGTATTCTAAAGAGAAAATACACAGACACACACTAAAGAGCATTCTAAAGAGACTTGCAAAGAAATCAAAACAATAAAAATACACACACACTAAGGAGTATTTTAAAGAGACTTGCTAAGAAATCAAAACAATAAATACCCACACACACACACACACGTACAAAACATAACATTTGATACATTATGAATTTACCAAAAAATTTACTTTTCATTTAATACTTTACATGTTTAAATTCTTAATAAGATCCCTAGAGACACTTATTACCATTATTAAATCAAGATTTCCTAGGATAAAGCTACCACCAAAAGTTTAACTACAATACCTAGTCATGCTCGAAATTACCCTTTGCATTTACATCAGTAAATAAACTAGCAGGTGAATCCCCCATGTCATCCTTGTTTGGCTACTTCAATTTCCCATGAAGTTGAATGTCTTAACATTAGTAGTTAAGATCTGTGTCACATTAATGTAAGATTCTTGATTGAGACAAATGCCACCTTCAAACAGGAATGAAGTTTATCATTGGTGGTAGACCGTGATAATGCATGCAAACCAACCTCTGGTGAAGATTCGTTGATGGAGGCTTTTGTAGTGCCTTGATTTTCTCCTTCCTCACTATATATAGTCTCCTTATCATTAATTTGTGATGAGCTAGTCAACAAATCAGTATTCATATCATTGATATGACAGGGATCTTCTTTGGCAGCAACATCTGCTTCTACTCTCTATGGGACAAGCTGATCATCTGCACAAGACAATTTACCAGGACTTGGTTAAAACTAATGACACCAACAAATTACAAGCTAACTTTGGATATAAAATGGTGATGTCACAAGTAAAGGTGACAGAAAAGTAATTCTTTATTTTTTGCAAAGCAACAAGGCCAAAGCCTGATAAGGAATTTATTTATGTGGTTTTTATTCAATTTCATGCATGCATACAAAAAATGTCAACCGTTGATATGCCAGTTTTGAGCCTAATCAAAAGAACTCTAGGAACCAAAGTATAACAAACAAGCAAAGATGACAAGATCAATTTAACAACAACAATAATAGTCTTATCCCATTAGGTTAGGTCGGTCACATGGATCATGCAATGCCATTGGACTCAGTTAAAAACCAAATTTTCAAAGATATTATTCACAATGAGATCCCATATAATAATTTCCGCCAATGTTCTTGGATGACAATATCAACTCAATCAAACTAATTAGTTTTATGTTGCATTTAACAGCATTAGCGTGTTTGAGATCCAAAGATCACAGTAACAACTAAAAGAACAGAATACCGGCTCCCAATTGTACTCAACAGAACAAGAGAAGCTATTGAATACAAGTCATATCAACAAGTAATTGAGTTCAGTACTTTCTCATAAAAAATTGTTGAGTCAAGATTTATAGTAATATGAAAAAGACAGAATTGTTTCAACTTTCAAGCATGGGAAGAACTAGAAGTACATTTGTTATAAAGCAGTTAAATCACCATAAACTGAACTACCCAGCATAAAATTAAATACTAAAATAAATAAATTTGGAGAATATGGAACAGCAGAAACAAGCACGTCATTCTTACCCCCAAGAAAGGACTCGATACAATTATAATTAACATTTGATGTTTGCACAGAGACATTTCCACCAGAGTCCTCAGCTTGACTTTCATTCTCCCTTTTATGCTTCCTCTCGAGTAATATAAACTTGTCTGATTTCCGAACACACTCTAATGTACCAAAATCATCACTAACAGGGTAGAAATCTCTTAAAACCTGCATCAATAGTATATATCAAAAAAGGCATAGAGAGAATATATTAGCATGTAGAATATCATTTTAGATTCATATCCATGTCTATGCATAAATATTTATACAACAGAGAATTTGGTCGTACAAACTAACCTCAGTTCCATTATGAGTTATTTTTATTGATTGCTTCTTTATAGAGAGGGAAGAAACCAAGTTGAACAATGAAACAACATCAAGTAACATCTGCACAAGGAGGAAAAAGAAGGTCCGATTAACTAAACCAATAGAGCTACAAGATTAATTCACGATCACATTACATCTTATACTATATAATGCCATCCTAATAATATCACTTCTAGTTTCCAGCTAATTTAAAAATAACTCCAGCATCAGTGTTCCACATTAAATAAATTCCAACTTAAATATGATGCAGCCTAGATTAAATATAATACATAAACTGGGGAAACTTACTTGTTGAACCAGAACTCGAAGACATGCAAGCAAAGCCATAATTGTTACAGAAAATCCCATAAAAAAAGATTGCGCAAACAATACAGATACCTCACTATTACATAGTCAAGGCAAAAACTTTTATGTTGCAATTTTAACAGATTACTCATAAAATGTTCAAGAAGAATACGACGACCACTAGCACTACTGGCAGTAATGATGATAAAATTTTCCAAGGGTTTGTGTATTCAACTTTTCCAAAGTATAAAGCAAAATGACAATTCATGTATAAAATAACAGGCCAAAATATCACATTAGATAACGATAACCAATCATATTCCGAAAACAGCTTTCAGAAATGTAGAACATTGAAATCAACATAATCTACGACTATAGGAAGGAAAGGGGAGAAGATGACATCAAGGTTGGCAAGTATGAACTAAGAAGTTCATGTTTCAATGAAGATCAATATCAACCAACATACATGCAAAGGGCAAAATATCAACATAAATGAGTAAACAAAAAGATAGAGCACAAAAAAAAATCCAGCATAAAGTTATTATATAAAATTTGTGTATGCAAGTAAACTCCTAATGTTTTACAAATAGCATTGTAGTTACAGGGGAAAAAAAAGAAAAACAAATGAAAAAAGAATACTACAAGCAAATTATGGAGCATGTTATATCATTTGGTAACACCAAGTACCAAACGGTACACATTGTATGAAACAAAAGAAAAGATTTTATAAGCCCTAAAACCTACATCAGAGTATGGACAATTAAGTAAACTATGAGCATGTAGGATAAATTAGCCAACCATTAAAATACAAATCACGTGATACTAGTAGCTGAAGGATATGATGCAGCATTCAGTATTGGTTCAACCATCTGCATGAAAAACAGATCAAAAATTGAGATAAGAGAACAGGTTCCATAAAAATAAGCAATCCAATGTTAAATCTATTATGATGCATATGGAAAACAATTCCCATTAGAATCAAACAATTTGATTTTTGTGTGAAATCCTGATTATAGTCATACACTCATACAATATACATGGAAAGAGGATAGCTAATGAGCTACCACGGTATAAACACACTGATCATAATGTACAAAGTAAGGAAGAGAGTTAGAGCAACAATAATATTTATCAGCAATTTCACCTCTACTAGCAAGCGTGCAACTTCTAACAGACGCTCCATAAAATTATGCTTTTCATTATCACATTTTTTCCTTTTTAAGCTGTAATGAAACAATAAGTAGAAAAATATCATCATCAACAAGACAAGACTTACAATATCATCACATACTAAAGGGGAAATTTCATCATGAAAATATTTCAAAAGTGAAAAATAAATTCAAACAATGATGTATGACTACGAGACGGTAATTATGCAAGAGACGGAAAGCCATCTCTCACAGAATTGAAATCATTTTTGGAATAATAATGTTGCCACATCCATATTCACACATTCTTTAACCATAAGTGCACAACATGCAGGTCTGAAAAATGTTCAACTGCATCATGTCTCTTCTCGTGAATATTAACACTTATGAGATCTTGTAAAATGAGAATTTCAAAGTTTTCCATTTCCTTTCTCTTTGCCTTGCACATACTACACACAAGGAAAAGGCAAAGAAAATTGAATTGAACATATTAAAAAAAAAAAAAACTCCTTGTCAATGTGCTAGGCACCTGAGGCATACTAGTTCCCCCCCACCCCCCAAAAAAAAAAAAAAAATCAGTCATTAAGGAATTTTGTTAGAGAGGACCTGATTGACATATCACTATATCAGCATGATAAACACTACATATTGTAAACATTCAATCATGTTACCTTGTCGGTTGTCATCATTTTATATCTGAATGAATTTTTTGTACATGAATTGGGAAAACATCAAGCAGAAACTTGTTAGAAATAAGAAAAACCTACCTCTCTAAAAGATGAACCTTCTGTTTTGGTCCTTTGATAACAAGGAAACATGATGTTACAAGCTCCTCCAAGTTTGCAAATTGCAGAAGCCTTAAATCCCTCCTCACCTGCAAATTACAATACAGCACAAAATCCAAACAGACATAAATACACATTGCATACATGAAAATTCAAATGTAAATACACATTTTCCATTCAACTTTCCTCACAAACGCAGTTACTTTTAAAATTTGTATATTACAAGCAAAAAATAAAGCTTTCATAAAAGTGTCAAACATTAAACAATCTCATATTGAACAATGACTGCAGAGAAACTATAATGCATAATGTGTAGTGGTGAACCTTCAAAAGATGCTGGAAATAGGAACTGCACCGGTGCTGGTTCTTATTCTTGTATACCATTCTTTGTAGGATGCCACACTCAGATTGGAGCTAGCGAAGCATAGATGTTATTCTTGCCTCAATTGTTTCTAATTTGGTATCCATTGAGTGCCTGCAAGTTAATCCAACAATTACTATCTAAAGACATGCAAAATAAACATGATTCATGCATTAGTGATACAAACAACCAAGTTTACTAGGAAAAAAGAAAGAACTTTCACATTTTAATTCATACAGAAAGAAATTAAGAATGAACAAGAAAGCATTTAAATCAGTGTTAATAATTAGTGCACAACTGCACATTATAAGGAAACCAAATGAAAAGTAGTCATCTATAATTGAAGTAGACAAACAAATGAGGCATAACCAAAGCATAGTTTGGTGCCTATTAGAATTAATATCTAAAACAAAAGTAATTTATTCATGATTCATGCGTAGGTGATGCAAACAACCTATATATATTAGATAAAGGCCATATCTAGTGAGAACAGTTCTCATTTTAAAAATATGAGGACTATAAAACTGAGTCATACAACCATACATGATACATGGATGGTTAAGATTAAAAATTAGTGGTCACATCATGACCACTTAAAAAAGTGTGTATTTATCTTTTAATCTTAACTATTCAAATATAATCTAATAGTTTATATTTATTGTTCTTATTTCTCGCAAAAATTCTCTCTCTCTCTCTCTCAATATGTGTGTGTGTGTAAGAAAAAAGTTTAAAAGGGAACAGAGAGGTAAAAGAACTGCTTCAGGCTTTGAGAAATCTGAACAGGTCACATGTTGGCCTTGGCCTAAACAGAGATGAGTTTGCCAGAAATGGTCAGAAAAAACTGTGATGCCACAAATGTTGCTGGGTCTTTGTCAGAGAAAAGAGTGGGGACACAATGTTTGTGCAAGTGACATGATGGTGGGAAATAAGGTTTCTCACTCTCCTGATTAAATGAAAAAGGGGGACAAAATCCCAAGATTTCCCCCCTAAAACAGTACCAAAACGACACCACTTCAGGGTTAGAAAAGAGATTTCTGCACTGGAACAGAGTTGCAGACTCGTGGCTGCCACTGCTGCTACATAAAAACTGCTACACAATGAAATTTTTGTCGCACTTAGAAGCCGCTCTGGGACACTAAACCTCTATAGTGTTGCTATTTCCCACTATTGACTACTAAGCTTAGAACTATATCTTGCTTATGTATGAATATCAAATATAACAGAAAATTGCAAAATATATGGACTAAGCAAAAGAAAGCTGCAAAGTCACCAAAAGCTAAAAAACAGTAGACACAGACACAAGTTCATCAACAAGAATTTAATCTACTATCCAAACAAGCAAATCACTAGTCACAGCAAGCTGAGAGTGTCCATTACAATATGCAAAAGAAACATTTTCAGTTAAAATGTCCACTGCTCTGTCTACACTAAATCATAAAATGAAAGACACCATTAGCTGCTGCTTTTCACATGTATGATGATCAAAGATCAAAACACACGGCAAGGCCAAACGAAAAAAATAATAGTTCACAAGGCCATAAAGTCAGAAAGAGCACATACTGTAACATCAATTGACTGTATCTTGAGCGCTTAATACATCTTTCAAAGTGTTTGGAACATCCAAAGGGCATGAAGGGAGCAGATCACAAATTCAAATGCACTCCATCCAAAAAGATGCAGTATGCCAGTATCTACTAAAGAAATATTTAGCTAGAGATCATGTTCCAAGTTTGAAACCTATTCAGTCACTATCAATACCATCGTCATTTAGCATTCAATATCACAATGCAAACATTATAATAAATCAAGCTTGCACTCTAATATTTATTTATAAATTCGGATCTTCTACAATTTGGTTCCCCTTTTAAAGCTTAGACATGCTTAACAAGTCCATTTGATATAGCTTTTTATTGCTTTTGCTTTTGGACCTAGTCAAATTCGGTGGGAGAACAAGCAGCCAACACAAGGGGGATGGAACGTAATTTATTTTATTAAAATTAATAAAAAAGGCAGTTAATAGACTTATTTCGAAGCCCAATACTGCAGTGAGCATGCATGTGCAAGTATATACCATATACAACTTGAGACTTGTATCAAATGGACTAGTATCCATTGGATACATTTCCCACTAAAGCCTTTACTTTTCCATTAAAAAAAATATATATATTTTTCTTTATTTATCCATTTGAATCATGTTGGGGTGAACTGGTGAAATATTTTGATACAAAAGAGTCATTTAAAAGGACAGGGAGTAAGAAAATTGTGTTATTAGTCATCTCAACAAAGCAGAAATGTTAGAGCAAAACAAATTAAACTAGTTAACAACTCTATCCTCTTACTCCTAAGCAAGGAAATTGAATGCAGTCTAATTAGATCTAACTAATAAAATTGGGGTTTAACAAGGTATTGCTTGACCTGCCATCCAACATGAATCACATGTCCACCCTTGGATTTAAACCAAGCTAAAAGTGAAAACATGAAACACACATAAAAAACAAAAATGTGCAGAAGCAGAACAAAGCACAGTAATTCACATCCTAGTGATTTCACTAGTTAAAACAGTAAAAGCATAACAGAGTCCATCACGCACACCAAGCCACAAGTTACACAGAACCAATGACCTGCAATTTAATGTGCAGCAGCAAATTCTCGAAAAAAAAAATATATATATTTTATGCAGGCTTTTACAAGCTCTATTGAGCATGCTGAGAATACACAAACAACTTCAAGAGAACATTATGCAACACTAGGCATGGACACTTAAGGCTCACTCTCACAGCACACAAATACAACAACCGTCAAAGAATGATTGGTAGAGAGCAGAGACATGAAAATATTGTACATTGAGCGTTAAATAAAATCTTGCTTTCTGTCTGATTTTCAGAAGCATAACAGAAATTGTGAATGCGATTGTTAACAGCGAAGAGCGAGAATCAATGAAGATTTAACGAGTTTTAAGAAATTGAATGGGGGGATATAGGGTTTGGTAGTTTAAATTCAATGACAATGTAAAGCACATGTATGTAGAGACGTAGTTTTGGTGTATCATTCAAATCGTCATTCACACGGTAACTTGCAGTGTACTCAGTCACAGATTTCGCGTCTTGTGCTCTCCTCTCCATTGATATGGTAATGTTGAGCGTGCAAGTGGCTGCGATCAACGGGGCCAACTTCACAATGGGAACAAATGAATGTTAGAGGGAAAACCTAGAGCTGTCAAATGGGTCAGCCCGGCCCAGCAGGCCAAGTGTCAAAAGCGGGCCGGGCCGGGTTGGGCCAAATTTTAATAGGCTATATTTTTGTGGCCCGGTCCTAGCTTATCGGGCGGGTCAAAATGGCCTGTGGCTATTTTTTTTTAGTTTTTTGTATATTTTATAAAGAAAAAAAAAATATAGTATCGGGTCAAATAGGCTTGGTTTTTTCAGGCCAGTTTTTTGTAGCCTAGCCTGGCCCGGCGGGTCAATTAAGCCAGGCCATTTTGGCCCGTTTTTATTAGGCTAAACATTTAACGGCCTAGCCAAGCCTGGCCTCTTAGGCCATCGGGGCAGGCCAATTTTGTCAACTTTAAGAAAACCTTAGGAAGTGTTTGTTTCGAGCTACAATATCGACTATATTTGAAAACTTGTATGGTTACATTTTAATATTTTTAGGAATATTTTTTAAATTTAAAATAATTTAAATTAAACATAAATAAAAATAAAAGTTACAGGTGTGTTAAAAAAATAATTACCGATATTTTTATAAGAATATCACTTTCCTACCTCAGTACCTCTTTTCATGAGAATAAAAATATAAGAAAACATGATAAAAAGACAAGTTACAACTTTTCAAGAATCAATTATACTTGAGAATAACTTTTTCAAACTTATAACAAATATGGGTATATTGCATTTCTATTTTTACATCCTTCGGAATCTAACTTTTACACTTTGTTTGGTACCAGGCGAAGAAAAGAAAAGAAAAGAAGGGAAGAGATGAGAAAATAAGATAAGAGAAACAAGTGAGAAATAGAGTAGAAATTAAGGTTATTTGGTCAAGAATAGAGAAATAGAGTAGAAATAAATAGGTGAGGTTGTTTGGTTTGATAGAAAAGAAAAGAAAAGAAATTACATTATTACTATTATACACCTACATGTTAACGTATTATTATTTTATTTTGGTTAAATCGATTTTATGATGATCAATAATTGATTTTAGTATAGTTTCAAAGATGACGTTAATTAAAAAGCGTGATAAAAATCGATTTTGTATGTACAAAATCGATTTGCCATTAGGCTAACAACAAGTAAAATCGATTTTAGCCAAGAGAATTGATTTTCACGCTATGTAAGGATCAAAATCAATTATCATGTATACTAGAATCGGTTTTCCACACCAACTTAACACAATATACTCAAACAAAATCGATTTTCTGGTGGAAAAAATTGATTTTCTACAAGACAAAAACATGCAAATCTACCATGGAAACCGCAGTAGCAACCTGGGCAGCAACACTTCACACCGCAACAAGGATATTTTCAGTTTCAAATGTGTACAATTTCTGCTTATTTCTTTTCACATTAGCGAAGAAAGAATAAGTCATGGGTCCCACCTTAATTTTTAAAAATTTCTCGCCATTTCTCTCCCACCAAACGTGAAGAAATTGTAGCATTTCCCTTCTCTTCCACTCCTTTTTGCACTTTTCAGTCCCACTTCATCGGTACCAAACACAGTGTTAATCGTGAAACAAACTCACTCTTGCATTTCTTTTTCACGGGTACTAAATAGTAGTTTGCGTTTCCTCCCTCTAAAATTCACAACATTCCTTCTTCTTTATTGGGAAATATATTTCACATATCACCTTTAACTAAAAAAAATAAAAAATAAAAAATTCTCTTTTATATTTAGTAGAGATGACAAATATTTCTTTTGACTATATCAAATTATACTTTTTTATCTTTATTTATATATTTAATTTTCTTAATTATTTATTCATTTCAATTTTAAAATAACATAATATCACAATTTAAATTATTTATTATAATTTTAAAATATGATTCATATATTCAAGATTATTTATTTATTATAAAATTTAATTACAATATAATTTATATTTTTAAAAATATTTACTTTTTACATATTTAAATTATATAAAATAAATATTTATCTTGTGTAATATATATGCTAAAATGCTAGTTATAAAACATTTATCTCTATTATCTATGAATCATGATTCATCTCTTCTATTATAAATTTATAAGAGTTTAATTTTTATATAATGTCAGTATAAAAAACTTATACTATTAATCAATCTAAAGTCATTATTGCTATTATCTTTAAAATAGTTATTATAAAAATTAATAAATTTATCATATATGACAATCAATGTATAATTGGATAATAGTGTAAAAAACTTTTACACCATGGTAAATACACAATTTACTCAAATTATAATTTAGCTCTATTATTATAAAACTTGTCTAAATGTTATTTGTAATTGTAAGACTTAATTCCCTGCCAATTGCAATACTTTTCCAGTTTATTTAATTTTTTCTAACTTAGATGCGTGTTTTATTTAATTTATTATAAAAAAAAATTGTCAATTTATATTAAATTTCTTAAAAAACTTTAAAATAATTATTTCCAAAAAAGTAATTTACATCAAACAAGAACTAATATTTTATTTTTTAAGACTTATCTATTTTCTATTTATACTAAAATTGAAAGATTCAGGTTAATTTATTTTTCTGTTCGTTTCTCATTCATTTATAAGGATTTTTTTTTTGCCCATATTTTTCGTTTAATTGAATTTTTTTTTTCATTTTCATAGTTTTTTCTCACCTACTTGAATATCTATTAGTTGTTTTTCTCATTTATTTACATTTTTTCCTATTCATTTAAATTTTTTGGCCTATTTAAATTTTTTTCACCGAATTTTCATCCATTTGAATAATTTTTTTGCCCATTTTATGTGTATTATCATTTACATAAATTTTTTATTTGTAATATATATATATATATATAGGGGTTGTTTCAAATGAGAACACCTCTTATAATGAGAAATGAGAACTATCAATTTCAACTCTTAGATTACAATTAAAAAAAATTTAATGAATGAGATTAAAACCCAATTAAAAAATATCATGTGCCTTTTTCTCCCCTTCCCCTTCTTTCTTTACTGCACACCAATCACTTCCCGATGCATAACACAATTCTACCACATCCAACAATGACTCTGCGCACAAGGGTAAAATATGTAGGCACTGGTGCTGCATTAGGAAAGAGAAATC
Source organism: Spatholobus suberectus (assembly GCA_004329165.1). Taxonomy (NCBI): domain Eukaryota; kingdom Viridiplantae; phylum Streptophyta; class Magnoliopsida; order Fabales; family Fabaceae; genus Spatholobus; species Spatholobus suberectus. Next base: position 39,407,717 of record CM014737.1, on the reverse strand, counting down.
TGGAAAAAAGAAAAACTAATCCAATCCTCTAGCATTAGAGACATATATAGCTAATTATTAGGAAAGAGACAAAACACTAAAATGAAAGATAAAGCATAAATGGCAATAATTAATTCAAGTATTGCAATGGGAGGATGTAAATGATGGAATGAGACAGGGTGCTGTAATGTGAAGAAGAAGAAGAACCGTGCTACGACGAGAAACGAAAGGAGGGGGCACATGATATTTTTAAATTGGGTTTTAATCTCATTCATTAATTTTTTTTTTAATTGTAATCTAAGGGTTGAAATTAATAGTTTTCATTTCTCATTATAAGAGGTGTTCTCATTTGAAACACCCCCTATATATATATATATATATATATATATATATATATATATTTATACACTAGTGTGTAATTATAACCCTAATATATTACTTATTTTATTTATTACTCTGAAAACTTTTATCATCACCGTCATTATTATGTATAAGACATTAGTAAATAAATTTTTATTGAATATTATTATTTTTTCAATTAAAAATACATAAATAGTCTATATATAAAAATACACATTTATTTGTAAATAAAATTTACTAAATTATCAAATCATATATAACACAAATTAGTAAACTAATAAAAAATATTAAAAAGTAAACTTTTAATGATGTTTTCTTTTTGAAAAATGAGTGTTATCTTTTTCTCATACACTTTTTCATAATGCTTTTGACATGAGTTATTTTCAAATTGTTATTATATAAGTAGTTTTTGGTGTAAAGCACTTCTTAGAATAGGATAAGAACATGATAAGAAGGTAATGAATTAGAAGCAAATAAAAGAGCATATAAGTAAAAGGGTAAAATCAAGTGTACTGGCATTTATAGATAAATAAATCTCTCAAGCTAAAAGTTCATTAACTCACTCTTTCATACTCTTAGGTTAATCCAATGTTTAATCCAATTTTTTCGACCATGATTAAAATAGACATTCACTTATCACTTTGGGATTTAGCTAGTAATTTGTTTTCTTTTCGTTATTCTATTGTTGTTTGATAACGAGTAACCCCACAAACAAAAATAAATAAATTATTACAAAGGACTAACTGATTTGCCAATTCAGATGGCCAGTAGCTGTTCCATATTAATAGGAGATGCGTATTTTGAAGGTCCATTAAAAATTTCATCCACGAAGATGCGAGCAGCTGCCTCCGTAGGATGGAATGGATCCAGAAAATATGGTCTTGTCTATTGGAACAAACGCTCGAAATTGGCAGGCATGGAAATTGGGCATTCAGCTCACCAAGTCCACAACAAGCGGCTTTCACATTAGCAAATCCTGAAAAAGGGATATAGATTCCTTTAAAAATCTTGTTCTCATTTCAATCTAAGCAATTTTCTAAACTTAATATATTCTTTGAATAATAAACTGTTAGAAACATGAAATCAACAGTAATGATTGGTTTTTATTACATGTTTTGTAAACTAATTATAAATATACAATTTAACACTGATTATAAAATTATTATGATAATTTTTAAGTTTAAATATGTTTTTAGTCATCACAAATATGAGAAAGTTTGTTTAGTTCTTGTAAAATATTTGTGTCAGTTTTATTTCTCATAAATTTATTTTTTTTAAATAATAATCTCTATCATCGTTTAGTACATGAGGGACCGACCACTTTAAAATAACATATGACATGACATAAATGTTTATCAGTAAATTGTGGTAAAAACTATTTTCAAAACTTTTTAAATTTATAAAGATCAAAATCAACTAAACAAAATTGCAATTAAAACTAAAATTTGCTATATTTACAAGAAGTAACAAATATATTAAACCTAGTTTTTACCAAGTATTTTAAACACATTATGTTCAACAAGTTGTTTATGTGTGTTACGGTGTCCTAATTCCCCATGTTTGGGCTAATTATAATGTAAAGAGATAGGACAATGTGTCAATACCATAAGAAGTTGGATTGTGAATGAGGTCTTGGATGGACGCATAAGTATCAAAGTAGGAGTAACTTATGTCCTTGTTCTCCAATTGCCATTCCTTTAACATGGATTGAAGAGCTTCATTATACTTAACCGACAAGTAATTGGCTTCAGAAACGCAGTCTGTTTTGTTCTTGAGCCTGTATGCAGGGCAGCACCCAATTGCACCAAGACCAGCAATCTCAAATTTCTTTGCACCATTGTTGTATAATCTCTGCCAAAGAGTTACCAAACCAAAATGAAAATGTATTTAAATAATACAAGTTTTGGGTTTTGACTCTTCTAAAGCTTATAATCTTGACCATAGAAGTAGTGACTAGTAGGGGGCTGCTGACTATTTGCAACCTTTGTGTTTACCTGTAGTTGCACTTTTAATGTGGAAGCCATGGAATCCACATACTGTTGTGGGGTGCTTTTCTTTTGAAGATCCTTTGAGTCAAAGTAACCAAAGATATCGTTGCCTCCAATCACCACAATAAAGATGGACTTTGAGAGATGTTTCTCAAGAGTAGATGCTCCTATTTGTTGTATCAGTTGTCCATGCACTTGTGAGTAGTAGTCCACTTGCTTTGTCAAAGGTATTGATTGCCCCTGCAAGAAAAGTCATCCAGAGGGGATAGCTTAGCTGGGGGAATATTTTCGTTATTTTGTCATTTTCTTGTCATTTTGAGTTCTTGGGACATCTAATAGTAGTCTAGTACTTAGGGTCATTTTTTTTTTTTTTTTCTCCTTTTCTTGGTCAATTCTTTTTAGGTGAATGATAACAAATTATTATATGATCTGAGATCACTATGTGTCTATGATTTAGGTTAATTTTCACATGATATGTAGCTGAATTTTATTAACTATTTCTTGTAAATTGAAAATCTCGGCTACGTGTCACATAGAAATTAGCTAGGACCATGAACATGTGGTGATCTAAGATCACACAATAATTTCTTATGAATAAAACCCACATGATGAATAAAAACAAAATTAGAGAAAGAAAAGAGAAAATTAGAACGGCACTTACAAAACTTTCATCTGAGCCATTAAATATTCCAGCACCTCCGGAGGCAAAGTTAACACCACCTAAGAAAGATACGTTCTTGTTGTTGTGGACCTTAGATACTAGGGAGAGATAAGGTGGTGAAGTGGGTAGGCCCAATTTTTCAGCTGCCACCCAACCATTCATTTGATGCAAACATTAGCAAAATACAAATTATACTACTATTATCAATATGCATGCCTCAATAAAAACAACAATAAGAAGTAATGACATTAATTTTTACGTCCTTTATGTACAATAAAAGTTTTCTTTACCCCAAACCTCTTGTCTTCCAATCAAAAAGAAAAATAAAATATGTCAATCTTTTCTTTCCCACCTCTCTATAAACAAAGTGCCTTCAGTTTTCCTTTTGCCCATGTCCATAAAGCATATATTTGAATTATATAAACTTTTCTGAAGTCAATACGCGAAAACATGTACTTCTGACTCCCATGTGATGACCCTTTTACGCCTTTTGGGAGCCATCCCATCAATCATGATTTTCTTACAGGAGAAAACAATGCAGAAAATAAGGAATATGGCTTAAAGTGTTCGCTCAAAATTTTGTCCATGGCAGATATTTAATTCCACAGCAAAATTTTGCCAATTAAAGCTCCCTAATTATAAGACTTGTAACTTAAACATAACAATAGAAGAGAAACATGCAGAAACTATACAACTTAATTACAATCCTAAGAAATAAATGGGAGAATAGATTTCAATGATGAAACATCTCACTTTAAGCATTCTTTGAAAAAGAAAAGTGATATTCTCCAAGTTTAATATTGAAATAGAGAAGCAGATCGAGAGGCTAATGATGAGATTATAGCAAAGGATCAATAATGTTCATCATAAATTCATGATTAAGATTATCATCTTCAAAGGTACCTACAGTAAAGTAAACAACTTATTGTATGAAATGTTTTGAAGAACTAACATATAGACTCAATTTTGAATCACTTACCAATTAAATCTGCAGCATTCTTGCCATTGCTAAATCTCCCAGTGGGTTTCTTAGTTGGAAAATCAATGCCATAGCGAGGAAGAATTGCCTTTTCAATGGAGAGACTCAAGTAATTATTGTTGCCAACATCAACAAGTGAGTCTCCAAACACATAAACAGCTGGAGCCTTTTGAGCCTCCAAGAGTCCTAAACTGAAGATGAAGAAAGAGATAAAGAGAAGAGAATTTCCCATCACAATTCTGTTGCACATATTGGAATTACCTGCTGGGAATTGGCCTCCTTTATGTGGTGTGTGGAAGTAGAGAAGGGTTGGTTAGAGATTTAGAGATGGAAAACCAAAAACTTGATTAGTGTAGAAGATAGTGTGAAAAGAAGAATTTAATTGAAGGCTAGGTGAGAATCGACTAGTGACAGATTGTGGAGCAAAGAGTACTACTATTCAGATATTCAATGTCAACCAACTCTGGTTCATATTGTTATAAATTGGCGATTGGAGATTGGTGATGGGCACCAAATATAAATTGTCATTGTCACAGGAAAAAAATTTGTACTTTGTATGTTGCTGAAGTCTCTAAGTTCTGATTAAGTTGATCCTAAACTTCATTTGTTGGTAAGTTCCAATGTTTTATGTGTCCTTTAGGTACATAAATAAAGCATTTAAAGCACCCAATGCATGACGTGATACATTTGATCAATTGGCCAAAGTTAGCCTACAGGTAAATGAGTATCTTTTCTTAATTTATTTTTTATGGTTTAATTGAATGAATGTGGGTGATAACACCGGGGACAAAAATGTCAAAATAACTAGAATTCCAAACCCAATAAAAAAGGAAAGTATTAACTGGTATTCTAAAGACACTGGAAATGGAAGTAACAAAAATGAAAAAAGATATTTATTATATTAAAATATAAATTTATAAAATATGATGAGGAATCAAGTTTCTTCATGAATAACTATTGATGAAGTTATAAACCAAATTTTATTAATCCAACCGCCAAATTAAAAGTACTTATTGAGTAAATCAAGACTACAAATTTTTATAAAATTATGTATTTGATATTTCATTAAATAAATTTAGTTTAACATATAATATACTTTTAAAAAATATAAGTAAATATTGACTAACAAATTATATAATTACAAGTGTCTGATTTATCTAAAATTTAGTATGCACGATTTTAATTAATATCTAAACATTTAACAGTTCATTTAATAAAATTTAATATATACAAAAAGGTTATTAAAGATGATAATTTTGTCAAAAATTACTTCTGGAGAACTTGATCACTCTTCATAATATATATTTAATATTCTTTAACTTGTACCTTAAAAACATTCATTGCCAGAAAAAATCATCAATATAAAGTAAAATATTTTATGCGGTAATTAATAATCTGAACACAAAAGCATTAATCTTAGATGTTCAGAACAAACGTAAAAAACTTAAATATATTTATTATATTAAAAATGTATAAAAATATAATAAATATTTTTTAATAAAAAATTCTTATTTTTATATCCTTACCATATTAAGGGAAGCATTATCTTATTCATGACATGAGGTATAGAAGTAATCAATGAGAATTAGAACCCATAATGGGACAGACCAGCCCACTAGCCTATGTTATCAAAACCGGACCGGACCGGCCGGTTCAACCGGAAAATTGGTGAACCAGTCCTATGTCCGGTCCAATTAAATCAGAGAACCGGCTAGGCAAAAAACCGGTCTGTGAACCGGTCAAAAACCGGTAAAACCGGTGAAAACCGGTAAAAAACCGGTTCGTAGCGGTTCGATAAAAATGTCTAATAAAATATTATTTTAATGTTTTTTCTTTTAAAAAATGAAAATCAACCTAAAATATTTGTCATTTTTTTTAATTCTAAATATAAACTTGTTTTTATTAATAAATATTTATGTGTATTATTAAAACTTAGACTTAAGTATTATGACATATTAAGTTGAACTATTTAAGTATTGTATATGTTAAGAACATATAAAATTATATTTTATTTTAGTTTTTAATATTATAAAGTTATGATATTATATTTTTTTTAATTTTTCTATGTATTATTTAATTATTATTATTATTTTATTAATACCGGTTCGACTACGGTTCAACTCCGGTTAAACCATTAAACCTTGAATCAGTGCCTTGACCGGTTCAATGACCGGTCCAATTTTAAAAACATTGTCCCTAGCCACTGGCATGTATAGAAGGAAAAAAAAATCTTTCCTAATAATGTTTGATTTCTCCAGCAACGTGTCATCTACTGGCCTTTATTGTTGATGTATTCAATTTCAAATAATAAAGTAGGACAAGTTTTAAGCCACACTATGTGAAAGGATTTTGATAGTGCAAAAACTGCCGACGATGGATAGATACATAGAGAGTAAGACGAGACAAGCCATCCCATCATAATAGCATTTCAACTACAAATTAAACTTTTTAAGTATAAAAAAAAAAGTTGTAATTGGTTATTATTTTATTTAAGATTTTACAATATTTTTATTAAGCGCATGATAATTTGTTTAGAGAAAATAATTATTTTTAAACTTAAATATATTTTAAGTCTCTGTAAATATGATTCTATTTAGTTTTAGTCCTTACAAATAATAAAAGTAATTTATATGTAATTATCTTATTTATAGAAAATAATAAATACATTACTTAATTAAATTACGCTTCAAAAAATAATACAATTATCTTATTTTAAAATATTCTTCATTACCTTATTATCTTAATTAATATTCTTTATTTTATTAGCTATGTCAGCACTAAATTAATCATAGTTAATAATAAGGACTAAAAAAGAATACTAAGAAAATGTTAGAAATCTAAAAATAACAAAAAATTTGCAAAAACTAAAACTAGATTGAGTCATATTTGAACTTAAAACATATTTAAGCCTTATTTTTAATTTGCAGTCTTCTTTTCATAATTCATATTTAATTTGATGTGATTAGTGAACATTTAATATTCGAGTTTAATAATCATGCACTGACAGTGTAAAGTAGTTTTACACTATCATCCAATTACAAACCATCATTTATTGTAAGTTTGTTGACTTTTATAATAAATACTTTAAAAGTTATATTAACGGTGATTTCTGATTGAATAACAATGTAAAACTTTTTACACTGTCAGTGCATGACCATTAAACTCTTAATATTCTTTTAACTTTAATTCATATTTAATTGGATGCTTTTCATATTTAAAAGCATTTAATATTCTATTAACTATAATATGATGTGAATTGTGGGATTGAGTATATGAACAAATCATATGCAAAAATAAGTTAGTCAAATTATTTATCACGTGATTAGTGAACATTGTTAGAAAAGAAGTATGAAAGTAGCTTATTGAAACATTTCTCGTATTTTGGAAGATCAATTGATGGATTTAAAAGAGATGAATGCTACCGTGAGGAAGTATGTCAAGTGGTCTACGGTGGTCAAGTCTTTTTTTCTTTGAAATTTTGTGAGTGAATAGGCAACCCTTGAGACAATTACCGTAATACCCTTGTTAGAATAGAATTACCATAATACAAAGACCTAACACCGCGGCAGCCAGAGATAGCTCGCACCTGCCACAACCAACCAGACGGACGATGATAACAACTTTCTCTGTGGGTTGAGATTTTACTCTCAACAGCAGCAACAACCGTCGGTTTCTCACCAGCAGTTACAGATTGCGCAAATGAGGAACGACGATAACAGCTTTCGGCCTTAACTTTACTCTTTTGTATTTGGGCACTTATTTTTTTCTTTTTGGTAGTTTCAAATGCTGAGGCAGCAACAGATCGCGAAGCAGCAACAGAGGGGAATGGTCCCCAACAGAGGAAGGAACAACAAACAACGTTAGGGGTGGCAGCAACAACGTTGGTTTGTCTGCTTCTGCACGGCCTCCTTTGCAGCATGTGTCAGGCGTGAAGGCTGTTTTTCTGGTTAGGAAAAGGGAAAGCACCGGAACTGGTGTGTTCTTGCCTCACTATGTTAACACTCAAGGTGAATCAAGATAAAAGTCAGGTAAAAATATTAATAATCTTTTTAATTAATATTTTGTAATTAATGTCTTGTAATTGCAATTATTGACTTTTGGGTTTGGTGTTTTGGATTGCAGCGTTTAATACTGTGTTGGTGCCGAATAGAGTGGCGCACGTGTTGAAGAATGTTGTGGTGGCGGTGAGATGTCTCGTCCCGTGTGTTGTGAAGGAAAACAGGGCGCAACCGAAATTTGGTGTCCGATTTCGTTCACTTCTTCGCCTGTGTTTCTGATTGTTACAAAATCGTGACACCCGGTTTCGATTGCAGCCGGCGTCGCCGGTCGTAGCTGGGGAGGTCCACACAACGATTCAATCCGACCACGATTCGGATTTTGCCAGTGATTTACAGTGACATTTCTTATTTACTTAAGGGCATATTTGTAAAACATGTTATGGATAAATGTGTCAATTCACAAGGGACAAATGAGTAAATACAACTATGTTTTAAAAAAATAAAAAAGAATTAATTTTTACAACAGGTCAACTTTATATAATCTCAACCACTCATTGTTAAATTTATAAATCCAACGGTGGGGTAACTAGATCACGGTAGACGACATGATTCAGTGGTTTACCGTAGACACCGTCAAAAAAATTACTGTTATCTAAAACCTAAATTACAAACCAGATTTATCCAATGAGAGCTCCACAACTAATTCAGGAACACCAATCACAACATATGATATCTGACCACGTTGTTTGACTTGGTGCCTAGTTTTAAAAAAAAATTCTTGGTTGATAAATAAGTAAGAAAAAACAGTAAACATTTGCTATTGATATTTTGCTGTCGATGCGATTTACATCATACATGGCTCCCAAATGGCACATTATAAGTAATCTCCACAAACATTATTGATTTGTTTAAAATTTGACTTTTTAAAATTAAACTGTGTGAACTGTAAAGTAAAAATGAAAGAATATATATTTTAAATGAGTTAAGTTTATAAAATATTTCAATGTTTTAAATATATTTTTAGCCTATAAAAATATAGTTTTTTTTAGTTTCTATAAAAGAATGTATTGATTTTTAGTATATAAAAATTGCAAAAATCAAATTCTTTTAACTTTCGACTGAAAGACTAACATTATATCATTTTTATTAAATAAAAAATAAAAGCAAATAATTTTTTATAAAAATTAAAACAAAAAATTATTCTTTTTTAAAAACTAAAATATATTTAAATTTATTTTAATTTAAATCAAAAGTAAACATATTTTTATTTTTTCTTGTACCTTTTTTTTTAACTTTAGAAGAGATAAATTTAATAAGTTGAGCAGTTAGTTTAGGGCCCTCAATTGTGAGGATTGATGCTTCTATCCCATAAGAGATATGTCTATGCAAAATCTTTTATTCTCTGGTCATTTTTATAAGAGCCAAATTAGAAATTTGACTTGATCTTTTTTATAAAAACTAATCTAAAATGTTTCATGCATTAATTATTTTTTTTTACAAAAACTATCTTCAATTATGAGTCTTTTTCTCTATATTCAATAAGAGTGCAAATCCTCTAAAGTATAATTGTATAGTATCTAGTAAAATAACCAAATTATTGGTCATCATAACACTCAAACCATAGACCTTATCACACCAAATTTGTTCTTCGTATTTACTCATATTGCTTCCATTTCATATACCCATATATTATTTTTCTTCTAGTTGACGACTTGATACTGGAATTTGGTTACATTTCGCATTGTGTTAAACCTGAAAAATAAGTTGCTTTCTATGTCCATTATTAAGAAACAAGGTTTTGATAGATCTCCTTTCCGATCGATTGCCATATCTTAACCTTTTGCTTCGTGATCAGTGAAAATGATTACTTGCCTCCAAGTATATATATGCGCTTGTTCTGGGACAACTAATGCACATTAACTTCTTTTCCTTCGTTTTCTAATGCTAAATTTATGTTTGACTTAATTAATTTTAAGCTAAAAAGTATTTTTTTAAAAGAAAATCTTAATTGCTGTACAAAAAAAATTCTTAATTAAATATATTGATTATTTGTGTGTTTATCCAACTATAAAGGAGCTAATCAAGTCCTTAACTTTACAGTGCACGGTTTTATATCAGGGTGCATATGAATTAGGAACCAAAATGTCAGAAAAGTGATCATCACTTTCAATCTCTCATCGTTTTCTCTTTGTAGGAAGTGACCAACCTATGTTACTGTTAAGCTTTGATGTGAGATACACAGATATGGGATTCAGTTGCCCCTAATCTGAGCTCGGGAACAAATTTTCAACATGAAGAGTGGTCCTTCCCACATCTTCATGAGAATTAAGCACTTGCTCGTTATTCTTATAATTTGTGCTTTAAGACCTAACTTAACCTTGCAAAATCGTCTTGGAAGGAAAATACTATCCAAGCCTTATAAGGATTACGTTGGTCATATTTTTAGTTGATGTAAAATCTTCAACACACTCCTCATGCAAAAGGAGAGAACATCTTGAATGTGAAGTTTGCAAGGGCGAACATTTGCAGGTGGTCTAATAACAACTCAATAATAGGTGACCCGATAGACTTAATAACAATTACTAAGACAAACTCTAATATCATTTTAGAAATTTGAGTTTGAACTTTACTCAATTCCAAAAGCTAGCTTATGGGATGAAAGTTACCCCACCATTTATATACACTATTTGGGTTATATCACTAATTAATGTGAGATCTCCAAAACACCTCCTTCATGCCGAAAACTGAACAACTCGAGCATGAAGTTTGTAGGAATAGGCATATACAGATTGTCCAATAATGACTCAATAACAGGTGACTCAATAGACCTAACAAAATTGCTAGTATAAAATCTAATATCATCTTAAAATTTGGGGCTTGGGCTTAACTTCAACACTTATTTCAAAAGAGTACGTTTAAAAAAATGTGTTGCTAGCATTTATCATTGGTAAATATGAGAAAACATGTTTTAAATTAGATAAATGCTAACAACATACTCTCTATCACACTCTTTTTAGTATTGACTGAAATTTATTGAAAAACACAATTTTGTGGCTCGTATTTCTTATTTAATGAGTTTCACTCATGATTTTGTAATTTTAATAAACTTTTAAAGAATTTTAACCAATAATAAGAAACATGTTAAAAAATGTATTCCTAACACTCCTCTTAGAATTATAAAAGGAAAAAAAATTGTACTATGAGATGAGCATTGTTTGTTGGGTCATAAGAAAAGCATAAAATATTTGAGAAATCTCTATCAATGAGCTAGACATCACATCCAACTTTAAACCTAAAAATTTTAGCTGTATAAGTTCTCACTACATGTTCAATTTACTCATTCTCATTCAATGTAGAACTTTTTATTCACACTTGACCTTCTCAACATTGACTAATTTCCTGACATGTCTTGCATCCTACAAGCTGTTTAAGTGCCCTCCTTTCCTAATGCCATTCTACAGTATGGTAAGATCAATTTTTAGCAAAGATAAATGTCTACTTTTTGAGGCAATGGGTTTCAAAGATCTAGACAAGGTCTCAAACTTTGTTGGGTTACTCTCTGCTCCACCATTCACCCGCAAGGAAGCATACTTCCTTTCATTTAGACAGTTATTGAAGTGTCGTCATACTCCAATCAGAAGAATTAATGACAATTAGAGGAAAGATTGTGTCATTTCAATTCAAGAAATTATATCCATTGAAAATATGTATTTTGACAATTATTGCCATATTTATGGCAATGCACATGAGTCGATATCTTTGTCACAAAAGAGCAAAAAGTAGAAATAACAGAAAAGTTCATTGTTCGAAATGTAGAGTTAATGATTTCAGTATTAGATTAGGAAAACATTATATGAAAACATTGGGATTTTAAGATCTAACTTTTCTAAAGTAAGTAACTCATTTTAAAAGAAAAACCAAGCAATCTTAACAGTGTATGAGAAAATCATTATGCATATGTATAACAAATAATTAATGTGTTGGAAAATCAACCATTAATTTTTTTCTACAATGACCGAAATTACTTATTCAGAAAACGAAAAGTTTGTTTCGAATGTTAATGGATGCCAATCTGGTATTGCAAAGGGCAAGTCTAGTAGGGAACGAAGATACGTATCAAAAAGCTCAAATGACACTTGCCTCGATTATAAAAGCCGTTGTTGACTGTATGAATTCGAACCTACCTCATCCTCTCAGTCTCTGTCCTATTGCACATCACGAGATGGGAAAGAACAATCTAATTAGCTCTAACTTAAGATGTAGACCTATAATTGCATTAAGTACCAAAAAGATTAAAATTACTGATCATTTTTTTGAACAATACACTAAATTAATCCTTAAAATTATATGGGTCGATTTAGTTCATGAAATTACTATAAATGTCATTTTAGTCTCTAAAAACTACCCAATGATGGTTATTTAGTTCCTAAAATTATAAAACTAAAATAACCTGACGTTTGGTAATTTCAAAGGCTAAAATGGTATTTTTGTAATTCCAGAAATTGAATTGACCAATACCCGTAATTTCATATACTAACTTGATATAAAGTAAAAACCCGATCCGGTCTTGAAAAAAATCACTCTGCTCAATCTGGTCCTTAAAGAAGAAAGTAATTAATTAGTCCCTCAACATAATAAATCCGAGATACTTTAGTCCTTTAGTCATTCTCCTTTTATTTCTAGTACATAATTAGTCTCTAAAAAGAATATGTATCAATTTTGTAAGGCCTCTTATGTAATTAGGAAAATAATACCATCAACAACATAAAAATAACCAGGACTAGTGACATAAGACTAACGTGCTGGAGGCAATTTTAATTTTAATTGGTCCTGCAGAAATTTCTTAAAGCTATCCTCTGTGCTTCCTCTATAGGGTAGAACCTTCAATGCAGAACAGAGAACAAAAACTTTAAATGGATACAATTGCTTAAGAATATCTGGGTCCCTATCATAATCCTGCCAAGAAGAAATAATTAAGGGGCTGTGATTCCAGATACTAACAAATATATGTAACTCTACATACACAAGAACACGAATATGAGAAGTATGTCTACCTACCTTTTCAGTTATTACAACAATTGGTTTGGAACCAAACTTCCCCTCTAATTCTCCAAGTTTGGCTCTGATCATCTCAATATCCTGGATTAATTGAGGATATAGTAATAGTATCCTAGTCAATATCAAACTAAACCACACAAGAAAATTCAAAATAAATAAATAAATAGAAGTAGGCAGGACTCAATATAATCCTTATGCAATTTTCTCACAAACCATTGTCAAGTTTAACAGCACAGCAGCAAAAAGAACATATGACAGGTTTAAATTGTGATTTGAAATAACTTCGTATGTCATCAGTCAACAAATTATTTCTTCCAAATTCAGGAAAGAAAAATGTACCCTGGCATGGAATATATGATGATCACTGTAATCTATTCGATCAACATAAAGTGCTTCCATCTGCATCAAGTTATCTGCAGTTTAGGGATCAGATAATAAATACAGACAGAAGCAAGGAGAAAAGAAAGTGAAAATCCACTTAAAAGCTATACAACAATATATATTTAGAAAGCATGGCAAACAAAGGGGTTGGTATGTGTCACTCATTATGTCTGGGACACCCATTTAACCCTTGCTGTCTTTCAATTCCCTAGACGATACTTTTCTAGTATATATTACTATAATATATATTAAACAATTGTGACAAGAAGCTCACCCACTTAGTTAAGCATTTTATTATCTATTGTTGAGTTATTTTACTTATACTAGAATCCAATGTTAAAATATTTCACAATTTTATTCTTTTAGATAAAATGGTAGATAAGCCTGAGCATGTTAAAACGAAACAGTCAATTAATATGTTTGTGTCTAGATTAATCTCCGATGATTATCATCAAAATAAATTTCATTTGGAGAAGGAAAGATTACTACGGAGGAATACCTTTTGAATCTGCTTCACAAAAGGCTCTGCAGAACCAATAGCAGAAACGCATAATATAGTAGCTTCACGAAGAGCTGTCATTGGTATTTTGGCATTGATACTTCCCATCTCAAATAAGTAAGTTGGATCCATTTTTGTTAAGAAAATAGGAACAGACTTTTTAATCCCTAGGACCATTGATTCAATATCCTTGAGAGTATGCTCAGAAACCTGTTCTCCAAAGTACAATTTTCAGTAATATGCCATGTTTTTAAAACTCTGCTAACCTACATGTCACCTAAATGAGTAAACCCACACTGATGAAAGAAAAACTTGCCAAAAAATAATGCAATTTTTTTCCCTTGAAAAAGGGACTATGAGTATCATTTTAACATACCAAGTCTGCATGATGGATTACAACTGCATCTGCTCGTCTAAGTGCAGTCAAAGGTTCCCTTAAAGGTCCACGTGGCAGCAGTTGAAGGTTACCCCAAAGAGTTAATCCGTTAACCATTACAATATCCAAATCACGCCACAAGCTCCAATGCTACCTTACATGTAAATAATATGGTTTAGAGCAAATGCCATGTCAAGCCAACAAAAAAATCTTGATTTCAAGCATTTGTGTCACTAGCAGCAAAGCAGTAGCTAATGAAATGAAAATGAACATAACTACTGGAGCGGATCTCAATTTCGGAAACAAGGTGTTTTCAGGATCATCATTAAGAAGAGAATCATGAAATAGTAGATCAATAAAGAGAAGAAAAAGGTGGGGTAGGGGGAAGAGTTGCATTACCTGCATTGCATCATCAAGAACTACAACCCCAATTTTTTCTGAATCAGGAGAATCCTGGACATTCCAATCAAGGTATTGTTTCTCATGCCATGAACTCTTACCAATATCAATGTAGCCATATTTTTGGATAAAATGACTTGCAACAGCAGCTCGATTAGCGCCAACACCAAACTTAGTTGGTGTCCCAAGTAAATGCCTCCGAAGCATGTTGACTTCGTCTCCACCACCATAACCCTGCCAGAAGAAGAAATGCAAATATACAATAATCAAGCCAGGCAACTTAGTGAAATTAAAATACTAACAGATATTAACTGCTTCAGTTTGAATTTGACATGAAGGGCGCAATATATTCACAACTTCAGAGCATGAAAAATCAAGAAAACTGGTCATAAGTCATAACCAAGTGTCATTATTTTAACATGGAAGTAAATCCTAAAGGTATCATGAAACAGTACACACTTCAGCCATTGTAACATTTACTTATGAACCAATTATCAAACTAAATTAATCATTTATGCACTTATAATCATAGTTATCAAAATCAACTTGGACCAGTTGGTCAAACTGGTCCAACAAGGAACAGTTGATATAACTGGTCTAAGACTCTAAGCTAGTGTTGGATCAGAAATGCTATGGAACTGGTGTGACCCGGCTGGTTTTTCCCAAGTAGACCGATGACCCAGCCAGTTGAACCAATATCAGAGAAACAGTGACCAAAGGGTTCCTGAGTGAACTGATGTTGTGAATTTTCTGGGGTTTTTTAAGGTATAATATGATTTTTTTTTAATAACTTTTTAATATATGAAATCAACAAGTTATAAATTTGTTTTTGAAATTTTTTAGTATCTACTGATTTATGGGGTTTATCCAATGACTCACTGGTTCGACCACTGACCGAGTGCTCTACCTGAGTCGATAACCAATCCAAGTGTGATAACATTGCTTATAATAATCAACTAATAAATAACCACGAACAAATTTAACAATTTGTCCAAGTGAATTCACCATTAGTCAAACAGTATTTTTTTTTTCAGCTTACTTTTGGAAAAACAATCACTTGCTTTTCAAAAAATTCTCAGAAATCTTTAAAAAAAAATCTGTTAATAAACTAATCTAAATAGAATTTAATTAAAATACTCTCACAATGTAAATGATTTTTACATTATCATCCAACAACAAATTGTCAGGTCAACATATATAATAAGTTTGCTGACTTTTATAATAATTATTTTAAAGAAAAATGCTAGCAATACACTTTTTTGAACACATCTTCTTTTATTGGTTGAAATTTTTAAGAAATTACAAAAAATTATGGGTCTCACATCTTATTTAATGACTCTCTTTCATAATTTTGTAGTTTTTAATAAATTTCAACTAATAATAAAGAGTGTGTGTTAGGAAGAGTGTGTTAGAGACTGTGTTCCTAGCACTCCTCTATCTTAAAAATCATATTAATGATGATTTTTTTTTATTGCAAGTGTAAATCATTTTACACTCAAAAGTACATGAGAATCAAAGTAATTTAAATAAAATTGAAGCAGCATGAAACCCTAACATCTATTAGATTGGAGAAAGAGAAAAAGGACAAAACTTATATACAGTTTTATATGTACTGTCTGCGAAATGAAATTTTACATTAAAAGATCATGCAGATTAACGAGGTGAAGCTTTAATTCTAATCGGAAAATAGCACAAACAACACCTATAAAACTGTATGTAAGTTTTGTCCAGGAGAAAAATAATACCCTGGAAAGAACGAGGGGTGAAATTCCGGAACTCGAAAAGCAGAGAGCGATGAACTCCACCATTGGCGTCTTCCCATTGCCTCCCCAACTCAAATTACCAACGCTAATCACACGAACCGGCAATCTATACACACAAACAAAAGTCAAAACAATAAAAACAAAGAAACACAGAGAGAAAAGAGACGGCTACTTAGTTAGTTACCGGTGGACTTGAAAGAAGCGGTGTTGGTAAAGCGAGCGGCGAAGTGAGAGAGCGAGTTGGTAGAGTTTTGAGGCAATGGAAAGGAAAGGGACGATAGAGCGGTGAAGTGGAGGCAGCTTAGAGAGAGTGTGAGCGTAGGCTATCTCATTTACTAATCTTCTCAGTTTCTCCATCAAAATCTGTTGCTTTCTTCTTCTCCTTCTTGTCATTTGTAAGGGACCTCACCCTAGCTAAATTACATGTATATCTTTTAATTTAAGCTAATATGTATCCATATAAGGTTTTTTTTTTTTAAATGACATGGTAGCCCAACCTTAGATAATTAGATTTAGAAGTAACTACTATTTTAACCTTTGCATAGAGTAAATATTTATTTTATATAATTTAAATTTATAATAAATAAATGCTTCTTTATATATAATGAACATATAGATTATATTTTAAATTTATAATAAACAATTATTGTAATACAATATTAAATTTTAACTAGTATTTTAACCTGTACATTGCACAGAATAAATATTTATTTTTTATAACGTAGATTTATAATAAATAAATACTTCTTAATATATAAATTATATTATAATTAAAATTTGTAATAAATAAATATTTTTGAACATATAAATTATACCTTAAATTTATAATAAACAATTATTGTAATACAATGTTAATTTTTAATTATTAACAATTTTTTTAAAAATATTTAAATTCAATTTAGAACTAAATATATTGAAAATGATAGATTAAAAGATATAAGAAGTTAAAAAATTCTTAAAACGCTCTAATTAAAGAATAACAACTAAAAACACTACCATTGAATAATGGCAGTTAAAAACGCTTTTATTCAATATAACTGTTTTCATTTAATATATAGGGTAGATTATTGATAATTTTTTTTAAAAAATATTCAAATTCAATTTAAAACTAAATATATTGAAAATGATAGATTGAAAGAGAGAAGAGGTTAAAAATTTTCGAAAACCGCTCTCATTAAAGAATGATAGCTAAAAATGCTTTCGTTGAAGAATAGAAGCTAAAAACACTTTTGTTCAAGATAGTTATTCTTATTTAATATATAGGGTGGATTTGCTTAAGTTTTTAAAAGAATAATTTTAAGGTTAGTTTAAAATATATTTTTTAAAGAAATTAAAATAAAAGTTATTGTCGATTAGTTGTAATAATAAAAACGTTATTATAAAATATAATTATAGTTTTAGATTTTTCAGAAATTATTCAAAATATTTTTCAAATAATTAAAATTTTGATTTTTCTTAGGTATTTTTTTTTTCTCAAAAGCTTAAACAAATACACTGAAAATTTTTAAAAAGACAAATAGGTTGCCTCTTAATGAGAAAAGAGAAAAATTTTAAAATAAAATTAGAGAATAAATAATTAGTTTCTTTTTTGGTAGCACATGTGATTGCAAAAATCTTTTTCTAGGGGATCTGTTGGCACTCGGACCAACTACTTGTTGGTAAATAATTAAAATTTGAAATAAAAATATATTTCAATATAAAAATAAAAAATTAAAAAAGTTGAGATTTGAAATAAGTGTTTAATAATAGTAAAGTCATATGTTGTAAAAAAATTAATTTTGGTTAGAAACAATTTTAAAACCAATTTTTGTTAAAAATTGGTTTTAAAATTGGATTTAAATATATTTAAAACCAGCTTTAAACAAAATTGGTTTTGTCCATAACCACTTTGAAACCGGCAATTAAAACCGGTTGGATCAAAATCAAATCTATTTTGAAAACACTTGTAAAAAAATTGCACAAATTTTTTTAAAATACTTTTAAAATAGGTAATAATAAAGTTTTAAAAAACTTAAGCAACATAAATAGATATAGTTAAGCAAGGAATGGTGTATTATTCAACACAAATTTATGATATTTTTAAGTTTGAAATCATAAGAGTTTTAACCAATGCTAACTTCCTTTTACTTTGGTGCAATAAATAAAGGATTTCACTCTTTTAAAATGACTAACTTATTTTAGAATGTAAAACAAATAATCTCAAATCAACAGTCAATATTATATATACATACATAACAAATCACATATGTGTTGAAATATTAATGGTTGATTTTCTTGTCAACGACTAAGATTACTTATTTTAGAGGAGTCAAATCCTAAAATAAATTAGTAATAGGAGAAAAGGATGCACTCAATTTTTTATATTAGTTCATCTCACAACCTGAGATCACAATGAGTCCTTGATCCACTATTAAGATTTTACCAAAACAACACAGATCTACAAGAAACAATATTCCTCGTTCCACAAGTATTTTTTCTCACGTGTCCAAGCAGTAAACTCAAATATTCATTCACTTACCTCTCCAAGCATAATCTCAAATATTCTATAAGGAAACCTCTTCAAGTTCAAACACAAAACCAACGGTTTAAGAAACATAAGCTCTAAAGTATCACTAATATATCCATAGGCACAATAAAATGATAGTTTACACTTAATATATTTATACTATGTTACAGGGGATGTTTTTCAATGATTGAGAATAAATGAAACCAATAAATCTTCAATTCAACACAATTTGAGTAACTTGGTAAACTCTAAGGTTTTTATAGGCACTATAGCATAATAGCATATAGTAGTCATTCTAGGAGTTCTCCTTTATGCAAATATGAACATTAATGTGCATTTAATGTTGCCTGAATGTTTTCCCCATTTTATTGAGAATATCATAATAAAAGTATGCCTTTATCTTATTTTTCTAACAATGATTGTGGCAGGCATAAGTTTTTATTTTAATGTAATTGTGTGTCGACTTTTGTGAACACACACTTTGTTTGCTTTTGCTTTTGTGTCAATCATTTTGTTTAAGATATGAAATTTTGTAAAACTTTAGAATTTGTCTCTTCTGAGTAAGACAAAAGTTCTTCAAACTTGTGAGGTACACTAATTGACTTACTCAAATTTCTTGAAGTCATTAAAGTCCTTCATTCGACGATCTACATAAATTGTTCAACTTCATATTTCTTTTTATTTCCATCAACTGCACATACTTCACTCCTTTTATCAACCCAAGCAAAATAATGTCTATTTGCTTTGTCATCCTAAAAAAATACAATATGTTTCATAATCATACTCACATCTTTAATATGTTTAAAATACTCCACAAAATTTATTCAACATCATTTGTCAAGGCACATGTAGAGAAATCCCTCCCTAAATTATTTGAGTTTTGGAGGCTCGCCTAACTACTTTTAAATCATAGTAGCAAAATTGTGTATTATACTTTTTATTTTCTCAGTCATTGATCCTTGAGCTTGTAAATGTACTTCAACTTTTGCTTTTGCCTTTTTTTTTATTGTGCAAATGGTCCTACACTACCCATCATCATTGCCTTTTGTATTTCTTTCTTTAGTTTTAATTTTCCAAATTCAAAGGTTTCACACACGTTTTTGAATAAAAGGAGAAATAAGAGAGAAAATGTGAATGTCCTAAAAAGCATGGTCAAAATGGTTCTTTTGACTTGGTTGCCATGTATGGACCAATGTGAAAGCCAACAAGGCATTGATTAGGGGTGATAACTAGATTAGCTTGATTGCTAGTCTACATTTTTAGGGACTAATTTGGAATTTTAATAATTTTAGAGACTAAGTTGATAACATCCTATAATTTTATAGGTGATTCCTTGTGACTAGATTGTCACATGTGCACTAACACAATAGTCAATAGAGCATTTAATTGTTGGATCGAGCGCTTACCATTAGGCCAAAAGCTATAGCTAATAATCAGGGCGCAACTCCTTCTACTTAACCATAGCAGCCCAAGCGCCATGAGTTGACTATGACTTGACCCACCTGGGCCTCCGCCACGAGACAATTGATGCCACACCAAACAACAATCTCCCCCTCAACAATTGCCTTGCTGGGAATCGAACTTGTGACCTTGGCTCCGATACCAATTGTTGGATCAAGTGTTTACCACTGGGCCAAAAGTTATAGCTGATAGTCAAGGCATAACTCCTTCTACTTAACCGTAGCAGCCTAAGCGCCACAAGTTGACTATGACTTAACCCACCTGGGCCTCCGCCACGAGACAATTGATGCCACACCAGACATCATAGCATTTCCAGCTTTTGAGTTTAGAAGATACCTTTGTTTGTAAGATTCTGTCCATTGACTTCTTGGAAGCTCCACTCCATCATGGTCAAGGGGCAGGTAGTCGCTAGTTTCTACTACATTCCACATGTCTATGTGACATGCATCAAAGAATGCTATCATTCTTTGCTTCCAGTAATTGTAATTCTGACCTTTAAAAAGAGGCGGTCTGTTAACGGTTTGTCCTTTGTTTTCCATGAGTGGTCAGGATCGTTTTAACCCCTGTAGTGTTAGATGCTCAACCCCAAGAGGCCGAGCTCTGATACCAATTGAAATAGAAAAAGCGCACAAGAAGGAGGGGGTTGAATTGTGCGTTTAAAAACTTTTTCGAAACAAGTTGATCAGTATGAAAACATTTTCAAGCGTAAGGATAGAGAGAAGAAGAACACACAAAGTTTTATACTGGTTCACTCAACTTGAGTTACGTCCAGTCCCTTCACCTAGAAGGTATTCACTAACCAACCTTAGGTTACAAGTATTGTTCGCAGGTTTTTTCAGGCTTTACAACACAATCACCCTAGATTGCTTAACCCAACTATTCTTTTACACTAAGCCTCTCTAGGCTTTCACAACATAACAAGTGTTTATACAAACGATATCAACTCACGTAGTGAAGATTTGAAAGATAAAGCTTAAGCACACTCTGAAAATCTTTACAAGATTTTTTGCTATCGTCCACTAGACGCTTCTATCAATTGTTCAAAAGTAATTTGTTAACTAGGAATTTTTACACCAGGCATGTATGTGTGTCTTTTATGACGTTCTTCCTTGATACATATATAGTCTTCAGAGAAAAGATCTGTTGTGAAGACTTGACTTCGTTATGCAAAGAAGGGGGTGCAAACTATCATTTCAAAGTGATCAAGGCGCGGCAACTTTTAGACTTGCACTAAAATGAAAGGTGCAGGACTATGCTGGCGGTCTGCTTTTCTGACATTCTTCATTTGTCTCAGTAGCTTGATAAGTTGACTTGCTTTGTCTGGTTTTGTTGCGCTCTTGCACTAGAATGATTCTGATGTTATTTAATGCTTCAAACAATTTGAACGTTAGATCACAAAAGTAGTAATATGTTAGTTTTAAGAAAAACTAGCATAAATAAATTGGACGTTCAAAATAAAACTTAGCCGTTTGAATATTTGTCGTTAGAAACTTGCATCATATATTTGAATATGTTCTTTAGACGATCATCTTCATTGGACGATGTTCTTTAATTGCACGTCTATTGGACGGCCTTCTTTGACACATCTAATGGACGGTCTTCAAAGAGAAGTTTGTATGCTGTAAAGAGTTTAGTTCTTTGGCAGAAACTTGAACACTAATAAGTTTGTTATCTTCAAAACTTTGAGGGTCTAAACGCTTCTACGTCTTTGGTTCCAACACATTTAACATGTTACATTATATCTAACATCGTTAATTAACTAAGGATTATGACTAAACTAATTAAACAAAGTGATGATTTTCAATTTCAAAAACTATTTTAAAATTTTAATAATTTCATAAACTAAATTAACATCTTATTATAATTTTAGGAAGTCAATTGATGGTTCACTTTCAAAATAAGACCATGTATCAAAAAAAAAAAAGGCTTCTTCCACTAAATTTTAAAATAATTAGATTCTCAAAATCCTTAAACTTAAAATTACTAAGTAAATTAAAACAATTTAATGCTTTTGTACTAAACAATTTACACGCTTAGAGGTGATTTTAAAATTATTTTTTGGACTTTGGAAAACATAACATTCTCAAATTTTACTTTATTATAATTTATATGGTGAAAAATGTTTATGTTATTTTTTTCTTCTGAGAATCTTAAAAGCTATCTCATAATTTTATTAATAGTTAAATTATGTTATATATATATATATATATATATATTATTTTCTCCATTAAATTAACCATTTTGTTACATACTTCATTTTTTTCCTATTTTTTATTGTATATTTTGTTGTAAAAAAATATAAATATAACTTCTCTTCTTTTAATAATTTTTATATTTATTCTCACTTTTATAATAAATATTAAATTATAATTAAACATATTTTTTTAATAAATTCAAAAATAACATCCTTGAGTACACTATTTTTAAAAAAAATATTTCAAAAATCATAATTATATATTTTGAAATAAATATATATAACACATAAGTGCTAACAATATATTCTTTACACTTATTTTAACATATTTTTTGTTATTAGTTAAATTTTATTAAAAACTATAAAATCATAAATGAAAGAGTTTAATAACTATACACTGTTAGTATAAAAACTTTTGTACTGTTAATCAATTAGAAATCACTATTGGTATAACTTTTAAGATATTTATTATAAAAGTCATCAAGCTTATCATACACAATAGTGTATTTTTGGACTAAAGTTTGGAGAGCTCAAAAGTACTTTTGCTCTCAAAACAATAATTTTTTCCTTTTATATTTTTGCATTAGAATTCATTTTTATGTATTAAAATTCGTAAAAGTACTTTTGTATTTGTCATTCAAACATAGCCATAATTTGTGATTGGATGACTAAACTTATTTTATATTATTAATGCATAGTCTATCTTCTCTAAATAAAATTCATGATATATTAAAGGTTTAAATATACTTTTAGTCTTTTATCTTTTTGTTCAAATTTGTTTTAGTTTTTATCTTTTAAAAGATTCATTTTGGTTTTTTAACACTCAAATTTGAGTCAATGTTGTAAACTCACTTTTCACCCATTTTTCACCATGTTTATGTCCCTTTTTGATTCGAACATTAGTTGAGTTCATAATTTTTACATAGGTGAATCTATTGGGACAAGTTTCAAGTCTTAAATCGATCAAAAAAGGGTTTAAAATCATGTCCAAAAATTAAAAATGATCACTGTTAATGAAAAGACAACATTGACTCAAATTTAAGAATTAAAAAATTAAAATAAATTTTAAAAAAATAAAGGATCAAAACAAATTTTAATAAAAATATAAAAAATTAAAAGTATATGTAAGCCACATGTTAGATAAGAAATGAGATTCAGCAAGTGATTTCTAATTAATAATAAATATTGTATTAAAAAATTGTGTGAGAGAATTGTAGCTACCATTTTTGATAGTTCATAAAAAAATTAAAAAAAAGGCGCGTGGGGTTACGCGACACGAGGGAGACAAAGATCAGGTCGAAACTTGAAAAATAAAAAAAGAACAAAAATGACGTAACATCCGGGCAGCAAGCAAAGGGAACACGCAGACCCATCCGGGCAACGGGCAGCACTAGGCGCCGTTTTCACAGTTCAGACCCTTCGGACGAAAGAAAGAGCCATCATTAATTATTAATTATTAGGTGCAACCCCACTCATCCGAGCCTCAGCTTCGAAAGTTCGGCTCCCAGGCTCGGACCCGAGCTTCCGAAAAGAGCCAGAGCTGCGCCCCTCGAAAACCCAAGCAACGAGAGAGAGAGAGAGAGAGAAAAACACAGTTCATTTCTAGAGAGAGAAAGACGAGGCCGGAAAAAAGAAGCAGAAAGAACTGATTCTAGAGAGAGAAAGAGCGGCGGATTTCTAGAGAGAGAAAGCGAGGGCGCGCTATGGTTCAGATCGCGAGGAGGAAGAAGGGACGGCCGTCGAAGGCGGATCTGGCGCGCCGCTCCGGCGAGTCTCCGGCCTCCCCGTCGCAGCCCGATCTCCGGCGAAGCCTCCGGCGCCGTAGCGTGCGGTACAACATCATCGACTACGACGGCGATTACCTCGACGACGAGGAGGACGAGAGGAGGCGCGAGAAGAAGAAGCTCAAGCTCATGGCGAAGCTGAACCAGGGCGAAGGTGAAGAAGAAGAAGAAGAAGTGCGAGAAGAAGAAAACGAGGCGGCATCGAATCGCACTAGCACAGAGGAGCGTGCGGAACACGCGCTGGTAGAGGAATACGACGACGAAAACGAACGAGAGGAAGAGAACGAAGACGCCGAAGAAGGGCACAAAGAAGACGAAGACGGCGTGGTAATGCATTCCGCAACTTTGCGATTGTGGTTTCATTGTAATCTTTGATGTTACTGGAAATTGCGGATAAATGTGGCCGATGCGACCACAATAACGGTGGCAATGCCTTCAACTCAAAAAAACCTTGTAGTTGCGGCTGAAATCACGGTCACGGGCAATTTTTTAGAACCTTGTGTATGTTAGTGTCACTGAGATTCTTCTTTGGGGTAATAACAGATTGGTCCATAAACCTTCTCTCTCTATTTTCTCTCTCTAGATTTCTGTCTGTGTCAGGATCTAGAGAGAGAAGAGAGAGAGATTAACTAACAAGTCAACTGTCACAAACTACCATGCACAGAATCTGATATCTCTCTCTCTATGTACTCTCTCTCTCTCTATATATAGCTGTCTCTGTCTGTATTGTTTGTGTCTCTATCGCACTCTCTATTATAAATATAAGTGATGTGTGAAGTATTTGGCCTATGGACGCTATTAATTGTGTGTGTTTGTTTCTAATGATGACAGGTAAAGGGAAGAAAAGTGGAATCGAAAGGGCTCCACTCTGTTTCTGTTTCAGGTTTGTGTGATTTTAATTGGGGTACTTGTTGTGGTTGTGGGTGTAAATTTTTTAATTTTTTATATGTGGATAATTTGAAAGAAAAAAGTGATGACTGCTGAAAGGGTACTTGTGGTTTTGTTTCTGCATCATCCTTTGTGTGTTTTCATCAATTTGCTTTTTTTGTTTTGCTTTTTTTTTTTTTTTTTTTAACTGTTAGGAACTCCAGTGATTCTTCAATCTGGGATTCCGCTGCCTGATAGGAGGACTCTGGAATTGATCCTTGACAAGCTTCAGAAGTATGTGTTTTCGTTTCCCATTTTCAGTGTTTTTTGGGTTTGGTGTTTAACTGTTTATGGTGATGAGTAATTGCATGGGTGTGCATGTTTTTGGGTACTATTTTTGTTTTCTGACTTGGGATTATTGTGGGGGTCCTGATGATAACAGGAAGGACACTTATAATGTGTTTGCCGAGCCTGTTGATCCGGAAGAGGTGTGTCGAATTTTCTTCCTGTGAGTTGGTAATCTTGCTTTTGGAAGACACCCCTGAGTTGGAAGTTCAAATTCTGTTTTGACATGCAGCTTCCTGATTATCACGATGTGATCGAGCATCCCATGGACTTTGCCACTGTGAGGAAGAAGTTGGCAAATGGATCTTATACTACCTTAGAACAATTTGAGGTGTGCAAACTTCTCTCAGCTGGACATGATTGGAGGAGTTCTCTTTTTTTGTTTGAGATTTTAATTGTTTTGCAATATGGTACTGGATTTATGTTGATAGTGCTCTTCTACCAAGATATTACATGTAAGTGTTTGAACTTGACATGCTTACAATGGACTTGAGAGCTGAGACTCAAATTTAGGCGTAGCATAACCTGCTCTGTTTTTTCTTTAATGGATTCAGCAAGGATGACTGTTGTAAATGGTGCATCAGACTATCCAAAAAAAACAAAAATGTGTTAGCAATAGTCAGCCACATGTAGTTAGTACTTAGCATGTAAAGAAAACATTTGGAATGGCTAATTTCTTGATTTATTCAGCATGTTGTCAAGTTTGAACAGGTCTTTCTGTAGTATCACTTACAGATTGTCATTGCATCCTTTTATTAGGCAACTAACTATGTGCTGCATATTTTAATTTCTTACTGGTTTATGCATCATTCCATGTTTATTGTATTGTTAAATGAAGTCTGTCAGGATTTTGCTAATACATGCTGAAAATGGCATGCTACACAGTAGTTGTTTGTGTGCTTTTGAGGGTTTTTCATGTGTAATAACTAATAGGAGTATATGAGATTTAGTGTTTATATGATTGTTTTTTACCCGTAAGATACATGTCTTTCAACCTGCTGATTAATTGAATTTGGGCAATAGGATGTGTAAGTAACTATAGAGGATCTACATTAACCTTGAAGGGGAAGAAAATCTTTTCATTTTGTGTTTGATTGTTACCTGCTTGATTGGCATTGAATTGGGATAGTCTAACACTCTCTAACTTGGTATTAAAATTACTGTTTAGCTCTTAAGAATGTGGAACTTTAAAACATTTTATCCTCATTGTTTGATTTGATCATGCTAAAACTATCTTACGAGCATGAGTTCCCTAGACCTTTTCTTGCAGAAAAATGTTGTTTAATATTGTCAATGACTCTTCATCTAATTATTGATTTCTTTGTCTATTACCTCCCATTTAGATATCATTTCTCCA
This sequence comes from Spatholobus suberectus, assembly GCA_004329165.1. Lineage (NCBI taxonomy): Eukaryota > Viridiplantae > Streptophyta > Magnoliopsida > Fabales > Fabaceae > Spatholobus > Spatholobus suberectus. The sequence goes on along the minus strand of CM014737.1, from coordinate 39,380,762 downwards.
AAGTCTAAAAAGCAAATGATATTTTGCATATGGTTTCTGTTTCTGGCTTCCTGTTCTACACGGGTATTACTCAGGTGCTAATGCCTGGAAGGATATGATAGACTAGATCTTGGGTAGGAAATCTTGATATTCTAGGAAAAGAGAGGCAGTATCTCTGTGGTATACCTATAGCAATCTTGATATTTAGTTAGATTTACTAAAAAATGTAGTTGAAGATTTCCCTGAGAAAAAACTGTTTTTGCTTCACAAAGTACTATAATTTATACTGGGGAAGGAGAAATTGATTTTCTTAATATTTTTTGTCTCTCTGACTACGGTGGCATTCTTTGTACTGACAATTTGTAGACAATTTTTAAACAATTGCAATTATGATGAATGATATTCAAGAAATGTGAGAATGAACTTACTTCTCTGCTAATAGATCCTTCTATTACATAAAATTCCAGAATATTGTTTTCTCTCTATCATCTTAACTGTACATTAATTTTGTCTTCCTAATTGAGTAAAAATTGGAAGACAAGATTTTAGTATAATTACACTGACTTGTGAATGGAATTGTTGAATGCAGAGTGATGTATTTTTAATTTGCTCAAATGCAATGCAATACAATGCACCAGAGACCATATACCACAAACAGGTATAAAGCTCAATGTTTCCTTGTGTTTCCCTCTCAACAAATGTGACATCAATAATTGTTTTATTGTGCTTACTGTGTGACTGCTATATTTGTTGCAGGCACGATCAATACAAGAACTTGGACGAAAGAAGTTTGAGAAGTTGAGGGTTGGCTTTCAACGCTCTCAGATTGAGCTGAAATCTGAGCAAAAAGCAGAATCTAATTATTTGGTTAAGAAGCAACCAAAGAAGCCACTGGCACGTGTCTCACAGGAACCTGTTGGCTCTGAATTCTCCTCTGGGGCAACTCTTGCTACTATTGCAGATGTACAGCCAACTTCCCATCCGATGCAAGGTGGTAGATGTGAGAGGCCTGGCAATATCAATGGTATTTTGGAGGCAAATGCTTTCTGGATTGATGCAAATCAAGAGAGAGCTGAAGATGTTTTGTTAGGTATCTCAGTAATGTGATCATGCTATTATCTTTCTCCCCTGTTACATTTTCCCTCATTATTCACTTCTATTCATACTTTCAGAGGAGGATACTTATATCAAAATCTACTTGTTCCATTTTGATTGTGTTGCTTTATTGTTTCAGGGAAAGGTTTTCTCTCTAAGTGGGGAAGGAAGTCCTTTGTGCTTGACGAAAGTCGTCATACATCTTATAATATGTCCAATCAACCAATTGCTAGATCAGATTCAATATTTATGACCTTTGAGAGTGAAATGAAGCATCTGGTTACTGTATGTATCAAAAGGATTAAAATCTTTTTCTTGAATAGTGGGCTTTCTTTTACTCATGTTGTCAAAACATAAAACATTACATTTTGTAATTTTTGGATACAGGTTGGACTTCATGCAGAATATTCCTATGCTAGGAGTTTGGCCCGTTTTAGTGCATCTCTAGGACCTATTGCTTGGAAAATTGCTTCCCACAGGATTCAGCAGGCATTACCAGCTGGCTGTAAATTTGGTCGTGGTTGGGTTGGAGAATATGAACCACTTCCTACCCCAATATTAATGGTTAATGACTGTCCCCCAAAGGAAACTAGTTTGGTTATGAAGTTGCATTCCACTACTGAATTACCAAAGGGTGACAAAAATTGTAAGAATGTGGAGCCCAGCATTGAACATCCTGTTAATGGACAGATGCTTGAGGGAAAACATCCTTTGATGCCTGATTCTGAAGGAAAACCTCTCTTTGGTTCTGCTGGAGCAAGGCTCAGTGCTCCTGTCAACATCGTAATTGAGGAGCAGAACGTCCAATCCAGGAAATTAGACAAGTCTGAGAATAAGGGTTTGAAACAAATGGAGTTGAATTCTTTACCCTCAAGTAATCAGAATAATACAGGTCTGATTGCAAAGTTATGCAAGTAATGCTCCTGCCGCAGAGTCCAAGTCCAGAGAGATGGTGCCAAGGAACATAAATGCTTTCAAGCAGCCAGATACTAATGGAGTTGTTAGTGGAGAGTTGCCTAATGGAAAAGTCACGAATACAAGTTTGAATAGACAGGTGACTGTTCCATCACCTGAAAGTACATCAAACCAATCAAGCAGAGCAGCTCCTGTTGTTGTCCATGGGCAGGAGAAGGGTCTTAGTGACCCAGTTCAGTTGATGAGAGTGTTCTCTGAAAGGGCTCAAAAGCAACCCACTTCTTCCAATCATTCCCTTGTTGATACTCCACCAGTGACACTATCAGGTCCATCTGGACAGAGAGATGACTCAGGCAATGCTTCAGCAGCAGCTGCCCGTGCATGGATGTCTGTTGGGGCAGGAGGGTTTAAACAAGGAGCTGACAATTCTAGTTCACCCAAAAATCAGATATCTGCAGATTCTTTGTACAACTCAACAAGAGAGTTCCATCAGCATATTTCAAGAATTCGGGGAGAGTTTCCCTCTGGGGGAATGCCTTTCCAACCATTTCAAGCACTTGGTCCTCAACCTATTCACACAGGCGCTGTTTCACAGTTTCCCAACCGGCCTATGGTTTTCCCTCAGTTAACATTTGCTGACCAATCTAGATTTCAAATGCAGCCCCCTTGGCGAGGTCTTAGTCCTCGTAGCCAGTCAAGGCAGAAACAGGAAACCCTTCCACCTGACTTGAATATTGGTTTTCAATCTCCAGGGTCACCTGCAAAACAACCTTCTGGTGTCCTTGTTGACTCACAGCAACCAGACCTAGCTTTGCAACTATGATGCAGCATTGCTGTCATGGTATATGGATGTGTCCACTTGAATTGGACTGGTCATGGAGTTTGCATTGCAGCTCCTGTCATCGGATGTTGAATTTTGATCCTAAAAGGCTTGTATAATAAATGTGAAAATGCCATAGTCTTCCCGAATTGGGATTTAGCACAAGGTAGTCCCGAGTCAAAATGAGTTTGATAGTGAGATCGGATTTAACAGAAATAACTTAACGACTTACCATCGTTTCCTGATGAGGATTATCGAATCCATGCACCACGTCTCTGTTAACCTAGGGTTGAAGCTGTAGAAAAAGTCCGCATGTTGATTGATTATATCGGTTAGCAGGCGAAATATATGCTGATGCCTTGTATGTATATTGTTTACAAATTGATTAAATTTGGTTGCGTAGATATTTCGTTCCTTTGATGACTACTTATGTATCTAAATTGGTGGTAGGGGCATCACTTCTTAATTTGTACACGAGATTTACATGTTACCAATGGAAAACCATTGCTTGCTTCTTTTTCTTTATTTAACTCTATTGGGTTGCTCCAGCTAGCCAAGTCTAGTTGGATGCCGCTCTACCCTTTCAATTCTGAATTGAAGCCACGCCAGCATGTCTTCATTGTTTCTTCTGTTTCTTTTCTAAATTGACAGATACAACCTTGATGTATGAGCATGTCATGATCATGATTTTCTATAGGATGATTTTCTATAAAGTAAAGACTTGTTCTCTTTGATAACGCAATCTGATAAGATGTTCTTTGAAAGTTCAGCAAAATATGTTATTGAGCCTTATTAATTTTCCATAGGGCACCCATATAGTATTTCTTCTCTTCGAAACGCTAGTCAATTATTCTTTTCTACCAGTCTTAATCACCTGTACACAACCATGAGGATGCAGGAATGGAAAGAGAAAAATGCCCATTTCTCTTCTTCCCTTTCCCCATAGGCTTGGTAAGACAAGCTGAAGCAATTATAAATTACATGATGGTTCCAAGGCTTCAAGGCACTTGATGGAAGCTACCAACAAAAAATTTAGACACTCTTTGGACAAACAAACTTGCTTCAGCTTTGCAGCTTTCGTTTGTGTTTCTTCCGAATTCCGATCCGTCAGAGAACAAGCTTTACCATCACAGATAACTATAAGTCCATTTGATCCTGAAGATTCAGAGAAGCAACAGACGATGTTTGAGAATGATAAAACCATGAAAGTTTCTAGCTGCCAAGATGAAGAATTTGCTTATTGGTTTCCTTTATTTATTGCATGCCTTCTGGTTAATTATTTTATTATTTTATATGCGACATTTAAGACATTTGGAGTTTAGAGGGCCAAGTAGCATATGCAAAATAATGGTCAACTTGAACTTGTGAGGCACAATATTTGTTGCCGACAAAACAAGTCAGACTGGCATGGTTGCATGAAGCCTAGAATTGAGGCAACTCTTTAGAAACATGGTGATACAAATTGACAGGGTGCGGACCACAAGATCTCGAAATTGTCGGATGCTCTTATAACATATATGCTCATTGACTTCAACCACATAACGTGATGTGATTGGCATTATTTTTCTACTGTTATTTGTAGTCCTTTATATAAGATTTTTTGAAAAAATTGTCTCAGTTCTTTTTCTAAGACTCCTTCTAAATTGATCTCTTAAAATGAAGATGTATTATTAATTAAATGGAAAGAGATTAAAAAAATAGAATTTCAATAATTTTAAGAATGATTCTAAAAAAATTATACAAATTGTTGATAAATTAAACACTATCGACTTAAATTTCTTAATTCTTGTGTGGTTAAGAGGATCTCCTATAGACAAGAATAAGGTAGTATTTCATGAAAAAAATGGAATTCCTTATCTTATCCTAAATGATTATAGAAATGGAAAACATGTAAAAAAAATCGTATAAGTTTATTGTATAACTATAATTTCTCAATAAATAAAATCCATTTAAGTTTCAAATTTTATTATCCCAATTTCATTTTCTTCAGAGAATAGTGTTATTTACACCAACTTTTACACATTCACTTTTCTCTCTCTCTCTCTCTCTCTCTCTCTCTTTCTATCATCTCACGACACGTATCTTATCACATATTTTTATTTCTTCTCTTCTATCTCTTTCAGTGTATAATTTGTTGTAAAAGATTGATATATAAATAACTCTACTCTAGTTGATATGCTACACTTTTGCTGTAACTTATAGGTAATATTTAGATTAACCTTTCTTTCACGGACTCGAACCACGAAGGGTATAAGTTGAATTAGTCCAAATTTTTATTGTCAACCGAATATAATTTTCCAATGAAAATTATAATACCTTTAGATGAGGGAATTCAATCCCTCTAGCCTCTTTTACGATGTTCTCTATATATCATTTATACTTTCATATCCCCCCGGGATCAGTCAGACATAGTCAATATAAGGAACTATTTGTGGATAAAACGTCATAGAACGAAGCAAGAAATTAATAGGCATACTATACCCAAAACAAAATTTTATTTCGCAAGAAACATTAGCCAGTTATCAAATATCGATCCACCACCTTTCTTAGCTGTGTCCTACACAAACATGAGAATTCTAAGTACTAATGGAGAGAAGTGGAACAAAAAATTCTTTCTCCAATCTCCAAGATTTTACCACGACACCAATAGGAACTTGCACAAAATCAAACAGCATAGGTAGGACATAGTTCTAACTTGCATAACCTCATTTTTGCTATTGCTTGCTCTTGGATTTTTTGGCTTGGTACTTCTTCCTATCTCTGAGCATACAAAGATCACCGTCACATATAAACTCTTTGGATTCCGAGGATTCAGAGACGCAGCAACAGCAAAAGAAAGACAAAGCCATGGACTGATAAAGCTTGAAGCCACAAGAAAGAAAATTAACAAAGTGGCTTGCTTATTTGCGATTCTGATGCTAGATATATATAATTTATGATATGAGCACACATTTTTATTACGTAGTTGGGGACAAGTAGCATACGAAAAGCATTAAAATAATGGTCAAAGATTGCACAATTTGTCGGTGTCAACAATCAAAACACGCCTTGCTTTGTTGACAACTTGTCAGGGACAAGAGTAGTTGCCACGAAACACGTTGAACTGGCATGGTAGCTGAAGAGAAATAATAGAAATGGATTAACTATATTTTAATCGCTACAAATAAAGTAAAATTTGCTTTTAGACCTTAAAAAATAAATCGTTTATTTATAGAAATGTGTCATATATAAGTCTCTGTTTTTATAGACGAGAGATTAAAAGAAGATTTTTTGTACATTTCATAAATGAGAAATAAAAAATAAACAATTTATTTTTAAGGGATTAAAAACAAATATTATCTTGTTAGGAGGAACTAAAAACACATATTTAATATAATATATTGTTAACATAGTTTTTGTTACGGATTATACCTAGGGACCAACCTGAGTTCAAGGCCTACTCTTTTTTCATGATTGACTATAGCAAACCATACTCGAAATTAAAGTCATCTTACCAGGGCCCTGTTATTTCCAACCCAGTTTTTACTATTTTCACCCCAACTTTTGTTTGTATTTTTTTATTCCAAAAATACCCTCGACAGAAACATTTGCCGTTGTGATTTTGTATAATGGAAACTCGTTTTCATTATGGTAGAGGGGGGTGCACCCATCTGTGCATAACAGAAACGAGTTTTCCTTATGTATGTATCCCAAATACATAACGAAAACGTGCTTCCATTATGTATTTGGAAATTAATTATTTATATTTATTAAATTCATTTATTTTTTTAAGGGACAAGCTTTTAATGGTTCATTGACATGTGAGCAGGGCACGCGTTTGAATCGGGGTGATTTGGACCCTTGATTTATTGTGTGCAATCTTGATTGTTTCTTTTCTTGACGCATATCACATTGCTTTAAATGATTCTCTGACTTGTGAACTAGGCATGTGGTTGAATTAGTGCGATCTAAACCCTCGATTTGGTACATTGGATCATTTTTTTTTCTGATGCAGAGGACAAAGCTTTTAATAATTCTCTAATGCGTGAATAAGACATGCACTTGAATCGGTGTGACCTGGACCCTTAATTTAGTCGGTGCAATCTCGACCATTTCTTTTTTTGATGCATATGATTCTCTAATGTGTGAACAGGATACGCACTAGTATAAAAGAGATGTGTGCTTTGAAGCACTTACCATTGCCTTTCTTTATAGCCATCTTCATTCCATATTGTTTATTCTCCTTTGAAGATGGACGAATTCCTTGCTGTGGTGTATTATGATGGTCACATGACAACAACATCTAAAAGGGTCTTGTTTCAATGTCCTCATGGTCCTGCTTTTCCTAGGGTCACTAAGGACATGACTGTTGTTGCTCTGAAGAAAAAAAATTCAGATACGATTGAAAGTAGCAAACAAATACTTGACATTCATTACCGTCAACCTATATCTTTAGAGGATGGTTGTGTTCATTACGGGTCTATGAACATTAAACACAATAAGGATGTAGTAAAGATGTTATCCATCTTTGCCCAATTTGCTAGGCTTGCGCTGATTGAGTTGTACGCTATGTTAGGCAGATCTCCTGAAGAGATCCTTGCTTATCTGCGTCGACCACAAATAGCCAAAAAGATCATTGTGTGCTTGCTTGAACCTAAGGCATCAATTAGCTCCAACAACCAAGCAACCATTAGTTTGAGTGAACCATGACGATGCACCTCGTTTACTGTTATTTGTATTTGTATCAAATCTATGTAAAAATGGCTTTATTTTATTGAATAATATTATTTATGTTGCGTTTATTTGCTTTTATTTATATCACATGCTATAATTGTAACAACGTAATACCAACAACGCAATAAGTGTGACATATATAAAACATGAATATCTACAAAATCTAAAAATATATACAATAAGATCCATACAAATGATATAAAACAATAATAAATAAAAATAAAAAGTCAATAATTGGAAGTGGACGTCTTCCTCTGCCTCTTCCTCTGATAGGTGCACTTGGAGGCCATGTGTGACTAAGTAATGGCCAATGCCTCCTGCAACATCCTATCATCACGCTCATGCCTTCAAGCACCATTCTTAGCTGCAGCATGCACTCCATAATGCTAGCAACTCTCTCCCACTGTGCTTACAAAAAAAGAAACGCAATCTTTTAATAAAAAAATGTGTCATTGACATCGTAAAAACACATTATAAAGGTATGAATACTTACCTCACATGAATGGGGGTTGCTGGACAAAGACTCCATCATAGGATGATCATGCCCGGGCTGCTACGACACAGGAACTCGTAGAATGCCTCTCAGAGGATCTCCTTACCATCAGAGGTATCAGATATGGATGAGAAACTTGGTAGAACCATTCAATATAGCCATTCGTGTAGGTCCATGGAGCCTTATACAACAACCATTTCTCTATCCACCATATGCGCCTCCCAGCCCTCCCAGTCATCAGACTGACTGGAAAACAATGGGTACTCAACAGGCAGAGGGCGAGGGATCCCTTGGATATAGCAAACTGCTTCAGGACCCTCTTCGATGGATAAGCGCATATATGGGTACAGCATCAGATGAAGCCTGAATAGAATGAGATCGCTTACAATAGTCGAACGACCCTGTGTGTGTCATATGGCACCTAGACAATGTCGTCCATCTGCAACTAGTCCAGCGCTTGTTTGGACCCTAGTGCAAGACTTATGCCCCTTGTTGCCTTCCACAGACAGAGGCGGGGAAGTTGCTTTGAGTAAGGGATGGTCAACTCTCTATCCACAACAGTGGGAAAGTGCTCGTAGATCCACACCTATAATCGGCAATTAAATTAAATTACATAAGCAAAATAAACCCTAAACAAATATAAGCCTAAAATACAAAATAGTACCATTAGTAGGCTTATGTATCCTCCAAACTGCATTGCAAACCGAAAGCTGGTAACGCTAAGCTGGTCGTAGAGGAAAGCCAGTGTAGCAAAACCCCATGAATATCTTGCACTGGATCGAAGATCGTGGAAGAGGTCTAGATAGTAGACCTAGACATGCATCGAGCTCTTGTCGGCGAATATCGTGCAACTGACAAGATGAAGTAGGTATGCTCTTGCAATGAATGTGGTCTCCCCAGCTGTGACGCGTGCGTCATATGTCTCCCTTAGTCAGGAAAATGTCACGCAAGCTCCTTTTGCCGTCGTAGCGTGTGCGTCAGTATACGTAATGCCTAGCTCGCTCATCAGTAACCTGATGGTGTCATCGCGATTGTAATAGGTGTGCTCATAAACCTTGCCTGTAATAGGCAAGTGCAAGAGACATGACACATCATCTAGGGTGATGGTCATCTCCCTTACTGGTAGGTGGAAGGAGTTGGTGTCCTTACGCCACCGCTAAACAAAGGCATAAACAATGCCTTTGTTGGCAGCAACATATCGTGCCTCTATAAGTTGGACAAGACCTAAACTCCACACTAGTTCCACCACTTGCGAGTGTGTAGGCATTGGTAATACTTTACCCTCTTGGCTGATCAGCCTGATCTCGAGGTGGGGTTGTTCGAGCCAAATATATCTTACAACATGGTCCTTATGGGACCTAAGTAGTGACAAGTCTACAAGACCTCCTCCAAATGGAGGTCCAACAATGTGATAAGCCAAATCAACCTAAGACATCCCTACCTTTGCCTCTTGTTCCTTAGGCTTTGGCTCAGGTACATTATCATGTTCATCCTCCTTATGCTACTATTACTGTCTATGCTACTCCTTAGCTATTGCAGCCTGTTTGGCTGCCGTGCAGATGCAGTCGGCAGTGGGCGCCTAGATGTGCCTAGCACATCATCTAGCAAAGGGCTTCGTCCAAGATGAGAGGCACCAAATCTCATGCGTGGCATAATAAACTTGAAGCAGTAATAATCATTTAACAGTTAGTAAACAATTACTAAATACTTAAAAGACAAAAAATATTATTAAAAGACAAAAAATATTCTAAGAATAAAAATAAATACATGATTAAAAGTATTCTAAAAAAATATTAATTAAAAGACAAAAAATAATTAAAGGACAAAAAAATATATTAAAAGACAAAAATATTCTAAGAGTAAAAAAAAAATACTATATTAAAAGTATTCTGAATTAAAAGAAAAAAATATTATTAAAAGACAAAAAATACTCTATCAAAAGTATTCTGAATTAAAGGAAAAAAATATTATTAAAAGACAAAAAATATTCTAAGAGTAAAAATAAATACACTATTAAAAGTATTCTAAAAAACTGTTAGTTAAAAGACAAAAAATAATTAAAGGACAAAAAAAATTATAAGAGTAAAAATAAATACATTATTAAAAGACAATGAATAAATTACAAATTACATAAACAATTTAAAAGACAAAAATAATTTAAAATAAATAATTTAAATCAAGTAAATAATTAAAAGAATAAAAAGAATAAAAAAAATAAAAAATGCATAATGGATTCACGATTCCGTAATGGGTCTTGGTTCATACATAACAAAATCACGATTTCATTAAATTGAAAAGTAAAAAAAAAAAAAAATACCAACCCATTGGAATACGATGCATTGTAGATATCATGGAGGTGAGTTGATTCTAGCGAGAATGGCAATAGTGGCGGGGTGAGGTGCTTCCGGTAGCGGCAGCATAGGGGGAAAGAGTTGGTCAAAACAAAAATGGGGGAGAATAGGTGAAAAGTGAGTGAAGAGTGAAGAGGGAAGGGGGGGGGGGGGGGGGGGGGGGGGGTTAAAAGGTTGGGGTAAAATTGTCAATTTACTTGTTTTTGAAGAAGAAAGAGGTGAAAAAAGAAAAAAAAAAGGGGTGAGAATAGCAAGAGCCATCTCACTACTCCAAGAATAACCTATAACTTCTATCCTTAGACCATGGGCCCTAAGTACAAAAATCTAGCCCTTCTCTACCCTTATAAATATGTGTGCATCAGTATTATAGGCACATTTATTACTACTATATTTTAAGTGGAATTCTTTGCTAACTTAAGCATGGAAATGACTTTGCAAATACCTTCACTATCGCTCATGCAATCCAAATTCGTGGAGCTTGGATCAACACACTTACATCTCAAGGACATTTATTCACCAATCTAGGCTGCCTAATTACTAGAGTCCAAATCACAACTATCACACTTTAGACAAAACAGTTTCTAATATTCTTTAAAAGCTCTTTCATTTAATGAAATTTATATAGAATTCACTGAACACGTGAATTTCATTGTCTATTTAATCAATCTCATTTCTAAAGTAGTGAGACGAGTGGGAATTTCAATTAATAGAAAGTAAAAAACATGTTTAATAGAGATTGTTAGAAAAGATATTGTTCACGTTCCTCCTGAACTATAGACATTACCTTAGTGAGTTACATGATACTTCAATAAGAAACTAATTGGTTAGTCAAATTGGTAGTGAAGAAAAAAAAGATAAACAAATCAATTTGGCCTCAACCCATATACATTTTAATTAAACATTAAGAATACTGCTACTTTAAAAAGTTGATGGTCAACGCTATATGTTAATTTTCATTACTATGATTATGTGTTGTCACATTGTATAAACTTACTAGTGTTGGTCTAACGATGAGAGATTTTGGTAGTTTGTATGAGGTTTTAGGTTCAAACTTCATTGTCACAGTTATATATCAAAAAAACATTATATAAAAAAATGTGTTGTCACATTATTGGGAAAAAAGAAAAATGTAATTTACTCTTTTCAATACTCTCCACATTATTTTTGAATAAATTACATCTAAGTCCTCCTCAATAAAATGTATGATCAGGTTATTTTGAAAAACTCATAAAATTTATTAAAATAATAAAACGTGGGTTAAAGAACGTACTAAAGTATACATAATAACTATAATATATGGTTAATGATGTAAAAATTATCAAAATTAAGTTCTGATCACCACAGACAAATTAAGCACAATTAAAATTTTTGAATTATTAAAATATTTTTTTTCCTCCAACTATTATTATGCTAACGGTTATATACTTGGTGTTTAACACTCAAAATAACTCATTTAGGGATATTGTGTCCAAGGGAAAAAAAATTAAGTTAAATTAAAAAGTTGGCCATTATATTTAACATTATTTTTCATTTTAGTTTTACATAAAAAAAAATTACATTTTGATCTCTACGTAAAAAAATATTTACAAATTAACTTTGTCGAAGTTATAATGATATTATTAGAAATTATAAGAAATAAAATGGAAAATGGTTTGCTAGGTGTAGGGGCAAAAATTTAGAACTTTTTTCTTCACGTGAAATTAGAAAGTGTAATTTTTTTTTTCATATAAGAAATCAAATAGAAAACAATATCAAATATATATATGAATCAAATTTAACACTATATTATTTTTGGTACGAACAACATGTATCTTTTACGAGTATTTAACACAGCTGCCTATTTAAGACTTGAATTTGAAACTATTGACTAAGCTGGAACAACTCCGCACCATTTGATCTATACACTCGGTGGTATTTAACACTATATTATAACTTCAGTAAAGACTAATTTATAAACATTTTTTCATGTACAAAGATTAATATGTAAAATATTTTCATATTAAAGATTAAAGCGAAAAAGTTCCCGTGTAGGGAAATTTTTTTTAATTTAACCAAAATGTTATAACAGTGTCCTAATTGAAATTTTGTTGAACACTTTTAGTAGAAGCTATACCATGTATAGGAAAGGTTTAATTATTTGGGAACCCCTCGCGATGTTGCTTATAGAAAACTCATAAATGGGGAATATTATATAGGAAGGGACGGAAAAAAAAAATTGTGGCTAAGGATTCATAGTAACTGAAGACAAATACTGTAGCATTTAAAACTCAAGAAAAAAGAGCACAGGTCAAAATAATAAATAGAGTAAATAATATTTGTACTGATAATGTAAAAAAAATAAAAATACACTTCAATTACAATCATCATGTATAATAAGTTTGTTTACTTCAAAAATTAATTATTTTAAAAGTCATAGCAATAACAAGTAATTTTTGATCATTAATAAGGTAAAATGACGTTGTATAGAAATTAAACTCTAATAAATAAAAAAGAAGATTTATATTGAGACTCAAGCTTCCAGTATAAGTCGAAGTCGTAGATTAAAGCATCTTTAGACAAATAAATTACTCAAATTAAAGGTCCATTAATTCATTTTCTCACACGATTGGATATCCTGCATTGATATAAATTCTAAGTCTAATTATTACTGAAACTTTGAGAATAACTTCTGTACAACATATAGGATAACGACATGCATTACTATTATTACTATATCAAACAAATGGGCATGGAAAAAGAAGGTGAATTAAATTTCATGAACCACTCTAACACCCAGCAGCCTGTTGATGACATGCAGAAGCAGAAGCATGAGCTTTAATTTCTATTCACAGCAGCGATGAGATCACCTTTTTGCAGAAAGACGAGAAAATGAAATCCTAAGGCTTTGCTTTCGTTTCTTGCTGGATGATGATCTTTTCCCTGAGCTTTCCTTCTGCTTGCTCAGAACACAAACATTTCCATCGCATATGTACCCTTTAGAATCAGGTGAGGACTCAGAAAAGCACCCAAAAATGTTTGATAGATACGAAGCCATTGGAAAACTCTTAACAATTGCAATATGTGTTGTGTGTATATATACAAAAGAGTGGTCGCTGGGGAATTAGGTATATGAGCAAAATTTGTGGTCAATGTTGGGTAGCTCATAAGTACGTACGTATGAAGTTTCCAAATGTAAATCGTTACTGTGCGTCAAATCGTTTGTCCAATTAATGATATATTATTTTGTATTAATTAAAACGCGTTAGACTGGTATTTGTCTTGCTTCTTTTTCTTTGCACGTGTTCACTTTTTTTTAATCCTTTTTCATATTAGTGGAAATGTACATTGAACTATTTTTTGAATAGTATGTACTACGAAGCTTGTTTGTATAAGATTTAGAGTAAATTACACTTGTACTCTCTCAGTAGGTTTTTTTTTAAAATGAGCTTGATACCTCTCCATTTTGAAGTACAATAGAAAACCTCTTCAAAGTGTGTGGAACATAACAGCCTCCCCTTGGCAGTTGGATGGCGTCAAAGACGTTAAAGGAAGTTCATCACGTGCTGCTCACATGAGGTTTAATGAACATTTATTCCCAAAACAACCTCAACCTCTTTGTTTAAATTAAACGAATTGGTTAAGGAGAAAACAGAGAAGGCGAAGCACTGTTCATGCGCGTCGCTACTTGTATCTGTGTGGGAAAGAGGACAACATCTTCGCTGCTTGTTTTAGTGGAAGCTATTGACTACAACATTCTTGTATCAACGTTCAAAAGAAGATAACATCTTTGTTGTATTGTGAATCACAACTGGTATGTGTCTTTGAAGCTATTCATTGTTACGTTTTATTGTGATGTCATTGTTTGAATGCTCAATGTGAGTTGTTGTATCCTTGTTATATCCATCTTTGAATCAGTTTAGTCATTTAAAGTGTCGTTCAAATTTTTTTGTTGCTTATTTTGTTGATAAGGTATTCGATAAAATGTCACAATCACGGGCAGCATCTTCGTCAAGTGTTAGTGGCGGTGGATTAAGAGTGAGACATCAAATGACATATTGTTACTGTGGAAGACCAGTGAAAATTAAGTGTAGTGGAATGGAAGCCAATCCAAATTAGCTGTTTTACATTATAGGATGATAGTATGTGATTATTTTGAGTGGTAAAAAGACATTGAAGATGAGTATAAGAAGCTGAAAATGAATATGGAATACATGAGAAGGGAGCTTAAAAAAGTGAAGACAAAATTGAAAGTTTTAGAAGAAAATTGTGAACGGTTGAAACAAAATGTTGTAATGTTCACCATTTTAATTGTAATTGTTGTTGGGATTTTAATTCTTGCAACTTTGTTTAACTCTTCCCTTAGGATAAAAATACACTACACCAACAGGATAAGATAGGCAATAGGATTAGGAAATCATATCTTATTGATGCATCAAACAACTTATTTTATAACAGGATAGGATAGGATATATCCTATCCTATCCTATCATATCACCAAACGGACCCTAAGAGATACATACTATAATAATGTACAAAGAATGATTAAAAGAACTAAAAAGTAAATTATAACTTAAGATGGTAGATGAATTTCTTCTCTTCTTAATAAATGTCATCATGTTGATGTATAAATTGTTCTAATTCTTTCTTCTTGGGATATTGAGGTTTCAATTTTTTTCCTTCTAAAATTGCATTCATCTATAAAAACTGCTTCTATTCATTAAGCTTGTCCACAAGAAAGAAATTTGAGATTGTGCAGTGACATCTTCATTCACACTTTCATTCATAAGTGCAGTCACATTAGCATTCACAGGTGCAGTGACATCAGTATTCACATGAGCATTCACAAACACATTTACAATAGCATTCTTAGGTTCCTTCAAAAACTCATCTCTATTCCTTCTCACATATAAATGAACATAGGTACAATTTTTATTGTCTGCAAACATTTGCAGCACATCAATATCATTCTTGAGGGGTAGAATTTTACCATCACTGCTGGACAGAAACCACAGCATGAATGGTTAACATGGTGCCAAACCATTATCTTTAGCTAACTCATTTACCGCATCATGAGCATCAAATATCCCAAATTGGGCAAGATCAATCTTACGTATCTTATTTAGTTCGCTAGTTTTCTTGGTAAAGTAGACCAAGATATCCATGTTACCAGGTTTAGGGCCCAAATAATCATTGTCATCTATGTTGTTTCCTGCCCCATTACAACAAGGAAAAGTTAGTTAGTATGTGGTCCCAAATGGGTAGCCCACTAATAGACAAAAAAAAAAAACCCTAGATATACAACTCAGTGGTTTCCCAACAAAACCCCACTCACACAAAGACAAAAAAAAACCCCCTAAATATACAACTCAATGGTCCCCCAACAAAACCCCACTCAAAAGACTTCAGAAATAGGTTCAAATCCCCATTGAATTATTACCTCCAAATGTTGTTTCGAATCAGAAGATTTAAAGTTCACTCCGTCCCTTTTTCGCTTTGTCATGACTACGGCTCTTTGCTTTGTAGCAACAAACACAGGCTGATCACTCTAACTTCACTTCTTCCCTTCTTCGAAGAACCCAAATCCATTAAGAAGTTCCTTTTCTACTACCTACTTTTTTCAGATACCGACTTCGAATGTTACACAATACCTACTTGTTTTGGTTTCGCTTAAGTGATATGGGATATATTTGTCATTTAACCATATGCTAAAAATGTTTGTTAACTCTGTTTGTACGAGTGGCCAAAAGTAATGCGTCAAAACAGAGGAGTATCGGGTGCATTTAAAAAAAACTGAGGAGTGTGAATGAATTTACTCTAAGATTTAATACTCGTTGCAACCTTGCACTCATTTGAAAGGAAAGTTATCTTCACATCTTTTGTGGAGCGTGAAAATGGACAGAAAAAAGAAGGAGATAGAAAGGAGAAAAAAAGAAAGAAAATAAGAGATGTGGTATGTGACAAAAACAAAGAAAAATAAAAAAAATAAATGCAAAGAGAATAGGAAAAAATGGGTGTTAGAATCTTGTTCTTCTCTTCCCTGTTTCTTATTTTCCTCTCTTTCTCTCTTCCGATCTTTGCTCATTTATGATCAATGATTGCCACAGCCATGACGACAACGCCATGGCTACGGCGGGGCCACAACGTCGCTCTCCACCCCCTCATCGACCTTGCCTACTCGTCCTTCTCTCCCCTTCCTGCATCTCTGTCTCCCTTGCCTCCTTTCACTCACTGTTGGCCACATAGCGATGAAACCCCTCTTTTTTTTTTTTTTTTTCACGTAGCTACAGTTGCTAAGGTTCAAACCTTTTACTCTTTCTCTCAAATTGGGACCAAGTCCCTGTTGAAATCGAATTAGGCTTGGCACAAAGTGTGCTTCTACCTCACTTTTTTTCTCACTATTTGGATTTGCTTGGTCCACTGCCATTTATGTTTAATATTGTAACACCCCTATTTTTGCACATCAGATTATTTTCTTAATTATTCTGTATTTATTTTTGGAGAACTAGATGGAAATATAAAAAATTTGATTCCTACAGTTATGTAATACTTAGTTTAGATTTTTAATAAATTTTTGGGGAATTGAACTCAAAAAGGGTAAAATGACTATTTTACCCCTAAAAAGATTGGATAATTGAGAAAATAGATAAAAATAGTTAAAAGTGTCTAAAATTTATTTTTAGGTCATTTATGTGCTTAGAATAATTAATAATAATTTTAGAAATTTTTTAGGAATTTATTAAGACAATTTTTGTGAAATGATCAAAATACCCCTAGTTGACTACAAGAGCAAGCCAGAGACTTTTTGACTTCAAAGTATTTTAAAAATTTTATACTAGATATATTTTAATTATAAAAATTTTATTTTGAAAGAAAAATAGTGAAAAATGTAACACTCTTATTTCAGTTTTTTAACTATTTTTCTAATATTTGGCTGTTTAATTCTGAAAAATCAGGAGGAAATTTCAAAATTCTGATCCACATCATTACACCTAGAATTTCAAGAGCATTTTAATAGTTATTTTTAATAATTTTTTCGAGTTAGAGCCCGGAAAAATTAGAAAATAACGATTTTGTCCCTATTTTTTAACATTAAGGATTGACATGAGAAAAAGATTCAATTGACATTAAAATATCAATTTGAGCTTGGAATCATGTCATATATATTAAAATATAATTTTAAATTTTTTTTGGAAATTTTCATGAATTCCTGTATAAAATGACCAAAATGCCCTTAGGTGTCTAATAAGCTAGCTGGTATTGGTTTGACATCCAAAAAATGGTGAAAATTTTAATTTCAATTTATTTATAGGTGAAATATTTAATGTTAAATTTTTCATAAAAATTTTGGTATTTATTGAATTAAAATGGATTTATTATGATTTTTTTAGCTTAAAAATTCAAAATAAATAGATAAAATTTGAAATAAATTAATAAAAATTTAAATTAATTATTAGAAATTTATTTTTGGTGAAAAATAATGTATTTTTTCCATTTTTTCATTAAAATGCATTATTTTGATATTAAAAGCTAATTTTTCAAGTTTAAGCGATTTTATTGGTACTAGTTAATGCACTTACAGATAAAATTTACTCTGAGGAGCTTGAGAACAGCTCATATAGCACGTCCCCAAGCCTAGGAGGGGTGATTCACCAACCCAAATGGGGTATGTGTCCCTAAATTGGATTAAAAATAAATAAATAAAATTGATTTATGACATAATAATGACATAATGGATGATGTAAATGGTGGGAAACCTAAGCCTCCTCTTTCTCTATAAATACCTCCATTTATGAAGAAGATTTTCACCATTCTTCTCCTCCATAAGCTAGAGAGCCTCTCTCTCTAAAATTTTCTCTCTCTAGAAATTTTTCTTATTTAGTTTTTATGTTAAAATTTTGGTAGTTTTCAACTAGTAGAATTTCTCCTCCTAGAAGCTTTGCACCAACAATTCCATCCTCTTCATCAACCACCTTAGAGGTAATGGGGCGAGTGGGGTTAATTCTAAATATTGTCACTTTGCATGTTGATATGAAAGGTTTTCCCCTAAACTCGTTTAGGCTTAAGTTTTATTATTATTATTTTATGTTAAACTTGAATTTTTGCTAAGTTGTTACTCTATCCAAATTTAGATTATTAAATTATAATTGTTAAGTTGTTACTCCGCTCAAATTTAAATTATTAAAATGCATTTGCTAAGCTGTTACTCAGCTCAAATTTAGAAAATTAAAATATATTTATTTAGTTGTTTTTCTGTCAAAATTTTAGTAATTAAACTATAATTACTATGTCGTTATTTTGTTAAAATTTTAGGTATTGTGCAATTTCTGCAATATAAGACAGAAATATTGATTTTACTAATGCTCAAATTAAATGAAACCAGGGAAACCTCTGTTTGAGAAATTAGGAAGTGATAAATTAGTGAGTAATGTAAAGCAAGTGACATGTAGTGACATAGCACCCATCTAGGGAAGCTACAGTTTGGTATATTGTGGGATGAAAGGCAGGGACTTATGGTTAGGTCTAGAGGGTATGGTATCAAGTGGTGAGCGTTCTAATGACCAAGATAGCGCTCTTGAGCCAGGATAATCACGTAACCAACTTGATAACCCTAACAACTGCTCAGCATCGCTAGGATTGGGGAGAGTATACATCTATAAATGGATATCCTAAATTATTATTTTGTTCCTCAATGATGATGAGGGCTGTACCATGTAATGATGTTGAGAAAGGTATATGTACTCCCAGTCACTTCTCAGGTTCTGTTAAGTGTAACGACCCAACTGTCGCCACTAAATATACACCACATACTCCATATTAGGTGAATAAAATCAATCATAGCAAATCTGTACACACACACACACACACACACACACATATATATATGTATATATATAGATCAATACATATCAACTGAGAGATCCATCTATCTCTCCTAGTACCATACATGCACATCGGTATATCTTTCATCATCATATCATATCAATAATGGGACAACACCAACCTATATCAAAGATATCAAAATATACAAGTGTCGGGGAAACGAAATACAAAACTCACTCCCTATAATTGGTTAATCTATACAATCCCTTAAAAAAAAAAAAATTATACAAAACAACACTTCCAAAACAAAAAGGTTGCCTCGCAAGCAACTCCACCATCATCTCTGAGCAACCAGGTCCACTGAAGCCTCACCGTTTGCTTTCATGCCATAGGACGTGATCATCACAGGTACATCAGCACAAGCAGCAACAACAGGACAACCAACAACAACAAAACACGGCAAGGGTAAGCTTACTACAACAATGGCATAACATATAATCATGGAGATCATCAATAATTTAAAACATTCAATCACGAGTAATCACCAACAATTCACAACATTCAATTACGAGTATATAGCATCTCATCATACATCTAGAGTCCTCAACGTCTACACACAAAAATATTCATATAGAAAGGTTCTCAAGTCAGGACTCCACATTTCATCACAATCACCTCAACTATGTCAATGCATGATGACACGACTCTCAAGAGATTTACAACATATCAGGCGATCAGCCAGGTCTCACCCACTACTGTGGCTTATCTAAGCACCATTCAGGGATTGTCAAACTCTGATATGCGGATAAGCTTAGTGGTTTGTCAGGATAAGTGTATGTGGGTGGTGGCTTACCGCAACATAAGGCCTGCATCACCTTGGCCTCCTGCAGAGTCGCCCATCCACTCATCTCTAAAGGCCCATCATCAGCTGCCTCACGTCTTATCCAGCACTAGGTTGGAGACCTATCTAAGTACCAACTCTAGTCACCATCCAATTTATGTGCCTACCCGCACCCTTGCATGAGGTCCATCGTCAGCTACCTTAGTCGCCAACTATGCATGAATGCATGTACTACACACCATCAACTACTTAACCATAACCAATAAACATACGACATATATATGTATATCAATACAACTAGTGGCAAAGAGGTCCATCATCAGCTACCTCACATTACCACTCAACATCCATCAACACTATATTGGCCCAAAACTGGCCTCAATCATAATCAATAGGTAAGGCCCTATCTAAGCAGCCTACCTTGAGAGAAACAATATCATACATTATAAGTGAATGTCCTATCTAAGCAACCTTCCACTCAACTACCACTTTCCAACAATTTATCATACAACTCCACAATGATAATAAAGAAAACCAAGAATCCAGTTTAGAATCATAACAACATGTGGAGGTCCTATCTAAGCAACCTTCCACTTTAACAACATATCCAACAATCTAAAAGTGGTTGAAACAATCAACCTCACAAACCATTAACAACTTCACTCATGGCAATTCATTATATGATGACACAAACATCCTCAACAATCAAGTATACAATATGAATTGGCCTTTCTTGTGGAGTTTTAACATTTTTCCAAAGTTCCCAATTATTATACTAAACATTAAACCAATAGCATTCAACCCCATCTTTATGTTTCTTAAAATTTCAACTTTAATGGTCCATACATGGCATCACAAAATTGACACAAAGCATCTCAAAAATAGGGGAGAATTAGGGGTTTTGTCGCCTAGCGCTGTACTCACAGAGAGCATTAGCAAAAATCGGAGAAAATGTTGCCCGATGTTACTTTTTGTCGCTCGGCAACAAAATCCATCACTATAGGCAAAATTTTTGTCGCTAAACTAAAATTCTGTCGCTAATTGACAACATTTCAGACAACATCCTGTCAGCTGTCGCCCGGCGACATAAACTAACTCCTTGACATCGAATCGCGATTTCTGCAGTTGTAGGAAAGATGACCCACTGCTATTCTTGACATAATCAATCCATCCCAAGCACCACAAAACAATTCTAGACACTTTAAATACATTCTTAACCGATTACATTTTGATTTCTCCTATCAATTATCCACAAATTTTGAAAACCCTTTTCAAAACCCATTTTGTCAAAAACGCACCCCAACTCAGGCACAACCAGATTTGGAACGAATCCAAGGTAAGATTCACACAAAATCATGCTCATACATCACAAATATACAAGTGTAAGCTTCCCTTATCTCTTGGAGCTTCTGAATCCGAGCTTGGAAAAGGGAAAAGTGAGAAAACCTAACTCTTGAGCCAAACCTTCAGAGCAACCACCACTCCTCACCAAAAGATAGAAAGGCTACGAATTTTGCCTCTACGCAGTGGGTTTGAGAGAATTTTGAGAGAGGGAAAGAAGAGAGAAACAGGAGAGACGAGAGAATGAGAGAAGGAGGGGGATGGGAAAAATGAGAGAAATGAGAAGGGGAGGGGGTTTTATATTTTGAAACCCTCCCTAGGCCTTACAAGGCTTCAGGTCCACTAAAGCTCAGGGTTCGTCTATTTACTCTTCAAAACTCACAACGGTTCTCACTTAACTATTTTTCTCTCAACAACCTAAACCAATATCAACAACACTCTCAATTTGGCTCAAGCACATTTGTCTCAATTCCCTGAACTCATATAGGAATTCCAAGTTTACAACATACAACTAACACCATCCAACAACAATTAACAACAATCCACTCATTTTTTTTTAAACACCATAGTCACATATTAATTTTTCACTTTTAGTTATTAAACCACTAAATCATGCATTAAGAAAACACATTGTTACATTAAGAACTATTACCCACTAATAAAAAGTATGGATCCATATCGAGTCAAGAATAGTATAACATAGAATAAACTTTAGGTTCTCCTTTTATTGTCAATTGTGTTTTATCTATATTGTGTGGTAGAATTCCTACCATGCATGTAAAAGTGATATTAGAACTAGGGATGGCAAAAATACCCGTGCTCACAGATATCCGCGAATAAAATCCGTCACGGGTAGAAAATGGGTACTTTAAATGGATACCTGCGGATATTCTAAACGGGTATACTTGCTACCCGTTTATTAACGGGGCGGGTACGGATATCATGGTACCCATGCCCGCAATTATATATTTACTTAAATACCCTTACATATTAATATAGATAAAATTACATAAATTTATTCAAAATTTTCAAAAAGATTGTTCATTATGAGAGAAATCTTATACAATTATATTACAAGAGAAAAAGAACATAAATTTGTGAGCATTTAAACTATATTCTTTTTAGAAAAATTGTTAGGATAATTAAAATTTATGTTTAAAGTGATTATTTTAAATTATAACTCTTTAATTTATAAATTTAAATTTATAAATTCAAAGTGATATTTGCAACACTTTATAATTGTCCACAACACATAAAATAAATTTGTTATTTTTATTTTATTTTTTAAAAATACCCGCGGATATCCACAGATATTAAAAATATTTGCGGGTATCCACTTAATGGATACCCTGCGCGGGTAATGGGGCGGGTACAGGTATAAATTTTATCGAGCGGGGCAGGTAGCGGGTAGCTACTACCTGTACCGGCCCGCCCCGCCCCGTTGACATCCCTAATTAGAACAAACCACCTCACTCCATTATTTTTCATTTTATGCATGATTGATCGCGGTTAATGAAGACCCAGCTGTTGATGAGGAATTATAGGGCTAGTCTGATAGTTTATTATTTTATGGGATAAGGGTAGATGGACACTGCTTTGATTAGGATCTTTTTGATGTATTGGGAATAAGTAGTAACAATTTTGATGTATATTTTGATCTTCCTGTATTTCAGTAATTTTTTTGATTATGAAATCATGATGTACAGTTTTACAATGAATACATACAGATTTTATTTTTTTTACAACCGCTTTCAAATTTGGTTAAATTTACAAATTTTCTATTATTAAAAGCGGAGAAAAATTTTACTCGCATTAGTATTCATTTAAAATCAACAACTAATTAATTAAGTAAATAAGTATGAGTTATATACAGTGTGAATGGGTGTCACAAATATGGTCTCAGTTTATTTTGTTTTTTGCTTGAGAAATTATAAATGTGTGATTATCAATATTTGTTTTTACATGAAGAATTTGGTGAAAAGGGACTGGCTAGTAAAAATAATTGATAAAAAAAATTATGTATATTCTAATTTATACTTCACCTTATAAAAATTCAAAATTGACGATAACTATATAGTTATAATAAACAACATATATAGTTATAATAAACAAAATATTTTGTAATCATGATAGAACAATTAAGATAAAAAAATGTCTATAATTAAAAATAACAAATATAAATCTTTATAAAAAAAGGGGTTGATTGGATGTCACATTTTCTCAACCTTTAAAATTTTTGAGGACACAAGTTGTGACAATTTGATGTGCTCAAATTTCTCCCCTAATTAATGATAATCATTAGTAATAATAATTAACTATGATACTCCTTCCCAAAATAAATTCCTTTAACGATAATAATCATCATAACTAATATTGACTAAAATAACTTCATAATTAGGATCAATTCTTTATAATTCAATTTAAATTAACAATAATAATAACAAAATCTTAAATGGAGAAAGGGTTAATTGAATGCGACATCTTCTTAATCTTGAGATGTTGAGGCACAAGTTGTACAACTTGATGTTTTAAGTCTCTTCTCTAAAAATAAAATATGCTAAACCAAATTAAATTACTTTAAAAAATAATAATAATTATAATATAATAAAAATATTAAATCAATATTAAAATAACAAATTGGCTTGGGTGTACATCTCTGTCAATTTTATATTTTTAGAACGTATGAGTCGCGACAATCCAGAAATCCTAAAATTCAATTAAATAATAAAAAAAAATCAACACACAAATATCTTTTTTACTAAAAAAACTACATGAGTCTGATTCTTCATTGTATCGAGGCATACGTAGGAGCAGGGGACCACTCCTATCAATCTCAAAATTAATAAAATTTAAAATAAAACAAAACTATTTTTTTATAATAAATAAAATCTTCCTTTTCATTGTAATTAATTTTAAGGTGAGATAAATATTTTAAGAGTTATTAATAATTTGTTTAATTAATTAGAGGTAACCGTCTTTATGACAGATGTCGTAAGGTGTTAATACCTTCCCTACACATAAATGATTCCCAAATCCAAATTTGGTTTTTAAAGACTATTTTCTAATGTTTTTTCTTAATAAATATTGATAGCGAATCCTTGTTTTTAAAAATATTTTTCACCGTCCTGCCATGACCCTGGTTGTGACAAAAATTAAAATATTTTAAAAAAAATTATCATTCACACTTCCCTGATTAATGCCAGATTAAAAGTTAAGGAAAATAATCTTTTTAGTTTTCACATCCCAAAAAGAGTGTTACAAATGGAAGTCTAAGTATAAAGGAGAGAGCACAACCAAAGTTAAAACTAAAGAGAACTCAAGAAGTTAGTCAAGTGAAAGAAAACAATCTCTTATTTGAAGGGTATTAAGATAAAGTCATTTGTAACTATTTTGAGTTTGGAGACTTGTTCTATCTTGAATTGAGATTTCATCTCCCTAAAATTTTTGTTACGAAAAAGAGAGTTAAAACTACAGAAAGAGAGAGATGCAGAGACAGCGAAGGGTGTAAGGGAAGTGCATTAAAGTTGGAGTAAAAAAATTCCACTCTTTTAAAGTGAGAAAATAAACTAGACTCTACCATTGATTTAAATTGAAGTACCTCATAATCTTAATTAATTTTAAATCAATGAAAATACACTCTCACTTCCGTACAAGGTGATACAAAAAGGCAAAAAGTTTCCCACACCATTTGGTTGATATTCCTCCATGACAGTTAGTATGGACAACTTTTTTAGTCACATATTTATAGAAAACTTTTGAAATTCTTAGTTCTTAAATTTATTTAGTTTTTTACTTAATTTTTTTTTATAGTGAAAATTTCTTTTATATTAGGATTTCAAATTCTCAAATCACAAATTTAATTAATTTTAATTTTTTTACATTAAATTTCCCCCAAACTTAAGTTATTTATATTTTTTCACTTAAATTAAAAAATTACTTGTGTAATATGCAAGAAACTTAAGTAAAATTATGCACATAACTGAATGAGATTTTAACACTAATATATTGGTCCGACGAAAGTGTCTTGAATATTCCTTTATGTTATCTTGAAATTGTCACATATCAAGTGGGAGGATACTGTATATATAAAAGAAAAAAATAATAAAAATTTAGCAAAAAGTCACAGTTCAATCAATGGAAATTAAATTAAAAAGAAACATTTGCTTGGTATTAATAGATGATGACTATTTATAGGATGAATTCAAAATCACCTATCTGGCTTTCAAATTAAAAACAACGAATGATTTTTAAATAATAATATATTTTTTTTCTGAAAATAGATTTTTAATTAAAAATAAGAAGAAAAAAACTATGAAGAAACAAGTAATTTAATTTCCCTAGCATTGAGTCAAAACATAGTGGTTGACAACAAAAAATGCAATTCAAGTAGCTCACGTATTCATGCAACAACGAGATAATAGTTTTGGTTAACATTTCAAAGACATATCACATCAAATGACAAAGCAAAGAGGGGTTAGCTAGTTACCTCTCTTTTTCAACTTCATAACTGTTTAAATAATATTATAGCATCCAATAAATTATGTCATCCATTATTACGCGGTAACTGATACATTATATTTTATTTTTTTACAAAATATAAAATGCTACGACTTACACGGATCAGAAAAACAAAATATTATATTGCTTTTTAAAATTTGGACATCTGCGTTATAACTTTGCACTTGCATTAGTGGCTGGATCATAATGTTAGGTTGCAGCTGGGTTACGAGATTGATCAATAGCCCGTGTTGTTAGGTTTCATTACGTGGCTCACAAGGAATGCTCGCACCAGGTTTGTCTATGAGCATCATCCTTTGGGCCCATTACATGCTTCATCCACTTTAATAAGGTAACTTTGTGATATTCCTACTCTGGCGTTAGGTTCAAGTAAAGAATTACTAAGATTTGATTCAGGAAAGAATATAAGGAAACTAGCAGAATCTATCTTTTATAAATGAGAAGGCGAATAGTCTTCAAAGTATTTTGGAGGGCCAAAAGAATAAGGAACAGAATCATTCGTTCCAAGTGGAGATATAAAAGCTCAATTTTCTTCGGCAGACTAGGGGTAAACGTTGAGTGCTAACTCGTTTGCGTATATTTTGATTTGATGGGTATGAAATTATCTTTCTTTGCAGTTCGACTACCAAGAAAACAGCGTGACAAACGTACATAGACAATCTCAACCAGGTAACACATAATATTTCAAGCCTTTTCTATCTTAAAATTTTCATACTGCCATAATCTATTTCATTTTGGACTATACTTCTCCACACACCACAAACGCATAAAGTTTGTTTGTTATTTATTAACATCACCCTTTAAGTTACCATTTTTATATTGTTTTAAAATTGTTAAATCCTCAGTTCAGTTATTTAAGTTACGACATTTAAATTATGAATACGTGGATTCACTATTCCATATAATGTAATATGTTCTCTCCTTTTTTTTTATTTCTTTATTCACTCCCTCCTCCTTACAAAGCTTATTATCCCTTGAAGAAAAAAAAGTTATAGCATAAAACACTTGAATTTTCAACTAATATAAGAGACTTATTTACATCACCAAAATACATTATATTTGAGGAATAGATGCATTCAACCACAAAAAAATTATCAAATGCATAACTTCATCTACATATGAATATATATTCTCAGTGCAGTAGAGAAATTTATATTCAAAATTTACTAATTATATCACTTTTTGAAGTATTTCTTTAAGTAAATCCATTACTATGTAATAAAAGAAAGACCTTCGTATGCCGAGTGTCAATTATACAACAAAATTTTTCCCATTCATAATAAAAGGCCTCTCACTTAATATGTCTCCTATTAATAATTAATATCCAATATTTTACATTAACACTATTTAATTAATTTTCTAATTATATTTTGGGTAATTATTTTAAGCGAAAAAAAAATCTTGTGATTTTGAAATAGACCCAATGATATTTAACATAATTGTTTTAAAAATTGATTTTTTAAGTGTTCTTTTTGGATATTAATGAAATACATAACAAATTTATGATAATCAATATATAAATTAACTGATTTGAATTTTAAAAAATATATTTTAAAATGTTAAAATTAATGTTACATATTCATCTTTATCTTTGTCAATTAGTTGTCAAGACCATTGAATATATTCAAGTGCTCTACAATACTTTGGTCACCTTGGCTTTATTATTCTATGTTTTCTTTTGTATCATGAATTCGTGTGTAGAGCACAACAATTCATAAGTGTTCATATATGCAAACACATGTTTGAATGAACTTCTACCGATGTATTTCCCAAACACGGTTACAATTTTTCAATTTAGAAGCACCCAATTTTTATCAATATTCCATTCTAGTTTGTTTTTGCAAGTAATAGGCTCATAGAAATGCTTGTAGTAAGATGAGGAACAGGTAGTTGAATCAGAAAATTAAGAATTGATGTAGAAAACGTGACAAAATTAAGGCCGACCAAATAAGGAAGATGAATTGGAACCCTGGTTTTATTAAAATTTTAATTGGATTTATTTTATTTTATTTTATTAAATTTAAAGTTTGTTGAGAATTGCATGTTTTCTATTTAGAACGAATGAAACTTGAAACATATATAAATCTACGATTTTGAATTGAATTAATTTAATTGAGATTCTTCTATTTTGAATATTTTATAAAGAATATCTAGAATATAGTAAAATATAAAATACGAAATAAAGAATTAATTTATAATAAATATAATTTTTAGCAATATTTGTATCGTCAAAATTCATGATTCATGTTCGAAAAATTCATAGTACTAGATATATTGAATCGAGAAAAAAAATAATTCTTTCAGTTAAAAATTAAAAAGAAGAGAGAGAGAGAAGGTTAAAGCTGGGAAATATATTTACCCAAATTCCTTTTCCTATTTAAAAGATGAGTTAAATAAAATTTTTAGTTGATAAAAAAAATTACACTATCCAAAACTTGGCTACATACGAATGAGTTAGATTCACAGTTGCATTACATAGAAAATCTCACGTATATTATATTTTGGCGGCTTAATAGATGAGTTTGAGATAACTTTCAAAATTTATATCCAATTTCAAATTTTTTATATCTCAACTCTGAATAAAATGAAAACATTATCGTCACAAGCCTAAACTTAAAAAATTTAGAACTAAAGTGAGGCTATTGTGATAAAGTCACTTTATTAACTAATGGAGAAATGTTAGTTAACGTCTTAAAACAGTGATTAAAGAATTAAAGATATTTTTTTTGTGAAAAATCTTGCCAATATACCTTTTTTGTGATCTTCAATACAATATCATCATAATTTTTAATTTAAAATTTCTAATTATTAATTTCTTCATAATTACTTAAGTCTTTCGTTAATAAGACTCTTAATTAATTATTAGGTGCAAATTTGATTTCTGTTGAGTTTTATATATTCTTCTTGTCTCCGTATGGTAAGAAGTTAATAAAAGAACCACTATTTCAGCTTTGTGTAAAAGCACAGCGGAGTTTCATTTGAAGTAAAAAAATAAGACATACACCAACAAGCAACTACATTGATATATATTCTTGCTGCTCCATTCAACATCTCTATGGAATCTTCTCGTGTAGAAATATTATTGAATATAATTGAGGATCTAAGACGCGAGCAGGAGCCGGAGCAGCAGTTCCCCTATGGCTATGGCAGAAGATTAATTGACCAGATTAACACGCTGGAACGGATTGGGTTTGCCAGGCAGGAGGCGAATAACATACTGGTGAGAATTTATCACTGTTAAACAATTCATGAATAAGTGATTAAATTTAGTCACAATATTTTTCTTCTCTAATTCTGAGGTCATTGAATTTTAGCAACATTTTTTTTAATTATATTTAAATTCTTCTTTACCGATTTTAATTTACCTGATATATTAACCCCTATATGCTTTTGGAATTTATTGGGTATAATTATTAATCGATTTGCATTATAGCATATAACTGAAGATAATTTTCCAATGTTTTTGTGTGACGATATATGAAATTTCGAAAGGAATAATAGTCCTTGAATGCAAACACCAACACATTCTTAAAAAATAACTTACTAATTTATGGTGACAAATTACTACATCCATCTGTTTGTGTATATCATAAAAAAATTTATTTCTATTTATTTGTTATTTTAAAATTTTAACATAGCATTAATTATTATTTTCTTAATTATGCTCATACAAAAAGAGGGAAAGAAACAATAGTGCATGCATGATATGTCAAAATAATAAATGAGAGAAATAGAAGACATATATATAAATATATATATATATTAAGAAACTATATATACATAATTTTAATATGCACAGATAATTATGTTTATGTTATAACTTTAAATGATAGATAAAAAGATGGAAGTGATTCATTCATCATATAGATGGAAGCTGCTACACTCCCCGGGAAATGTTTGCAATTGCATGCCTTTTACAGGACTCTTGATACATATTTGTAAAGTTGTTTAGTAAAGATAAGACAGGAATATCAGCTTTTCATATAAAAAGAAAAATAATGTTAAATGAAGTGAAGGATTATCATTGAAAAGAAATGTGAAAAACTAATGAAGTTCTTTAACGATAATTCAACAAATGATCTTAGAATAAATTCTACAGAGTAAAGCATATCCAATGATACATATAAAATTTCACACCTTAGCGTTTTAATTTAATTAAGAGTTTAATTAATATTTTAAATTTATTTAGTCACACAAATAAATTAAATGAAAATTTGCCACTTTTATCAGGTTCTTTTCTTCTTTATAAAGAGAATATATAAATTTATAATTATTTTTTATAATCTTCTCAATATATATTTACAAGACAAAAGAATAAAATAAACTAAAGAGATGATTAAATAAAATGAATCAAATTCTTTCTATAAGCTAAAATTAACTTATGCATATTAACCTTTTTAGAATTTCACTCACTATGTTTTAAAAATTGGACAAGCTAGTTTGATTGGAAAATTGGTGATGATGAACTGATCCAATATCCAATCCAAATAAATCACAAAACTGGACTAGAAAGAATAGGTCAAATATAAGAAAATTGGTAAAAAAAAATAGTAAAATATACAAAAACTAGCAAAAACCAATTCAAAATAGGTTAGTGTCGTAAAATTATGAGATATTATGTTTCTTTAATATTATTTTATGTATTATTTAATTTATTATTATTATATTAATATGTGTTTAGTTCAACTACAACCATTAAACCTTAAATCAAGGTCTTGATTTATTTCATGACTAGTCTAGTTTTAAAAACATTACTTGCTCATTTAACTTTTTTAAAAATACATATAAAGTTTATATAGTTCAACATTTTTGCTTTAAAAAATTTGTAAGACAGAGATTATATAATTGAAAAACTTGCATAGATTAGAGACCCCCTTTTAACTATTCACATCTTTTCCTTACCCAAATGACCTTCCATTGTGTCATACATATGCATATCCTTCATGCTACTATCCTCGTTTTATATATAATTTTTCATCTCCCACATTTTCCATAGATCTATTATGATCTTCTTCCATTTGCATAAGAAATTGCTCATAGGAGTTCTTATTCTCTCTCAATAGTCCTCCACAACCATCCACTCCTAAGCACTCTTAGGGGATGAACTTTGTTGTTTTCCTAACTTCCATTTTGCTTCATTGTAGTAAATTCCTTTTCGTTACTTCCCTTGAATAGCCGTCTGTTTTAATTTTTCTAAATTAAATATACAGTAATTTATAACTAATCACACTGTCCTCTCATAAAGTTAGAACTAATTTTTATTATACTGTAGTTATTTTAAAATAATACCTCCCTCCCTTATTTTACACATATTTTTATACCTTGAAGTCCATTGATTTTGGAAAACACTACACATTTATGTTGCTTTTACATAGAAATTATACACACATAATTCTTAAAAATAACAAAATAATTAAGGGAGAAAATTATAATTTGCAAACAAGCAGGGTATAAGGGTAATTAACACTAATATCAAAGAGGTTAATGTAATTATCCCTATAAATTATAAATAGAATGATATATGATTTATCAACTTTTTACATAATATTTGTATTTTCTTTTCAATAGCCTTTGGTATGATTGCGATATAACATATTGCTATCTTACTGAACGCATAGATTAGTTGATAGAAACTGTTTTAGCTTAAATAATTGTCTTTAATTCTTAAGAATGCAGTTGCATTAAAACTCAGTCAGAAAAGTTTTATCCTATTTAGTGACACTACCTCTTGTTTAATCCAATTAAATTGACACCTAATTAAAGATGTCTGAATATTAATGCCTCAAACAAAAAAATATAATACATTACTATATATAATTGATTTCATTATTGACTATGTATGATATTTATTTAAATTAAAAAAAAATGACGTAAACTTAATGATATAACCTTAAACATAAACTTATACTGAATTTTTTCTGCAGTAATAATCCATCCCGTCATTTTTCATGGCTCCAATAGGCATAAATATGAGAAATTAAAAATAATAAAGTTTTAACTCTTTAAACGAAAAATGAAAAGAGAGTCATGGAGTGAAAGAGAACATGAAGAAATTGATATCTTGACAGCTTGTTTGACCAAGGAAGAGTAAAAATGACAGAAAAGAAAGACTAAAATTGCAATAATATACATCAATTGCTAGTAGTGGTGAATACTAAAAAATCAATAAATAAAAAGCATTTATTGAAAATCACAAAAAAAATGCACTAGATATCAAGTAAAGTTGTGCAGTGATATTTTTTAATAAAAAATTTTCATTTTTATTTCTTATTAATGTTTTAAACACTTCTTATTATTCTTTTATTTTTTTGTTTTCTTTTTCCCTTGATTTTCTCTCTTTCCTTAATTAATCCTTATTTGATTACATATCAACAACCTCAAGAAGAATAACCTTGGATGGTACAGGTGGCATCTGATCTACTTCGAGAAGTTAATGAAGCCACAATTACAATTGAACTTCCCGAAACAAAGAAAGCGTATTTTGAAGACTTACCCAATTTAAAGAGTTTTTCTTCCGGAGACATTGTTGAATGGCCATCCTTGGAGAATGTAGTTGTGAACCACTACCCCAACTTAAAGAAGTTGGTTTGGACAATAGAAAGTCAAGGTTACAATCAGTCATAATAGAAAATCAAGTGCAATTTGACACTGATACAAAGATTGCCTATCTTTTTGAATTATTGGTTAGTTCTCTATCAAAACATTATTTATCATAATAGATGAAAAGTTTAAGCTTAGTTACTCTCTTTTGTCTTTTTAGTTGGAATTATATATAACTTTAAATTCTTAATTTTTTTTAGTCAATTAAGTATATCTATTTTTAAGATACAGCAAATTTTGGTCCCTTTAAGAATGTTCTTCTACCAAAAGTCCTTAAATTCTCATTTTCCACTCAAAATTCACAAACCAAAGCATGAAACTTCAACCAAAAAATACAAAAAAAAAAGAACTCAAAATTTGAATCTTATTTTACAACTTACAAAATCCTTCAAATTTTATTAAATTTTTACTAAATTTTTTACTTCCAAAATAATTTTATATCTTAAATTCATTATGTAAACTTCCAAATATTTAGATAAAAATGGGAGTTTAAGAATTTAAATTAAAAAAATGATAAAGAAACTAAATTTGTTTGATTTTAAAAATAAAGACACTTACTTACCTTAAAAAAAATTAGGGAAGCACGTCACCACTTCCATGGTATTGGATATTTGGCTAGTCATTGACTTTATGTTTGAATGATTTCCACTTGAGTTGCACAAAATGATAATAAGGGCAGAAAAAACTTACAGGATGATGAATTCTCAACTACTACTGAGTACAATGTTGGTGACGATGAGGAATTAGGCAAGGCAATAAAAAACCTTCGACCTTTCCATTTCACCAACCTTTTACTATTCCGAGTGTTAATATCATCATTTTTTGAGAAAATCAAAAATGGTCTTTTGAGAATATTTCGAGAAAATCGAAAAGAATGACCATTTCAAGAAAACATTTCGACTAAGTACTGGAAATTGATATTTCAGCATACTATTTTGACTAAGTGTCAATATAACTTTTTACTAATCTCACTTTGACAAGATGGTAACAGAAAAATTAAAGATATGGAAAGTATCAAAACCAGAAAAGTCATCAATGGTAAAGATTGAAGACAAAAGCCATCAACGGTGAAGATTTAGTAGAAGTTTATAGCGATTATTAGTAGTTAGGAATCCTTTGTCTATAAATACTACTTTGTATAATGTAATAAGGGTTGGACATTGTAAACACCCTACATATCCTAAGTCCCCGACATTCACGGATTGACAAGTTACTACAATGTTTCCAACCACTATTTTAATTCCAACAATTTACATTTATGCAAATCTACTTCTCATCTCAATTTCTTCTACCGATGACCCATTCTTCTGTCGATATCTCCTTCTTCGTATTTTAATTTCAATATATCTATGACTTTTTCTTCTATCTATAAACCTTTTTAACAAAATTAATAAAAGTTTAACCATAGACCCAGGGTAAAGGACCTACAAAGGGGGTTAAAAGGTCTCCAAAGGGAGTACATGTCCCCTTCCTTAAAATCTAGAATGAGATTATGTTTATTGATAAAAAAAGGTACAAAATTTCACTGTCAACAAAATGGTGCGTCAGGTAGGGGGGCCCAAAAATGGGTATCGTGTGTTAAATTTTTAGTTATGGCCATCAATTATTAGCAAAAATTGGTACGTTTAAAATCCCTTTCATTTATATTATTAATGGCCAATATAGTTTGAATTAATTTGGCTTAAAGGGTAAAACTGTTAATGCCTTGCTACGCTTTTCAATATCGCAGAAGGCCATATACAGTATTTTTTGATGGCCAATGGTTATTTGTCACTAACTATTTTAATTTCAAATATTTTCAATTGCCCTGAAGTTGATGTCGTTGATAAAAAAAAAATTTGAAATCCAAATATTTTCAATTGCCTCGTGATGGCATATTACCATACATACCATATGGATGGGCTTTATTGTGGCCTTTGTTTCTTGGGCTTTATGGCCATTATTCGCATCGTTTTGCAAATCGAAATTGGCTATGATATTTAAAAAAATTGAAGTTGAATTAAGAAAAAGATCAAAGTTTAAAGTCGAAAAAATATCGAAGGTAGTTGGCTTACATGATGTAATTTTAAAGTCAAAATTTCGAAATGAAATCGAAAACTAATATGGGATATCAATTGCAATATGGCCACTATTATTTTTAAAACTTCAACCATTATTTTGAATTTAAAAAAAAAAGCTTTTAAAAGGAAAAAATGGTCGAAGTCTTTGGTTGAAGTCAAAAAGTGATCGAGAACTAATATTCGATCAACCATACAATTTCAATTGAAAGTTATTATGCCATATATCATTTATTCCTCGATAACATCAATTGAAATTCAATAATGGCTACTTTCGACTAATATTTAAGAAAAAAAAATTAAGGCCTCAGTGATTGGAAGTTTAGGCCTCATTATGTCGAAGGTATGGCTTCGTAAAAAATTAAAGTTTCGAATACATACACCTTGCAATGTGTTTCGATTATTAGCATTCGACCAATGTAGCTAGCCTTTGGTCCTTGTGCATAATGCCTGAGGTACTTAAATTGCTCACAGTCACTATAAAATGTAATACCACATAGCCTTTGGTCCTAGCTCCCTCAGTGGATAATTATTGAAGGTTGAAGCCTTTGGTCTATCCTTTTACCATGTTTTAAATTGATCGAAATCGAAAAAAAATAGGGGGCTTTAATGAATCGAAGATCAAAGTCCAATGTCCCACGTTACTTTTCACTTGGTTTTTGATTTCAATATTGACAATAAATTTTAGTCGAACAATGGTTGGCTCCGTGTTAATAGAAAATCCAATACTGATGTTGGATTAATTTTAGTCAAATAATGGTTGGCTTTATGTTAATAAAAAATCCAATACTGAAGTTGGATTAATTCTAATCAAATAATGATAGGCCCTATGTTAATTGAAAATCCAATACTGAAGTTGGATTAATTTTATTCGAACAATAGTTGGCTTTGCATTAATTGAAAATCCAATACTAATGTTAGATTAATTTTAGTCGAAAGATGATTGGCCCCATATTAATTGAAAATCCAATACTGAAGTTGGATTAATTTTATTCGAACAATAGTTGGCTTTGCGTTAATTGAAAATCCAATACTAATGTTAGATTAATTTTAGTCGAAAGATGATTGGCCCCGTATTAATTGAAAATCCAATACTGATGTTGGATTAATTTTAGTCAAAAGATGATTGGCCCCATATTAATTGAAAATCCAATATTGATGTTGGATTAATGCTAGTCGAAAAGATCTTAGTATTTATCTTTTTCCTATTCAGTCAAAAGACAAACATTGGGGGGCCTTTGTTAATATCACCATTTTTCGAGGAAATCGAAAAATGGTCTTTCGAGAATATTTCGAGAAAATCGAAAAGAATGGCCATTTCAAGAAAACATTTCGATTAAGTGCTGGAAATTGATATTTCAGCATACTATTTTGACTAAGTGTCAATATAACTTTTCTACTAATCTCACTTTGACAAGATGGTAATAGAAAAATTAAAGATCTGGAAAGCATCAAAACCAGAAAAGTTATTAACAGTAAAGATTGAAGACAAAAAGTCATCAACGGTGAAGATTGAAAACAAAAGCTATCAACGGTGAAGATTTAGTAGAAGTTTGTAGCGGTTATTAGTAGTTAAGAATCCTTTGTCTATAAATACTAGTTTGTATCATGTAATAAGGGTTGGACATTGTAAACACCCTACATACCCTAAGTCCCTGACGTTCATGGATCGATAGGTTATTACAATGTTTCCAATCACCATTTTAATTCCAGCAATTTACATTTATGCAAATCTACTTCTCATCTCAATTTCTTCTACCGATGACCCTTTCTTCTATCGATATCTCCTTCTTCGTATTTTAATTTCAATATATCTATGACTTTTTCTTTTATCTATAACCCTTTTTAACAAAATTAATAAAAGTTTAACCATAGACCCAGGGTAAAGGGCCTACAAAGGAGGTTAAAAGGTCTCCAAAGGAAGTACATGTCCTCTTCCACAAAATCTAGAATGGGATTATGTTTGTTGACAAAAAAAGTGCAAAATTTCACTGTCAACACCGGGCAAAAAACTGCAATGAAAGGCTGGAGGAATTTCTGTCTATTTTAGTAAAGAGGTCAAACAAGCTTGAAGTTATCAGCATTGAGTAGTGCAAAAAGTTAGATTGTCTATTTCACTTTTATTATCTTTTCCCTTATACTGTTTATAGTAACATGTATAGAGGTGGTAAATATGTAACATAGATAAAGGAATTAAAATTGACAGAATTATATCAGCTACGTAATATATGGATCGACAATGCAACAGGAATTTTTGGTCTCGAAAATCTACAAATTATACACATCAAAAGTTGCCCCACTCTGGAAGGTCTATTCACTACTTCTGCAGTTAAGAAGCTCCACCAACTAAAGGAATTAAAGTTAGAGGCATGTGATAAGTTAGAGACACTTGTTGAAGCATATATTACGAGTTCAGCAACAATCAAGTTCCCAGCATTGAGCAATGTGGAGTTCAAGTTTCTCTCAAGTTTGACGCAGTTCTACCATCATCGTTTAGGATTCCCAAGTCTGAAAACTTTGATGATAGAAAAATGTCCTTTATTAGAAGAATTCACAACCGGGTTCGCAACTGCAAATGCATTGTCCACAACTGACGGGGAGTCTTTCTCTGAGCTTAATGAACTCAAGTTAGATAGTTGCTATAGGTTGGTTGTTGTCGTCTCCTCTGGAACATTACAAGAGTTGAGGAATTTGAAGAAAGTCATTGTGAGTCATTGTAACGCATTGAAAAAGGTATTCAACATTCAGAGTCAAACATCTCATTCTACAGAGCTCCCTAAACAGCTAGAATTGATTTTCACTGATCTACCTAATTTAACTCACATCATCAACAGAGAAATTGCCAGGTTCTGTCAAAACTTGCAAATCCTACAAGTAAAGCAATGCAAGTCTCTTAATTGGCTGCCAGTGCCTCTAATGCTAACAAATATGGAAATTTCAGATTGTGAGGCCTTGGAGAAAATTATGATCATAGACAAAGAAGAAGGAATGAGAGTGAAAGCCACATTTTCTCAATTGAGCAATGTTTCTATTAAAATCTAACAAATCTCTCCACTGTCTTTCCTTCTTCATCTGAATTTCCATCCTTAGAAACATTGAAAATAGCAAACTATCCTGCTTTAATGATTTTTGTTGAAGAGTCCAATGGGGTGAAAGATCTTCCACAATCTACTACTTCAAACTATTTCTTCCCAAATTCAGTAAGTTTTAGTTTAAAGCTTTAGATATAACATTTATTATTAGATGTGTGTGTGTATGTGTGTGTATTCAAATCAAATCTTCTCTAGTCTTTGTTTTTACACATATGTTATAGATATTTGTTTTATTTATTGTTTGTATATATAATGGAATGGAATTATAGAATTGAATGATATAAGGGAATGCCATCGAACTGTGCCACACTATCACTTCCTTAGTTCAGTTATATATTGTAGTCCATACTTTTTGCTTAGTTTTGTATTCATCTCTGTTCCCAATTGTTTAAAATTACCATTTGTTCCTTGCAGTTGTCATTGGACAAATTGACGGTACTTTATGTTATAAATATGGTTGTTGAGATGTTTTGGCACTGTAGTTGTCCTTCCCAATCATTTTGTGAATTGGAAAATCTGACTTTGAGTAACAACAACAAATTGTTTAGTGTACATCTCCAGCATGATCATAAGATTCAACAAACTGAAAAAATTGACTTTGGACAATTGTGAATTATTGACCGAGGTATTCAACCTTGAAGATGACAAACAAGATCATAATATCCAAGAAATGTTTCCTCAGCTGGGGGCATTAGCATTGAGTAACCTAAGCAGTTTGATGAGTGTTTGGAACAAGGAACCTCAAGTTCCATTTTCTCAAATTTGGTGTCACTTATCCTTATCCACTGTGCTAGCCTTAAAAGTTTATTCTCGCCTTCTTTTGCCAAAAATCTTGGGAAACTCAAATCACTCAAATTGTGTAACTGTGAGAAAATAGAAGAGGTAATATCTAGTGATAAAGATGAAAATATGTTTATCATTTTCCCTGAAATGGAATGCCTTGTACTCAAGGATCTTCCAAAGTTAGTAAGTTTCTGTCGGCAGAGTGGAACTTTTGACTAGCCTAACATGCAAATAGTGAGGGTGAGCAATATTCCAAGTATGGAAATATTTTTAAGAGGTAATCTCAACACACCGTTGCTGAGATCAGTATATATAACATTTGCTAAGAAATTTTGGCTTGGAAATTTGAACAAGACCATATCATATATGCACAACAATCCAGGTAAGTAAATTTTAATGTTACATGTAGAAATTAGAAATTTATAATATAATAGTGTTACGACATGTTTACATATATACATGATATATTATATATCATTTGTTTTCTAAAAGATATCTCCTGTAAAACATATATTCCTAATTTAAATTATTAGATGACAATAGTTTCCTTTTGATATTATATTAACATATTTCAAATTTAAAAAATGTCTGCTTATGTTTAGGATTTTGTACCTTTTTGTTAATTTAATAATAGTATTCTTTTGGCTTCTCTTTCAAACCTAATCAAAGGTATTTTGAGATTAGTTGGATTATTTATATTTCTTTTATCTATAACACTTTTTACAATTAACCTTCTTCTTTATTTTTCTTTATCATATCACAAACTTTTCTATCTTCTCTCTCTCTCTCTCTCTCTTTTATTATAAGATTTTTTCCTTTTCAAAAATAGCTTCTAGGGAGATTTTGTACCAAATCTTTCTTATACATTGTTATGTTTGTATGCATGGTTTGATAAAGAATTCACTAAAATGCATAAAGCCAAGGAGCAAGGGACTATAGCAACTTGCATAGCAGAAAAAAGGCAACGAGAATGATTAGTAAACAATCTCTCGTCCAGTTTATGTTACGGGATATTTGTCCAGGTAACCTATAGTCTCTAACTTTATGACATATAAGGATTAGTTCTTTTTAATAAATTGTGTTATACGTTCAATGTGCATACAAAATGATGAAGAAACAGTCGATATAAATTATAATATTTAGATTAAGCGAATGAAATGGAATAAAGCATCACATGTTACATATGTATTTTTTCTTTTAATCTTGATTATTCAAATAAAATCTAATGATCTATATTTATAGTTCTCATTTTTCACAATAAGAAATATATATATATATAGGGAACATATCTAGTGAGAGGATTATATTTATATAAGAGTAAGAGGAGTAAATCTGGGCCATACAACCATACATAGATGGTCATGATTTAATGTTATGTGACTACTTAAAAAGTCATGTGACTTTTTCAAAACTCACATGACTTTGAATATTTTAATCTTGACCATTTATGACAAGGTCTAATAGTCAATATTCATTCTTCTCACTCTTATATAAAA
This sequence comes from Spatholobus suberectus, assembly GCA_004329165.1. Lineage (NCBI taxonomy): Eukaryota > Viridiplantae > Streptophyta > Magnoliopsida > Fabales > Fabaceae > Spatholobus > Spatholobus suberectus. Next base: position 39,340,869 of record CM014737.1, on the reverse strand, counting down.
AAAGTCCTCTCACTAGATACATTCCCTATATATATATATATATATATATATGTATGTATGATAGATAGATAGATATAGATATATATATAGAGAGAGAGTTTTAATGCACAGTCGTAAGACCAAACATGCTTTATTGTATTAAATACTAGGCAATAAAAAGCCAAGAAAAACATGTTATAGAATAATACATGAGATATGCAATCATACGAAGAAAAGATCCAACTAAGAATTGGTCTCTACATCATTCAATATTCCTTTTTTATTAAGTTTAAATTTATATCACCTAATGTAGCCTCGTATGGTATTTTTATGGTTGCATAGTAATTTTTTTAAAGGTAAATGTACTATTTATGAGAAGAACCATAGAATTTCCCTTCAAAATTTTATGATTGTTCTTAATCTTTCGTAGCCTTTGGGTTAGTTTGTTACATATTAAAAAAAATCTGATGTAAAATAATTTGGTAATTATTTTTTAGAGATTTTTTTAAAAGACATAGAAGCTGATTTATGTTTGTTTACAATCATAAAAATCACCTTTTTAAAAGAAGCAACTAATTTTATGAGAAGTTATTCAAAGTAGTTTCTGGTTTAATTAGATTTTAGATTCGTTAATTTTCAGCTTCTGATTATTCTGGGAAGTTAAAACAACAACATGACAAACTAAAAAAAAAAAGTAATTATTTTTTAAAAATAAATGATTCTTTTATGAAAAAGCAGTAACAAACACGCCTTATTTCGACCAAAAATAAAGTTTGTAAGCTTGATAAATTTTGTTTTATATTTTAATCCTTTTTTCACCCATGTTAAGAATGAAGTTACAGGGAAGGATAAAAGATACGAAGACTGCATATTAAATGGAAGAGATTCAGGAGAATGCTGCGAAGTCATATTAATCAGTTAAAAACATATGCATTGCATAAGCTTTTAGATGTAATTCATACTTATGTACATATCTTTAAAAGTATAAAATAGTGAAGATTGAGTTTGTATTTGTGACACATTAATCAATAAAAGAAGACACCAACCCATGTATGTCTTATTGCCTATTTTAAATATTTTATAGTAATTTTTTTTAAAATTAAGAGATCAAGTCCTATGATATTTACAAAATAAATATAAGATTAACACATAAAATTTATGTTAATCTATTATTTTATTTATTTTATTTTTAGAAAAGAATTTTTAACAATAAAAAATTTGCGATCCATATCCTTCCTTCTCTTTCAAAACCTAACTTCCACATATACCCATAGATATCATAACGACTTAAAATATTGCACCGCAAAATTTTGCATCTACAAGTTATTAATGGCTTAATTGTTAGGAGGTTAAGTACTTTATGTTTTGTATTTTTTTATGATAAGGTCCATTTTTTTCAAAATTTTTCATTTTATTTTGGTACAACTTTAGATCAACAAAAAAAAAAACACTCTTTAACCATTAAAAAATTACAATTTAGTTTTTCACTTGTAAGGGTTGATAAAGGTTCATTTTTCTTTTAAAAACTACCATAGTGGCTTCCTACCTTCGCAATGTACCACATCCCATTTCTTAACGCTCATATAATTAGCATTGTAACCACTTATATGAGATATTTTTAATTGTTTAACATCTTTTTTATTACTAGTACAAAAAAGGCTTTTCATACCAATTGTTTTTGATTTTCTAGATTGATTTGTGGGGAGATATGGAATTAGTTGATATAGAAAGTGAGTACTCTCTAGTTCGGTTATAAAATCAATGTAGAAAGTCACTTTCTACATTGGTTGTAGCAAGAACCGAATGGAAAGTGCTCACTTTTTACATCGGTTGTGACTAGAATCAAAATGAAAAGTCTCCTTTTTAAATTGGTTCTCACCACAACCAGTGTAAAAAGCACCACAAATGATGTAGAAAGCACCACAACTGATGTAGAAAGTGAAACAAATACAGAAATACAATAACTTTATATATCGGTTGTGGTAACAACCAATGTATAAAGTCTATTTTTTTAAAATAGCAATACAACTATATTACATTCGTGCAATATACAATATTTCAATTTGAAAACTTCAAATACAAAAAAGGAAGCAAATACAAAAAGAAATGCTAAACAATTTCATTTTATTATATGATACATCTTGTATATATATCAAAATGCAATTGCAATTATCCCATTACAATGACTAAATTGAATGTATTCAATTTCTCTATTACAATGACTAAACTCAAAACAATGTATTCAAAGGGAAAAGACAAAACATTATTGTCAATTGGCTTAAGGAATCATTTCCTTCCACAAATAACAACAAAGAGGCCATGAACCTTCTCTTTTTTTGTTACAAGGCCCAAATGCAAGGAATTTTACTACTTTTTTTTTGTTTTTGTTAGATACAATAGCAACGACAATTCCTTCCTCAGATTTAGCTTGATTTTTCTCTCTCTTTTGTTCCACAATTCTTTGATTACAAATCTGTCATGTGGAAGATATTTGTTCGTCTTTCGTAAAGCTTCTACCTATGCTTTGAAAGGAAGCTTTAACAGAGATGAGTGAATATAACCAAATTGGCACATTTATAATCAAAGAATTGTGGAACAAAAGAGAGGAGAAAAGCTAACTTTCAAGAAGAAATTTATGTTCCTATCAAATCAAATAAAAATGAAAACAAAGTGTAGGCAAATTTCCCTCATGTGGCCCATGTAATCAAAAAAGAAAAGGTTCATGTGATCTTCGTTGTTATCTGTGGAAGGAAACACTACTACAAAACACACATTCTACAATATGAATTTAAATTATTTTTTTGGGACCCGATCTAAACAAAAATGCGGTGGCATTTTTGTAAATAAATGAAAAACTTTTTAAATCAGTTACAAGTATAACCGATTTAAAAAGTAAAAACCTGCCGGCATTTTTGTAAATAAGTGAAAAACTTTTTAAATTGGTTGCATGAGACTGATTTAAAAAGTGATTCTTAAAACAGTTCTCATGCAATCAATTTAAAAAGCTTTTAAAAACATATTCGCATCGTTGGTTTCAAAAATAATTGCACTTTCTGTGGTTTCTTCTATCACCAGGCAACCCCACTCCTCTTTTCCTTTTCTCTCCTCTTTCTCTTAGAGCTTTTAATCATAATATGTTCTAAACAATTGCATTACATTGCAGGCCATTGATCGATGTGCCGCTCTGTTAAAGGTAGACAATCTCGTTACTGGCCACAATGTTGATGATATTATAGAGACTGTTCCCTCAACCTTCTAAGAGGAGATGATGCTAGGTTCTCTTTTCTTCCACTATACTTTCTTTTTAAATTCATTCAACCATTTACTTCTCACTCACTCTCTATTTTTTTTTATTTCATAAAAGATTGAGTAGATACACCTTATTTTCGAACCTTTGATCCTCGACAAGTTCTCCCACCACCAATGTGACGTCGTACACATCAACAACGATAGCTTTGGCAACTACCCTTGCTCCCTCCTTGCCGCCCAAGCCTCCCCGCCATCCTCCACTCACATGCCACGACCATAATCCTCCAACAAATCAGCCACCATTGGAAGTTTGCACTATTTTTTTAATTGTAGGGAGCACAAAGTGGAGCAAGTTTTCATCAACGACACTCACGCCATGGGAAGCTTGCATTGTTTTTTTAACTCAATTCCTCTAACAACCGAGTTAAAAAGACTTTTTTAAATCAGTTCAAAATCTAATTTAAAAAAGATTTCACTTTTTATATCAGTTGTATCTAAAACAGTTCATGAACCGATTTAAAAAGTCATTTTTAACCGATTTAAAAAGTCTTCTCCACAGTAGTGAAATGATTCATTAAACAAGTTGAGGACAATGTTTTTCCTTTTGAATACACTATAATTATTCTTTCAAACTCACTATCAAGAGCCTTTGATATTACTCCTACATGCTACCTACAAGAGAGAAAGATAACAAAGTTAGGGTTTAAAATATTACAAAGAGAGAGAAAGAGAAAACAAGAGAGAGAACATTATGTTATGAAGAAGTGAAAGAGGTACATCTCACGAGACTAAGGTTTAAATGAAAAACAAACACACTGATAATAAACACATAAATTTAGAAAAATGAAAACAAAAGATGTATAATAAGAGAACGTAGATTGAAGCCATGCTTATGTAAAAGGAACATCAATAGACACATCAGTTTGAATATCCTTTTCTCGAGGCGTCTTGGAACCAAAGAACAAGTATTTGAAAATTCGAGCGAGAACAAAAATATGAATGTGCTACTAAAATCATAAAACTCATAGCATATTTTTTTGATTAGTTGTACTAAGAACCGTTGTAGAAAGTGGCAACATTCTACATCAGTTGCATAAAGAATTAATTTAAACAGTATTTTCTATATTGGTTCTTTATATAACTGATCTAGAAAGTCTTGTTAAGAATTTCAAAAGGTGTAAGGATGTCAACATTTTAGATTGATTAATAAAGAATTGATCTAGAAAATACTTTATAAATTGGTTCTTAGTATAATTGATGTAGAAAGTATTTTCTAGATCAGTTCTAAGGAAACCAATGTAAAATGTTCATCCCAACATTAAAAAAATATCACTGCTTTACATACTACATAGATTTTTCAAGAACTGTTATAAATTTCTGATATTAAAAACCTTTTTTATACTAGTGTATGTAGTAATGTCATATGTTGACTAAATCTCTTGAGAAAAATGGATATCCTCAAATAATACAAACACTAATAAAGTCAAAAGCAACATTATCATGCCAAAACCAAAGTCTTACATAAGTTAAACACTTCCAAGTCTAATTATTAAGAACTCACTAAACAATGTAAAAGAACTATTTTAGGATGACATTTTACATAATCAAAAACAATTAATCTTACTTGTGAAAATAAGTGATCAACAATAAAAATACTCTTTTTATAATGCAGATTCATAGCTTGCTTTAAGAAAAAGAAATTATTGCTACCAAATTTGAGGCATGCATAATCTTTAGTTTTACCCCTATAAAGTTCTAACTTAAGAATAATTAACAATATGAAGCTAACTATATAACTTCTATTGCCAATGACGGAGAAGCATACCTAATTTAAGAATTAAAATGTTTGTTTGGCATGGCAATGGAGTGGGTTGGAAGAAAGTTTGGCTCTCCTCGTTTCTTCCCCCTTCAAGGATGATACGAGTTCATTTAAGAGAAATGGAAATAAAAATTTTAAACTCAACCTCAACCTTGTCGAGGTCGAGAAAACTTGCTAAGAACTTACCTCACCCTTTTTTAAAAGTTAATTTACTTATATATACATATACATATATATGTGTATGTATATGTATATGTGTATGTATATGTATATATATATATATATGTATATATATATATGTATATATATATACACACATATGTATATATACGTGTATATATACATATGTGTGTATGTATATATATTCTTAAAACCTGCAAAGAACCTCCCTTACCTTCTCTTCCAAAACCTATCTCCCACATATACCCATTGATATCATAACCACTAAAAATTTTACACCACAAACTTTTGCACCTAAGAGTCATTAATGGCTTAATCATATAGAGGTTAAATACTTTATGTTGTAGTTTCTTTTATGATGAGGTTTTTTTTGTTTTTAAAAACCTTACAATTTTTGGCAATGTAGTTTTATAAAATTGCCAAAAAATACTCTTTAACCATAAAAATACATTGTTTTCTAGATTAGGCAGAGCCTTTAACACAAACTTTTATTAATTGTTCACTCTTGTAATGATTAATAAAGGATCATTTTTCTTTTAAGAAAAGAGTCTACCTCAGTGGTTCCCTACATTAATAATGTACCACATCTCATTTTTTAATGTTGTGTAACCACTAACATAAGACATTTTCAATCGTATAACATCCTTTTTATCACTAGTACAAAATGTTGGGAATTAACACATCAAATTCTCTCATCTATGAACACAAAATAGATACTATGCGGAAGCAACAAGTGTAAAGAGTAAAAGAATAGCACCAGAATTTTTATTTGGAAAACCTTCTCAATGTGAGCAAGAAATATCCACAAAACCTAGTCTAGCAAAAGATCTCCATTGTGAAAGTAGGATTACAATATTTATCTCTCTTTTTCAAGAGGATTGCTCTAGGAACCTCACCTCTCTTAAATGGTTATCTCTCAATTCTCACCAAGTGTGTTGGAAACACAACTTTCTTTGTCTAAAAGAGGAATACAAGAACTCTATCACTCTCTATTTCTCTCAAAAAGGATTTTTGGAATGGATAAGATACCTTACCAATTCATAAGTCATTCATGAAATAATGTGACCCTTCATGAGAAATTGGATATTTAAAGTCCATTATCCAAATGCCTTCTCCTCCTTCAATGGTAGTGGTGGTCTTCAAGAATCACACCTCTTAGTATACACAATAATTAATTCCCACTAACTTGTTTATGTTGCTTCATCAATTAAGGATAGAAATTCCAATAAATCTCCCCTTTCCTAACTTAATTAATATGCACTACCACACTGACACCTTGGCAACAATCTTTAATTTTCTTGATTTGTATCATCTCAGTCATTATATCAAACCAATTAAAATTTATATTGATCTTCTCTATCTTTAATTTCTTTTCATCTAATGTTTCTCGTATCCAATGATATTGGATGTCAATGCGTTTTGAGCATGAATGGAACTTGGGGTTCTTGGCTAGATAGATGGTACTTTAATTATCACAGTTCACCACATAATCAACTTGATTATGTCCTAACTCACTTAGGAAGTTCTTCACCCATAGTATCTTTTTGCATGCTTCCGCTACAACAATATATTCTGCTAAAGTGATTGATAATGCAACACATTTCTGAAGTTTAGACTGCCAAGAAACAACTCCCCTTGCAAAAATAATCAAATATTCCTCATGCAAACTTTTTAGAATGCATATCTCCTGCCATATCTACATCTAAATAACCAATGATTATTAAATTTCCATTGCTAAAGCACAAGCACCTTTTGACAATTCCTCTTAGATACCTTGGTATCCATTTCAGAGCTTCCTAGTGCTCTTTTCCTAGGTTTAATAGGAATATGCTTATAACTCCTACAACAGAAGCAATATTTGGCCTTATACAGACTGTTGCATACATAAGACTACTCACAACATATGAATAGGGTACCTTTCTTATTTCTTCTTACTCTTCTTCATTCTTTGGACATTGAGGCACAACTTGAAATGCCCAACCAATGGAACTTGCATAGATCTTGCTTTATGCACATTGAACATTTCAAGAATGTTCTCAATATAAGCTTCTTGAGATATCCACAGCATTTTTCTAGAACGATCTCAAATGATCTTCATTCCTAGAATCTTCTTCACTACACCAAGATCTTTCATAGCAAAAGACTTGCTTAATTCCTTCTTGAGAGTAATGGTTTTCATTTTATCTTTCCTAACCATCGGCATATCATCAATATATAAGAAAAGTATGATGGACTCACCATTTTCATAATTCTTCACAAACATGCAATGGTTTATGGAGGTCTTCTTGAAATTGTGATGGGTCATTAAGAGATCAAACTTTTTGTACCATTGTCTCGAAGCTTGCTTCAAACCATAAAGGCTTTTCTTCAAACGACACACTGAGTGTTCTTTGTCTAGTTCTTCAAAACCTTCTGGTTGTTTCATATAAATTTCTTCCTCTAGGTATCCATGTAAGAATATTGTTTTCACATCAAGTTGTTCTATTTCCAAGTCTAGCTTAGCAACTAGACCAAGGATTGCTCTAATAGATGTCATCTTCACCACTAATGAGAAGATTTCTTTAAGATATATTTTTTTCTTGGTTGCACTTTTTTACAACAATTTGTGCTTTGTACCTTTGGTTTGTGTCATTCTCTTAGTCTTGAGCTAGCTTGAACACCCATTTATTTCACAACACCTTCAGTCCTTTTGGCAATTTCATCATATCATATATCTGGTTCTCATTCAAAGACATAATTTCTTCTTTCATGACTTGCACCCATTTTTTTTATCATTCGCCTTAATGGCTTCTTCAAAGCTTTAATATTCCCATTCATCAATAAGGTTGACATATTCGTCTGAAAAGTGCCTTAATGGTTTTCTAATTCTTGTAGATCGTCTCACTTAAGGTTTATGTTCCATCTGAACATCTTTCATCATCTTATCTTCATTTGTTGGATCAAGTGCTTCATATATCTCATCAGGTTGTATCGTCTGATCAAGTTGCTTTGTTTAATCATGTTATTTAGTTTCATGTTCTATCTGAGGGGTCTCTCCCCTTGAATTAATAGAACTTTGATCAAGACTTACCTTGGACTTGGGCTTTTCATATTGCTTGATATCTTGGATTATAAAGAACTCCACATTTTTATTTTGAACAATTCTCTTGTTTCCAATATCATATAGTTTGAAACCAAGTTCATCTCTTTGTGAACCAAGATATATGCACTCCTTAGCCTTGGCATCAAGCTTTGCCTTTTCATCTTTTAGAATGTGAACAAAAGCTTTTACATCCAAAGATGCTTAAGTGACCAAATAAGGTTTTCTTTCCATACCATACTTCTTCTAGTATCTCTCCATTTAATGGTCTTGAGGGCAACAAGTTGATCAAATCAATCATAGTTCTTATTGCCTCTCCCCATAATGACTTAGGGAGTTTTGGATGAGAAAACATGCTTCAGACATTTTCTTTAATCATCTTATTAAATCTTTTAGCTATACAATTCATCTAAGGTGTCTTGGAGGGTAGTTTTTCATTTTTTATCACATGAGTCTTACAATAATGCTCAAATAGGTCTCTATACACTTCATCATTATCAATTCTCAAGCATTTCAGCTTTCTACTAGTCTCTCGCTCCACAGACACATGAAACTACTTGAAAACTTGAAGAACTTGGTCTTTTATCTTCAATGGATACACCTACAACTTTTTGGAGTGGTCATCAATGAAAGTAACAAAATATTGGGCACCGTCAGGGGACCTTTCAAACATTTAACAAACATATGAAGAAACAAGATTTAGGATTTATTTTCTTCTTCTAGCATCGTCTGATTTTTGAAATGGTATGATAAAAATTTATTATTAAATAAAAAGTAATTATTACTAAATTTATTGTCTAAATATATATGTATATTACAATACACATTAGAAATTATATTATTTTAGTTATTGTTCTTAAAATTTATTTAATAAAACATATTTGAAAATAAAAATTTTGAATATGTATTAGTATAATATGTGTAAATTGATAAGTATATATAATAAAAAAAATTATTTCTATCTTTAATTATTATTTTAAATAATGCATTATAATTTATTTTTAATTAAATATATATATAAAATATCCTTATTTTTTTTTTTATTATTTGTAAAATATATAACTGAATTAAAATTCATATTAGCATGACATCAAATTTTTTTAAAATTTTATTATTTTGACTATTAAATTAGTCTATCATTATTCTTACTCATTATATTTTTATTTTATGCATGTACAAATAATTAAATGAATTAAAAATATGGATTGTTAGGACAAAGGACGATTATGTAAGCCTCATTTTGTTTTGATTATGCCAAACAAACTGTCTGAATGTTTGTTTTTGAAGTACATAAAAATCGTGTTGTTTATTTAAAATAGATGAAGGACTCCTGGTTTTAGTCTTTATTTGATATGTTTCACGCAAGTATTGACCTCTGTCTACAAGTTTACGTACTTACTTTCTCAAAAAAGAAGATGTCAATGTATTTACTTTCTCGAAAAATAAGGTGTCAATGTACTTATTTCTGAAAAGATACAACTATCTACCAAAAAGAAGGAACTTTAGTATACTTGTCAATACTAAAAGGCAAAACATGCCTACTGTTGCAAGATTTAGTATGAGAAACGCAAGATAAGCAGACTACTTTATCTTATCAGTGTGACCGAGTGGTGAAAAGCATTAAATGTGACATTTAATGCTCCAATGGACATTTTCTTTTTTACACAATGTGAAACGGAGGACGCTTCTAAAGCACTCACAACGAACACCTTTTAAGGAGCATTATAAATAGAAAAGAAGACTTGTGTGAACATATATACATAACGCTAGCTTAATTCTCTGTTTTCAATCTCTAAGTGTTTAGCTCTCTCTCTCTTAAGTTTAAAAGAAATCTTTGTAAAAAGTGTCTTAGTCAAAATTTTCAACTTCAGTGTATATTCTTCTAATAAGACGTAACCTAGTCTATGAACACTCACCCTTTAACCATTTCTTTGTGAAATTGGGAAAGCTTGAGGAGCCTGTGTCAAAGAGTATTTGGGTGTTTGCTTGGAGAGGCAAGTGAAATACTACTTGGATAAGCTTGAAGAGACTTGGATAAAAGAATACTTATAACTTTGTTAAATTTATAATGGGACTTGGTGGTATACCAAGAACTGAACGTGGCCTCTGTGGTGAGACGAACTAGTATAAAACTTTGTGTCATTTTCTAATTATTTTTTTCTTTGTTTCACTATAAGCATTTATCTCTTAGAAGAAATTGTTTTTCTTTAGAAATTCTTTTGAAATATGTTTTAATGAGCTATACATTTCATCTATTGATCAGATGATACTTGTGTTGTTCGGTGTGTGGCATCAATTGTCTAGTGGCGGAGGCCCAGGTGGGTCAAGTCACAGTCGACTTGTGGCGTTTGGGCTGCTACAATTAAGTAGAAAGAGTTGTGTCCTAACTATCAGTTATAGCTTTTGGCCTAGTGATAAGCGCTCAATCCAACAATTGGTATCAGAGCCAAGGTCACGAGTTCAATTCCCAGCGAGGCAATTGCTGAGGGGGAGATTGTTGTTCGGTGTATGGCATCAATTGTCTCGTGGCAGAGGCTCAGGTGGGTCAAGTCACAGTCGACTCGTGGCGCTTGGGCTGCTACAATTAAGTAGAAAGAGTTATGCCTTGACTATCAGTTATAGCTTTTGGCCTAGTGGTAAGCGCTTGATCCAACAACTTGTTCTTGAAAAAAGTTTTGCAATAGTTTTTAGAAACACAATTCAACCCCCCTTTTGTATTTCTTTTGTGTTTTACATGGATTATATTCAATTTAAAGGATATTTTTATATCAAATAAATTAAGTCACATTATTTTATATAAAATAAATAAAACAATGGAATTAAAAATTTTATTTACAAATCTTGCATGTATTATTTAAAAAATATAATAGATACAAAAGTCAAATAAAATGTTATTAAAAAATATTTTTATTTGAGAAAAATTAATAAATAAAGTTTAACAAGTATTCATGTGGCATAATATTTTTTGTTATTTAATTAAGATAGTGTATGTATTTTTACTTTATGTCTATTATTGTCTTGTACTTATTTGTATTTACAATTATATGTCTTACATCATTACTATTACTAATAGGTAGAGTATGACTTATATTATAGACTCTAAATATTATTATATATTTTTAAAGAAATCATGTGCTTAAATAAAACATGTGTGTATTTAATTTAGTTTGTTTTTAAAAAACAATCACTTTTTTACTAGCTTTTCAAAAGGACTTTTTGTTAAAATAAAATTATTATTTTTCAAAATATAATTTGAAATATACATGAATCAAACTTGCTCAATTAAGAAAGATATTAAGCTTGAAGCCATTAATAGGTTTTTCAAAGACATTATTAGCTAAAGGTATCTAGATGAAACGAAAAGTAAATATTAACATATTGGAAGTTATCGACACTATTGTAAGTAAAATAATTTTTTTGACACATGAATTTCACAAATGATTTTTACAAATTGATGCTAGGAAAATACTAACATTACAAGGAAAAAATATTTTAATGTAAACAAAAATGTCAAACTAATATTTATTTAATCCAATGAGTGATTTACTCAAAACTACATATTCAAATTTTAAACATATGTAAAATAAAAATATCAGTAAGAAAGAGCAATAGTCACTCCTTTAAAAAAATGATAATATTGTTAAGAACAATAATTAATTCTTGACATAATCTAAGGATTAACAAAATAGCAATGAAACTTAAACAAAATTGACAAAACTAACTAATAACATTATCCTTATTTTGTCATGTACAATTAAGTTTACATTATTAAAAGAGTTATGATTTTTATTATTGTGCAAAATGAATACTTTTTTTTTTAATTTGTTACAAGAGCTAGAAAAAAGGACAAAGCAGACAAAAAAGGATCAACAGGAAGAAACAACTACACTCTAGGGAAGCAAACTCTCATCTCATCTGCATTAAAATTGTAGTTAACAACGATGTACTTAATAAATTACTTCAATAAATTAAAATATTTTATATATTTTATTTTTCAACCATAACTTCATTAATAAAAGTTGACAATTAACAGTATTATCTTAACAAAAATATATATATATATTATCTTAAAAATATTATTTATAACAAAGTATTTGTAATAAACTCTAAGTTCATAAAAACTTCATTTTTTTAACTTATTTTTTACATATCTAAAATTATATTTTTTATAAATTTAAATAAATGCGTGCAACACACACGAATATCGTATTTAGTATTAATTAGTATAGTACACGTAATTTACATTCATGCATGACGTGTGTAAAAATGTTACTATAATTAACATTCCAACTCAGTTTCATGGCACCTTAAATAGAACACATAGTACTGTGCTACGTAGTAGACTCACAAGTCACAGCGCATGCCACATGTTTCACCCCCTAGTGTTGTGTGATGGATTTGCTATTTTGAGCACCAATCTGTGCTGCCCACAATGCTTGTCCATTCTGTTCAATTTCCACATTCTCCTTTTGTAGCAGCAAAAACTGAGTTGTTATGAGTTTACATAACAGGTAGGACTAGGAGGAACCATTGGCTCCGAGGGTTACTCGGATCCGCAATATTAGCACTCCCTCTAAATTTTGGTCCCTTCAAAAACCACTGTGAAAACAAAGCACCCTCATTCAGTTTATGCCTGTAGATTCTTTTGCTACCCACCAAACCAACCTCCACCGCCCTTCGTCGCCGTAGTTCCAATCACCCACCACCGCTGCCACCGCCACCATAAATTACTTCCTAGTTACTACTCTCTCTTTTCTCTCTTCTGAAGCTCAAAGCCTAATACATAGAAACATTTTTTTATGATACAGTTTGTTTGGGACTTCGGAACCTGTATCATAAAGAGTTTGTTATACACACCCCATTTTATTAGATATAATATATACTTTATTTTGTAACATGCATGCATGCATAGATTAATATCTACCACGTGGACATAAATTAAGCATTTGGCCTGTGGAGAGAAAATTGAAGAAAACACATAGCAAGAGGGAGAAGTTGAACTAGCTTATTTAATCGCCCAGTTTTGGAAGGAGTCGGAGCTTGATGGAGGGCGTGACAAGCATCAATGATGCAGCCAATGGCGAAAGTGGGTTGCTTGCAATGCTCGGTGGCAATGGCGGCAGCGGCGGTGGTGGTGGCGGTGGGGGTGGTGGCAATGTGGAAGAGGTGACTTGGAAGAAGGGTCCTTGGACAACTGCAGAGGATGCTATTCTCATGGATTATGTGACAAAGCATGGTGAAGGGAATTGGAATGCGGTGCAGAGGAACACAGGGTTGAATAGATGTGGGAAGAGTTGTAGGCTCAGGTGGGCCAACCATTTAAGGCCCAATTTGAAGAAAGGTGCCGTCTCCCCTGAGGAAGAGAAGCTCATTGTTGAACTTCATGCACAGTTTGGCAACAAATGGGCCCGAATGGCTGCTCTGGTATGCATTTCCCACACAACCAACCACATCTTCTTTTCTTTACAGCTGCAGAGAGCAATTTTTTTTATGAATATGGTATCTATAAATATAACTAATTAATCAAAAACTCAGGATACAATAAAAAATAATAAAATTTTTATTAATATATTATCTTAAAGGTTTAACATGTTAAAGTGCTGGCAAACATGACAAATTTTAATTATAGTCTTTTAAATTTTTTTTAAATATGAAAAGTTATTAATTATATGAATCCACACAAATCTTAAGTGTTCTAAATTTGTTGGAGACGGTTTTTATTCTCTCTCCTAACTGAATGGTTATGCAGTAACTCTTGACTGGCTATTTTTGAATTCGTGTGAATGAATTTGTACCCATTATTTTCGTACTAATGAATTAGCACTCCTGTTTTGAAAATAATCTATCACCATTTTTAATGACAACTTTTATATGGACATGGCATATTAGAGAAGTTACTGAGAAAATATATTTAAATGCATATCACATCATCATTAAATAATGATAGAGACAATTTTTTAAAAATAAATTAAAATGATATTTCTATTTTGTTTCTTTATTATTAATGCCTTGAAAAGTAATGTACTCTTTCATTTACACGACATGTCATGACCAAAAATATGTTTCTATCTTTTTCATTTGATTTAATATCCATTAAGAAAAAGATACACATAAATTTTAAAAGTCTTTGTGGTCCTCAAAGTAGTTATAATTAACAGTTATTGGCAATTATAAACCATGAGAAAATACACATTGAGGATTAAATTAAAGTCAGGTATTTTAAAATTAGAAGGGTAAAAATAAGACAAAAAATTTTCAGAAGATTAAAACTGAATTTAAAAAATTTTAGAGGAATGAAAAATATATTTTACCCTTTAAATTATTATTAGATGACAACAATTTCCTTTTGATTTTATATTAACATATTTCAAATTTTAAAAAAATCTATTTATGTTTAGGATTTTGTACCTTTTTTGTTAATTTAATAACAGTATTCTTTTGTCTTCTCTTTCAAACCTTATAAAAGTTATTTTGAGATCAGTTGCATTATTTATATTTCTTTTATCTATAATACTTTTTACAATTCACCTTTTTCTTTATTTTTCTGTATCATATCACAAACTTTTCTCTTTTCTCTATCTCTTTATCTTGTATTTTAAGATTTTTTTTCCTTTTCAAAAATAGCTTGTAAAGGGATTTTGCACGAAATCTTTATTATACATTGCTATGTTTATATGCATGGTTTGATAAAGAATTCATTGAAATGCATAAAGCCAAGGAGCAAGGGACTTTAGCAACTTGCACAACAGAAAAAAGGCAAAGAGAATGATTAGTAAACAATCTCTAGTCTAGCTTATGTTATGGGATATTTGTCCAGGTAACCTATAGTCTCTAACTTTATGACACACAAGGATCATTTTTTATTTAATAAATTGTGTTGTACTTTCAATTTTCATACAAAATGATGAAGAAACAAAATATATAAATTATAATATTTAGATTAAATGAATGAAATGGAATAATGCATCACATGTTACATATGAATTTTATTTTTAATATTGACTATTTAAATAAAATATAATAATTTATATTTATAGCTCTCATTCATCACAACACACACACACAGTTAATGGATAGTCATAAGACCAAACATGCTTTATTGTATTCAATACTAGGTAAAAAAAAAGGCCAACAAAAACATGTTATAGAATAATACATGAGATATGCAATCATACTACGAAAAGATCTAACTAAGAATAATGCAATTTGAGAGTTTAAGATGGAAAATATGCATGATAGCATTGGTCTCTACATCATTCAATATTCCTTTTTTATTAAGCTTAATTTTATTTCACCTAATGTAGCCTGTAACACTCTTTTAATTTTAAATACAATTCATATTAATTTAATTATTAAGTCAAGTTGATGAAAATGTGAGTAATTTTTTTTAATTTTATAATAGAAGAATTATAAATTTAATAGTATTTGGAAATAGAAGTAAAATAATAAAACTGCTTATATACATACATACATACATACATACATACATATATCAAACTGTACATCATGGTTTAAGTAATATCTAACAAAAAAAAAAAACAAAAGTACATCAAAAGATATACTACCTAACCCAATATATACATAAAAAAGATTCTATACAGAACAGTATTCATCGACCCTATCCCTCTAGGAAAATATTATAAATAAGGTCTACAAATCTGGAAAAGTATCTTGTGACTCATCCTCAGCATCATCAGGCACTACCGTCATCTTCAATAATGGCGATTAATCATACAAGAAAGAAAAACAAGGGAGTGAGGTGATTTGTTCTAAAATCACTTTCACATGTATGGTAGGAATCAAAACACAATTAATGTAGGAAACCTAGGGTTTATTCTAAGTTATACTATACTATCCTTGACTTGGTGGATCCATACTTTCCATTAGTGAGTAATAGTTCTCAACAGAACTTGGGAAGTGACTGGAAATACATATACCTCATCAACATCATCACATGATACAATCCTCATCATCAATGAGGAACAAATATCAGTCAAGACGTCCATTTACAAAGGTGTACTCTCACACCAATCCAAGAATCCTGAGTAGTTATCAAGGTTATCGAACTTAGTCAAGCGAATATCCCAGCTTGAGGGTGCTACCCTAGCCATTGGTGTAACACCCCTACTTTTATATATTAAATTATTCCGTATGTTTAAAAAAAAAATTTAAGTCATCAATGTATTTAGAACAATTAATAATAATTTTAGAAATTTTTCTAGAATTTATTGAGATAATTTTGCAAAATGAGAAAAATACCCCTGGTTGACTGTGAGAACCAACCAGAGACTTTTTGACCTCAAAATATTTTGAAATTTTTTTATTAAGTATATCTCATTATAAAACTTTATTTTGAAAGAAAAGTAGTGAAAAATATAACAATCCTATTTCAATTCTTCCACTATTTTTTTAATATTTGGTAATGCAATTCTGAAAAATCGGAAAGAAATTTTGAAATTCTGACTCCCACCATTTTGCTCAGAATTTCAAGAGCTATTTAATCGTGATTTTTAATAATTTTTCCGAGCCAAAGCCTAGAGAAATTAGAAAACAACAATTTTGTCCCTATTTCTCAACATTAAAAACTGACATGAGGAAAATATTCAATTGAAATTAAAATGTAAATTTGAGTTTGAAATTATGTCATATATATTAAAATATAATTTTGGAAATTTTTTGGAAATTTTCTGGAATTTCTACATAAAATGACCAAAATGCCCCTACGTGTCTAATAAGCTAGCCAGTACTGGTTTGACATTCAAAAAGGGTGAAAATGGTAATTTTAGTTTATTTATGGGTAAAATATTTAATTTTAGAATTTCCATAAAAATTTTGGTATTTATTGAATTAAAATGGATTTTCTATGAATTTTCTAGTTTAAAAATACAAAATAAACACATATAATTTGAAATAAATTAATAAAAATTAAAATTTATTATTAGAAATTGATTTTTGATGAAAAATAATTTATTTGTCCATTTTTTATTAAAATGCATTATTTTGATATTAAAAGCTAATTTTTCGAGTTTAGGTGTTTTTATTGGTATTGGTTAATTCACCTACAGATAAAATTTGACACATGGAGGCTTGGGAAAGCTGGTGGAGCACGTCCCCAACCCTAAAATAGGTGATTCACCACCTATTTGGGATATGTGTCCCTAAATTGGATTAAAAATAAATAAATATTTGATTTATGATATAATGCTTACATAATGGATGATGTAAATCTTTGGACACCTAACCCCCCTCCTTCTTCTATAAATAGGCCTCAAAGTTTTCAGATTTTCACTCATCCTTTCCTCTCCCAAGCTAGAGAGCTTCTCTTTCTAAAGTTTTCTCTCTCTAAAATATTTTTTATCTAGTTTTTATGTTAAAATTTTGCTAGTTTTCAACTAGTAGAATTTTTCTTCCTAGAAGCTTTGCACCAACAATTCCATCCTCTTCATTAACTATCTTAGAGGTAATGGGGAGAGTGGGGTTGGTTCTAAATTATTGTCACTTTGCATGTTTGTAGGAAGGGTTTTCTCCTAAACCCGTTTAGGCTTAAGTTTTATTATTGTTATTATTGTTTAATATTAAACTTTAATTTTTGCTAAGTTGTTACTCTGCCCAAATTTATATTATTAAATCATAATTACTAAATTTTTACTCTGCTCAAAATTAAATTAGTAAATTATACTTGCTAAGTTGTTACTTTGTTCAATTTTTAAACATTAAAATGCACTTGTTAAGCTGTTACTCTGCTCAATTTTAAAAAAATTAAAATGTATTTATTTAGTTGTTATTTTTTCAAAATTTTAGTAATTAAATTATAATTACTATATTGTTATTCTACTAAAATTTTATATAAGTACTAAATTGTTATTCTGTTAAAATTTTGGTATTATACAATTTCTACAAAATAAGGCAGAAATGTTGATTGTACTAGTGCTCAAATTAAATGAGACTAGGGAAACTTTTGCTTGAGGAGTTAAAAATTGATAGTTTAGTAAGTAATGAAAAGCAAGTGACATGTAGTGGCATGGCACCCTGCTAGGGAAGCTACAGTTTGGTACGCTGAGGAATGAAAGGCAGGGACCCACTTGTGGAGGTCTTGGGAGTAGGCATCGAGTGGTGAAGGTCCCAATGGCCAGGGTAGCGCCCTTGAGCCAGGATATTCGCTTGACCAAACTCGATAACCCCGACAACTGCTCAGTATTCCAAGATTGGTTTGAGAGTATACCTCTATAAGTGGATATCCTAAATTGTTTTTTTGTTCCTCAATGATGACGAGGACTATACCATGTGATGGTGTTGAGAGAGGTATATGTACTCTTAGTCACTTCCCAAGTTTTGTTGAGAACTATTACCCACTAATGGGAAGTATGGATCCATACCTAGTCAAGGGTAGTCGGATACAACTTAGAATGAATCTTAGGATCGCTTGTGTTGTCAGTTGTGTTTTATCTTTGTTTTATGGTAGATTTCCTACCGTACATGTAAAAATGATTTTAGAACAAAACACCTCACTCCATTATTTTCTTTTGTATATGATTGGTCGTGATTATTGAAGACGACATTAATGCTCCGTGATGCTAAGTATGAGATAGAGAACATCTCAATGGGGGAGAACCTGAAGACCTATAGTATTTTCTTTTTGTATAAGGGATAGGGTAGATAAATACTGCTCTGTATAGGATCTTTTTGATGTATGTAGTGGGCTAGGTAGTATAAGTCTTTTTATGTACTTTTGTTTTTTGACTGTTATGTATTACTCAAACCATGATGTACAGTTTTATGATATATATGTATATATCTTTCATCTTTTATTACCATTTCCAAATTCTATTAAGTTTGGAATTTCTTTTAAAAATGGAAAAATTTTACATGCATTTTTATTTACTTAAACTTAATAACTAAATTAATATGAATTGTATTTAATATGAATGGGTGTTACAATTGGGACCTTCACCACTCGATATCTATCCCCAAGATCATCTCAAATGGGTCCCTGCCTTTCATTCCTCAGTGTACCAAACTGTAACTTTCTTAGCAGGATGCCATGCCATTGCATATCACTTGCTTTATATTATTCACTAAACTTTCAATTCCTAACTTCTCAAGTAGAGGTCTCCTTGGTATCAGTTATTTTGAGCATCAGTAGAATCAACATTTCTGTCTTATTTTGTAGAAATTACACAATACCAAAATTTTAATAAAATAACAATTTAGTAATCATATAAAATTTTAGGAAAATAACGACATAGTAATTATAATTTAATTACTAAAATTTTGGCAGAATAACAACTAAATAAATATATTTTAATTTTCTAAATTTGAGCAAAATAACAGCTTAGCAAATGCATTTTAATTTTCTAAAATTGAACAGAGTAACAGCTTAGCAAGTGTATTTTAGTTTTCTAAAATTGAGCACAGTAACAACTTAGCAATTATAATTTAATAATCTAAATTTAAGCAAAGTAAAAACTTAACAAAAATTAAAGTTTAACATCAAACAATATAACAATAATAATAAAACTTAAGTCTAAACGGGTTTAGGGAAAAACCCTTCCTACCAACATGCAAAGTGACAATAATCTAGAACCAACCCCACTTCCTCCATTACCTCTAAGGTGGTTGATGAAGAGCATGATATCGTTGATGCAAAGCTCCTAGAAAGAGAACTTAACTAGTTGTTAGAAAACTAATAAAATTTTAGCATAAAAACAAAGTAAAAGAATTTTTTTTCTAGAGAGAGAAGCTCTCTAAGAATTTAGCTAGCTCGAGAGAGTGGAGGATGTGTGAAAAATGACCAAGAATGGGAGGTATTTATAGAGGAGGAACAAACTTAGATGTCCACAAAATTACATCACCCATTATGTAGGCATTATGTCATAAATCTAATTTTTATTTATTTTTAATCTAAATTAGGGACACATATACCATTTAGGGTGGTAAATCACCACTCCTAGGCTTGGGGATGTGCTATAAGAGTTGTCCTCAAGCTCGTCAGTGTACATTTTATTTATAGGTGAATTAACTAGTATCGATAAAATCGCCTAAACTTGAAAAATTAGATTTTAACATCAAAATAATGCATTTTAATGAAAAATTGGACAAAAAAATTATTTTTATCAAAAATAAATTTCTAATAATAAATTTAAATTTTTATTAATTTATTTCAAATTATATGTATTTTTTTTTGTATTTTTAAGCTAGAAAATTCATAAAAAAATTATTTTAATTCAATAAATACCAAAATTTTTATGAAAATTATAAAATTAAATATTTTACCCATAAATAAACTAAAATTATCATTTTTACCTTTTTTGGATGTCAAACCAATACTGGATAGGCTTAATAGATATCTAGGGATATTTTTATTATTTTATACAGGAATTCCAGAAAATTTCCAAAAAAATTTCAAAATTATATTTTAATATATATAACATGATTCCAAGCTTAACTTTACATTTTAATATCAATTGAATTTTTTTCTCATGTCAGCCCTTACTATAAGAGTTGTCCTCAAGCTCGTCAGTGTACATTTTATTTATAGGTGAATTAACTAGTATCGATAAAATCGCCTAAACTTGAAAAATTAGATTTTAACATCAAAATAATGCATTTTAATGAAAAATTGGACAAAAAAATTATTTTTATCAAAAATAAATTTCTAATAATAAATTTAAATTTTTATTAATTTATTTCAAATTATATGTATTTTTTTTGTATTTTTAAGCTAGAAAATTCATAAAAAAATTATTTTAATTCAATAAATACCAAAATTTTTATGAAAATTATAAAATTAAATATTTTACCCATAAATAAACTAAAATTATCATTTTTACCTTTTTTGGATGTCAAACCAATACTAGATAGGCTTAATAGATATCTAGGGATATTTTTATTATTTTATACAGGAATTCCAGAAAATTTCCAAAAAAATTTCAAAATTATATTTTAATATATATAACATGATTCCAAGCTTAACTTTACATTTTAATATCAATTGAATTTTTTTCTCATGTCAGCCCTTACTATTAAGAAATAGAGACAAAATCATCATTTTCTAATTTTTCCAGACTCTGACTTGAAAAAATTATTAAAAATGACAATAAATAGCTCTTGAAATTCTGAGCATAATAGTGGGGATTAGAATTTTGAAATTTCTTACCGATTTTTCACATTACATTGTCAAATATTAGAAAAAACAACTAAAAAAATTAAAATATGGTTGTTATATTTTTCACTATTTTTCTTTCAAAATAAATTTTTTATAATGAAATATACTTAATATAAATTTTTCAAAATATTTTGAGGTCAAAAGTCTCTGGTTGATTCCCACAGTCAACCAGGAGTATTTTTGTCATTTTACAAAAATTATCTCAATAAATTATCAAAAAAATTCTAAAATTATTATTAATTATTCTAAGTACATTGATAAGTTGAAAACAATTTTTAAGCACTTCTAACTATTTTTATTACTTAATACGAATATAACCGTAAGGATTACATTTTTGAGATTCCTATCCAGTTTTTCAAAAATAAATATAGAATAATTTAATATATAAAAGTAGGGGTGTTGCATAGCCTCATATGGTATTTTTATGATTGCATAGATTTTTTTAAAAGTAAATGTACTATTTATGAGAAGCTATAACAATAGAATTTTCCTTCAAAATTTTAGGATTTGTCTCCCCTAGAGTGAGAGATGCACTTTAGAGAATATAGTGCATTTACAATTATTCATTAGAAAATCAATGGTTAAGAATTGTGATAAAATCAAATACATATATGACAAAATCTAAAATTAATTACATTCTCAAACGTTGGTTTTGTAATTAATGTATTATTATTACACTTTATCCTCTAAAGCACATTCCCCTCACTTTATAAGATTGCTTTGAATCTTTTGTAGCCTTAATTAGTTTGTTACATATTAAAAAAAATTGATGTAAAATAATTTACTAATTACTTTTTAGAGATTAAACGAATAGAAGCTGATTTATATAAAAAGCACCTTTTTAAAAGAAACAATTAATTTTATGTGAAATTATTCAAAATAACTTCTGATTTAATCAAATTTTAGATTCTTTTTAGTTTCAATATCATAGTCAACTCTCTATCCATGGTGGTGGGAAACTGCTCGTAGATCCATGCCTATAATCGACAATTAATAAATTAAATTACATAAGTAAATAAACCCTAAACAAATATAAACCTATAATACAAAATAATACCATCAGTAGGCTCATGTATCCTCCTAATTGCGCTACAGACACGAGGTTGGCAACGCTAAGCTAGTCGTAAAGGAAAGCCAATGTAGTAGAACCCCATGAATATCCTACGTAAGACTAGAGATCGTGGAAGAGGTTCAAATAGCAGACCTAGACATGTGTCAAGCTTTTATCGGCGAATATCGTGCAACCGACAAGATGAAGTAGGTATGCTCTAGCAGCGAAGGTGGTCTCCCCAGTTGCAACACGTGTGCCATATATGTCCCTTAACTAGGAGAAGATCACACAAGCTCCTTTCGCAGTCATAGCATGTGCGTCAACATACGTAAGGTCTAGCTGGCTCATCAGTAACCCAATGACGTCATCACGAGTGTAATAAGCGTACTCACAAACCTTACCTGTAATAGGCAAGTGTAGGTGACATGACACATCATCTAGGGTGATGGTCATCTCCCCTACTGGTAGGTGGAAGGAGTTTGTGTTCTTATGCTACTACTTAACAAAGGCACAAATGATGCCTTTGTTAGCAGCAACATACTGTGCCTCTACAAGTGAGGTGAGACCTAAACTCCGCACAAGTTCCACCACTTACGGGTGCATGGGCATCGGTAATATCTTACCCTTGTGGCTGATCAGCCTTATCTCTGGGTGGGGTTGTTCAACCAAAATATATCCTACAATATGGTCCTTATAGGACCTAAGTAGTCACAAGTATACAGGACCTCCTTCAAATGGAGGTCCAACAATGCAATTAGCCAAACCAGCTTGAGGCATCTCTACCTCTACCTCATGTACCTCAAGCTTTGGCTCGGGTACATCATCATGTACGTCCTCCTCATGCTGTCTATGCTGTTCCCTAGTTGTTGTAGCTTGTCTATCCACCGTGCAGATGCAGTAGGTGGTGGATGCCTAGATGTGCCTAACACATCATCTGACAAAGGGCTTCGTCTAAAACAAGAGGCACCAAATCTCGTGCGTGGCATAATGAACTTGAAACAGTAATAATCATTTAATAGTTAGTAAACAATTACTAAATAATTAAAAGACAAAAAATATTGAAAGAGTAAAAATAAATACATCATTAAAAGTATTCTAAAAAAATATTAATTAAAAGTCAAAAAATAATTAAAGGACAAAAAATAAAAAAATATTCTAAGAGTAAAAATAAATGCATTCTAAAAGAATATTAGTTAAAAGACCAAAAATAAGTAAAGGACAAAAAATATTATTAAAAGACAAAATATTCTAAGAATAAAAATAAATAGACTATTAAAAGTATTATAAAAAAATATTAGTTAAAAGGAAAAAATAATTAAAGGACAACAAAAATTTTATAAGAGTAAAAATAAATACATTATTAAAAGACAATGAATAAATTAAAAATTACATAAATAATTTAAAAGACAAAAATAATTTAAAATAAATAATTTAAATCAAGTAAATAATTAAAAGAATAAAAAATTCAAAAAAATAAAAAATACATAACGGATTCATCTTGGTAAGATGCATAACGAATTCACGATTCCATAATTCATCTTGGTTCATACACAACGGAATTGCTATTCCGTTGAATTGAAGAGTAAAAAAAAAAGGTACCAACTCATTGAAATACGATGGCATTATGGATATTGTGGAGGTGAGCTGGTTCTGGTAAGAATGGCAATAGTGGCGGGGTGAGGTGATTACGGCGACGACGTACAGGGTGGAAGGTGTGGGTCAAAACAAAAATGGGGGAGAATAGGTGAAAAGTGAGCGAAGAGTGAAGAGGGAAAGAGAGGGGGAGGGATTTTGAAAGGTTGGGGTAAAATTGTCAATTTACTTGTTTTTGAAAAAGAAAGAGGTAAAAACAAAAAAGGGGTGAGAATAGGAAGACCCATCTTACTACTCCAAGAATAGCCTATAACTTCTATCCTTAGACCATGGGCCCTATGTACAAAAATATAGCCCTTCTCCACCCTTATAAATATTGTTTGCATCAGTGTTATAGGTACATTTATTACTATTATATTTTAAGTGAAATTCTTTGCTAACTTAAGCATTGAAGTGACTTTGAAAAAACCCCACCATCGCTTGTGCAATCCAAATTCGTGGAGCTTGGATCAACACACTTACATCTCAAGGATATTTATTCGCCAATCTAGACTATCCAATTGCTAGAGTCCGAATCACATCTATCACACTTTGAACAAAACAATTTCTATTATTCTTTAAAAGCTCTTTCATTTAATAAAATTTATATAGAAATCACTAAACACGTGAATTTCATTGTCTATTTAATGGATCTCATTTCTAAAGTAGTGAGACGCTTTAATTAATAGAATGTAAAAACATGTTTAAAGGAGATTGTTAGAAAAGATATTGCTCATGTTCCTCCTGAACTAGAGACATTACCTTAATGAGTTACATGAAACCTCAATAAGAAACTAATTGGTTAATCAAATTGGTAGTGAAGAAAAAAGATAAACAAATCAATTTGGTCTCAAACCATATACATTTTAAACGTTAAGAATACTGGTACTTTAAAAAGTCGATGTTCAACTCTATACATTAATTTTCATTATTATGATTATATGTGTTGTCACATTGTATAAACCTACTAGTGTGTGGCCTAACGATGAAAGATTTTGATAGTTTGTATGAGTTTTTAGGTTCAAACTTCATTGTCACAGTTATATACCAAAAAAACATTATATAAAAAAATATGTGTTGTTGTCACATTATTGGAAAAAAAAAATAACTTCATATATAATTTTTATTGTACCTAAAATGTAATTTACTCTTGTCAATACTCTCCACATTATTTTTGAGTAAATTACATCTAAGTCCTCCTCAATAAAATGTAAGATCAAAATAAAATTTATTAAAATAATAAAACGTGGGTTAAAGAACATACTAAAATATATAGAATAACTATAATATATGGCTAATGATGTAAAAATTATCAAAATTAAGTTCCGATCATCACAGACAAATTAAGCACAATTAAAATTTGTGAATTATTAAAAATTTTTTTTTTTCTCCAACTGTCATTATGTCAAAAATTTCTTGCTTACGGTTATATACCTGGTGTTGAACACTCAAAAAAACTCATTTAGTGATATTGTGTCCAAGGAAAAAAAATTAAGTTAAATTAAAAAGTTAGCCATTGTATTTAACATTATTTTTCATTTTAGTCTTACATAAAAAAGAATTACATTTTGATCTCTACGTAAAAAGATATTTACAAATCATCTTTGTCAAAGTTATAATGATATTCTTAGAAATTATAAGAAATAAAATGGAAAATGGTTTGCTAGGTGTAGCGACAAAAATTTAGAACTTTTTTCTTCATGTGAAACTAAAAAGTGTAATTTTTTTTTCATATAAGAAATCAAATAGAAAACACATCAAATATATATATGAAACAAAATTAACACTATTATTTTCGGTATGAACCACATGTATCTTTTACGAGTATTTAACACAGCTGCATATTTAAGACTTGAACTCGAGACTATTGATTAAGTTGAAATAACTCCACACTAGTTGATCTGTGCGCTCGGTGGTATTTAACACTATATTATAACTTCTGGTAAGTGGTAAAGTCTAATTTATAAACATTTTTTCATGTTCAAAGATTAATATGTAAAATATTTTCATATTAAAGATTAAAGCAAAAAGGTCCCCGTGTAGGGAAAAAAGTTTTAATTTAACCAAAATGTTATAACAATGTCCTAATTGAAATTTCGCTGAACATTTTTAGTAGAAGCTATATCATGTATAGGTGAGGTTTAATTATTTGGGAACCCCTCGCGATAGTGCTTGTAGAAAACTCATAAATGGGAGAAAAAATCGTGGCTAAGGATTCATAAACAAAAGTGTTACCATATATAATTCCATAAATCCTCAAAAGTAGTTAAAAAAAAAAAAAAAAACACTACAAGAAGGAGTTGATCTTTAAAGCTCAAAAACATTGATCTCTTGTGCATCAAGGACTATAACTTTGTACATGCGATATGGTGGCAATGACGTACATCTGTAGAGGCCAACATAATTAATTAACAACTATTTGATTCTTGTAGTGTAAGCCACAAAACGGGGTCAAGTCCTAAAGATATATATCCTCCTACAAATCCTCGATCCTAGCTACTATCTTATAAAGAAAATATTAAATGAAAAGTTACAAATATTTAATGTCTTGAAAATATAAAATGCATTCAATATTTACCATACAAAAAAGTAGAAGGATTAATACAGGAGAACATAGTAGGAGGATTGAAAATCATTCATATTGAAATCAGTTGGGGTTTCTCCATAATTGATTGATGGAGGATCACATTCAAACATATTCAGGAATCTTGAAAAGGAGAACGTTCTCAAGTTTGAAACCTTTTTCTTTTTTTCAAAAATCAAACGGGCTAGTTGTCCTTTAGAGAGGCACAAAGATATAATGTTTTAAGAAAAAATAACAAATTGATATCTTGAGGTACTCTCTCTCTCTCTCTTTCTTTCTCTCTCTCTAATTTTTACACTTTATCATATTAATCCGACAAATACTGACTTGAATATAGGAGTCTTAGCAGTCTACAGGCACACCATTAGAGTTCAGCTTGTGTGAACCTAGGAAGATTCTATTCACATTTTCCTCTTATGCGAACACGAAGTATGAAACTTTTACCATATATACTTTTTAGCAAAACTTTACAAGTATACAAAAAGAAAAAAACTTGCAAATTTTACATAAATGGGCAGTTTGCAAATAAATCAAGAAATCTATTTATTTAAAAAAATACATCAAAACATATAAAAATTATCCTTTTTAATATGTAAGTATCCTAGCAATACAGAAAATTTTTAAATGCTTAACACAATAGCTACTAATTTCCAGCATATAATTCAAAAATCATTTGTGAAATATATATTTTTAAATGAAGCAAACATATATTTTGATATATCAAAATTTAATAACATTTCAAATAATTAATTCTTAAGCTCTAAATGTTCTAAAATTAAGAATATATTTAAGGGAAGATGTAAAGCTCAAAAATTAATAAAAAAATAAAAAGATCCAGCAAAAAAATACAAGGCCAAAAATAAAAAGAAATCATAGTAAATGAAGATAAATACTGTAGGATTTAAAACTCAAGAAAAAAGAACACAAGTCAAAATAATAAATAGAGTAAATAGTCTTTGTACTTACAATGTAAAAAAAAAAATACACTTCAATTACAATCGCCATGTATAATAAATTTGTTTATTTCAAAAATTAACTATTTTAAAAGTCATACCAATAGTAAGTAATTTTTTATTATTAATAAGGTAAAATGACATTGTATAGAAATTAAACTCTAATAATAAAAAGAAGATTTGTGTATTGTCCTGAGATTCAAGCTTCCAGTATAAGTCGAAGTCGTAGATTAAAGCATCTTTAGACAAACAAATTACTCATATTAAAAGTTCATTAATTCATTTTCTCACACGATTGGATATCCTGCATTCATATAAATTCTACGTCTAATTATTGCTGACATTTTGAGAATAACTTTTGTACAATATATAGGATAACGACATGCATTACTATTATTATTATATCATACAAAAGGGTATGGAAAAAAATAAAGTGAATTAAATTTCATGAACCACTCTAACACCCAGCAGCTTGTTGATGACATGCAGAAGCAGAACCATGAGCTTTAATTTCTATTCACAGCAGTAATGAGATCACCTTTTTGCAGAAAGACAAGAAAATGAAATCCTTAGGTTTTGCTTTCGTTTATTGCTGCATGCTGATCTATTCTCCGAGTTTTCCTTTGGCTTGCTCAGAACACAAACATTGCCATCGCATATGTATCCTTTAGAATCAGGTGAGGACTCAGAAAAGCACCCAAAAATGTTTGATAGATACGAAGTCATTGGAAAACTCTTAACAATTGCAATATGTGTTGTGTGTATATATACAAAAGAATGGTCGCTGGGGAATTAGGTATATGAGCAAAATTTGTGGTCAATGTTGGGTAGCTCATAAGTACGTAAGTATGAAGTTTACAAATGTAAATTCAGGCTACAATTTTCGCTACTGTGTGTCAAATCGTTTGTCCAGTGATTTATTATTTTGTATTGATTAAAACGCTTTAGAATGGTATTTGTCTTGCTTCTTTTTCTTTGCACGTATTCACTTTTTTAATCCTTTTTCATATTAGTGGAAATGTACATTGAACTTTTTTTTAATAGTACGTACTACAAAGTTTGTTTGTATAAGATTTAGAGTAAATCACACTTATGGCTCCTCAATAGTTTTTTTTAAAATGCGGCCCCATACCTCTCTATTTTGACACACTATGGAAAACCTCTTAAAAGCGTGTGGAGTGTAACAGCGTCCCCCCGGCTGTTGGATGGTGTCAAAGAGGTTATGGCATCGTTTGGCAGAGAAGAAATAAAGGGGGAGAGAAAAGAAAATAGTGAAAGTGAGAAGAAGTGGGTTGTTTGGTAGAATAGAAATGTGAAGAAATTTTTAAAAAAATATGTGGAACCAACCAAGAAAATTTTCTTCGCAAATTAGCAAAGATTTCTGCTGAAATACAACTTGAAAGCCGCCTCTCTTCATCTGGTTTTGTTATGTGAATAGGCAGGAAAATCAATTTACATGTTCTATAAATCGATTTCCTTGCTCTGTCCCTCTCATTTCATTTGCCTTGTGCGTTTATATAATAATAATAATAATAATAATAATAATAATACTATTATTATTATTATTATTAAGATTATTTTAATTATTATTATTTATTTTTATCATTAATATTATTTTTATTGTTCTTAATAATATTTATTTTTAGTATTAATATTATTCTTATTATTTTTATTTATTAATAATAATAATAATAATAATAATATTAATACTAAAAATAATAATATTTTTTTTTACCAAAAAAATTATGTGAATCTGATTCTCCATTGCACCAAGGAATATGTAGGAGTAGGGGACCACGATATCGATCTCAAAAAAATAAAATTTAAAATAAAACAAAACTATTTTTTTGTAATAAATAAAATCTTCCTTTTCATTGTAATTAATTTTAGGGTGAGATAAATATTTTAAGAGTTATTAAGAATTTGCTTAATTAATTAGAGGTAACCGTCTTTATGACAGATGTTGT
Organism: Spatholobus suberectus; assembly: GCA_004329165.1. Taxonomy (NCBI): domain Eukaryota; kingdom Viridiplantae; phylum Streptophyta; class Magnoliopsida; order Fabales; family Fabaceae; genus Spatholobus; species Spatholobus suberectus. The sequence continues at coordinate 39,311,211 of CM014737.1, read as the reverse complement.
AGGGTGCTAATACCTTCCTTACACGTAAGTGACTCTGAATCCAAATTTGGTTTTTGAAGACTATTTTCTAAAGTTTTTTCTAATATTTTTCCTAAATAAATATTAATGGAAAATCCTTGTTTTTAAAAATATTTTTCATCGTCCCGTCATGACCCCGATTGTGACAAAAATTAAAATATTTTTAAGAAAATCATCATTCAAACTTCCCTGACTAATGCCAGATTAAAAGTTAAGAATAATAATCTTTTTAGTTTTCACATCCCAAAAAGAGTGTTACAAATGGAAGTCTAAGTATAAAGGAGAGAGCACAACAAAAGTTTAAACTAAAGAGAACTCCAAGAATTTAGTCCAGTGAAAGAAAATAGTGTCTTATTTGAAGGGTATTAAGATAAAGTCATTTGTAAATATTTTGACTTTGGAGACTTGATCTATCTTGAATTGAGATTTCATCTCCCTAAAATTTTTGTTACAAAAAAAGAGAGAGTTAATAACTAAAGAAAGAGAGAGATGGAGAGATAGGGAAGGGTGTAAGGGAAGTGCATTAAAGTTGGAGTAAAAAAATTCCACTCTTTTAAAGTGAGAAAATGAACTAGACTCTACCATTGATTTAAATTAAAGTACCTCATAATCTTAATTAATTTTAAATCAATGAAAATACACTCTCACTTCTTTACAAGGTGATACAAAAAGGCACAAGGTTTCCCACACCATTTGGTTGATATTCCTCTATGACAGGTAGTATGGACAACTTTTTTAGTCACATATTTATAGAAAACTTTTAAAATTCTTAGTTCTTAGATTTTTTTAGTTTTTTACTTAATTTTTTTTTGCAGTGAAAATTTCTTTTATATTTGGATTTCAAATTCTCAAATCACAAATTTAATTAATTTTAATTTTTTTACATTAAATTTCCCCTAAACTTAAGTTATTTATATTTTTTTCACTTAAATTAAAAAATTACTTGTGTAATATGCAAGAAACTTAGGTAAAATTATGCACATAACTGAATGAGATTTTAACACTAATATGTTGGTCCGACGAAAGTGCCTTGAATATTCTTTTATGTTATCTTGAAATTGTCACATATCAAGTGGGAGGATACTGTATATATAAAAGAAAATAATAATAAAAATTTAGCAAAAAGTCACAGTTCTATCGATGGAAATTAAATTAAAAAGAAACATTTGCTTGGTATTAATAGATGATGACTATTTATAGGATGAATTCAAAATCACCTATCTGGCTTTCAAATTAAAAACAACAAATGATTTTTAAATAATAATATTATTTTTTCTGAAAATACATTTTTAATTGAAAACAAGAAGTAAAAAAAAACGATGAAGAAACAAGTAATTTAATTTCCCTAGCATTGAGTCAAAACATAGTGGTTGAAACAAAAAAAGCAATTCAACTAGCTCATCTATTCATGCAACAACGTACGTGATAATAGTATTGGTTAACATTTCAAAGACATATCACATCAAATGACAAAGCAAAGAGGGGTTAGCTAGTTACCTCTCTTTTTCAACTTCATAACTGTTTAAATAATATTATACCATCCAATAAATCATGTCATCCATTATTACGCGGTAACTGATACACTATATTTTATTTTTTTACAAAATATAAAATATACAGCTTACATGGATCAGAAAAACCAAACATTACATTGCTTTTTCAAATTTGAACATCTGCGTTATCTCTTTGCTCTTGCATTAGTGGTTGAATCATAAACTTAGGTTGCAGCTGGGTTACGAGATTGATCAATAGCCCGTGTTCTTTGATTTTATTACGTAGCTCACAAGGAATGCTCGCATCAGGTTTGTCTATGAGCAACATCACTTTGGGCCCATCACATTCTCCGTCCACTTCAACAAGGTAACTAATTAATAATTGGTGATATTCCTAGTCTGGCGTTAGGTTCAAGAAAAGAATTACTAAAACTTGATGTTAAGGAAAGAATATAGGGAAACTAGCAGAATCTATCTTTTATAAATAAGAAGGAGAATAATCTTCAAAGTATTTTGGAGGGCAAAAAGAAATGAGAGATAGAATCATTCGTTCCAAGTGGAGATATAAATACTCAATTTTCTTGTGCAAACTAAGGGTAAACGTTGAGTGCCAGTGTTTGCATATATTTTCATTTGATCGGTATGAAATTATCGTTCTTTGGCAGTTCGACTACCCAGAAAACAGCGTGACAAATGTACATAGACAGTCTCAACCAGGTAACACATAATATTTCAAACCTTTTCTATCTTAAAATTTTCACACTGCCATAATCTATTTCATTTTGGATTGTACTTCCACACACACCACAAGAGCATGCATAAAGATTGTTTGTCATTTACTAACACCACCCTTTGAGTTTACCATTTTTATATTGTTTCAAAATTTTGAATCCTCAGTTCAGTTATTTAAGTTACGACATTTAAATTATGAATATGTGGATTCATAATATTTCATAATGTAAAATCTGTTTCTTTTTTATTTCTTTATCCCTTCCCTCTTTACAAAGCTTATTATCCCATGAAAAAAAAAAAAACCTATTGTAACATAAACCATTTAAATTTTCAACAAATAATTAAGAGACTTATTTACATCACCAAAATCCATTACATTTGAGGAGGAGATACGTTCAACCACAAATTTTATCAAATGCATAACCATAACTATATATGAATATTTAATCTCAGTGCAGTGGAGAAATTTATATTCAAAATTTACTAATTATATCACTTTTTGAAGTATTTCTTTAAGTAAATCCTTTACTATGTAAGGAAAGAAAGACCTTCGTATGCCAAGTGTCAATTATACAATAAAAATTTTCCCATTCATAATAAAGGTCCTCTCACTTAATATGCTCATATTAATAATTAATATCCGATATTTTACATTAACACTATTTAATTAATTTTCTAATTATATTTTGGGTAATTATTTAAAACACAAAAACTTGTGATTTGAAATATGTATAGTAATATGATAGTGTGTCATTTTAATTATATAGTCAATAATTTTAAAACATGTGTAAAAACTACTGTGACCCATGGAATAGCACGAGTATTACAAGTAAAATACAAAAAGAATCTTTTAATTGAGTTTTTTAGGATATAAATATATGTAATTTTTACTTTATTTAGTTATTTAGTTTGAGTTTAATGGCTATGTACTGTCAATGTAAAAAGTTTTACACTGTCAACTAATCACAAATAATCATTATTATGACTTTTAAGATAATTAATGTAAAAGTTAACAAATTTACTATACATGGTAGTTTGTGATTGGATGACAGTGTAAAACAGTTTTATACTGTTAGTGCATAGTCTTTTTTCTCATTTAGTTTTTTTTAAAATAATAATGATTTTACAATACTGTGGTACATAAAATTTTATGAGTTTATTTTTCATGCACCATATGTGTAAAGATTTTTGCACTGCTAAATAGTTAAAAATTATTCTGGATATAACTTTTAAAGTAATTATTATAAAAGTTAATAATATTACCATATATAATAATTTATAATTAGATGACAGTATAGAAAGCCTTCACAATGTCAATGCATTTTATTTAATTTGAAATTTTATTATGTGAAACTAAGTTATCACTATTCAAGATAAAATTACACTTAAAATTTAATAGGATCATTAATTTCTTAATGGAAATATTAGTTTATAAATATAGAATTAATAATCGATCTCTACTCATATGAGATGGTTATAATATGTTCAAATATGCAAGAAAAATTAGTTATATAGCGCAAACAAGATAAAGTAGTCAATTACCTATAGGTTATATAGTCGACAACTTTGGTGCCAGACGCAAAACATGTAAAAGGAAAGCAGACTACTTATTGAGAATAATCAACTAGGTACTTTGATTTTTTAGAATTTTCAACATCGTGATGAATAAAAGTAGGGAATTACTTTTCAAAGTATTCTACTACTTTGATTCTATAAAACAAATAAAACACCATGTTTTGAATTGAAATCACTTTTAAATCATTTCTAAACAAATTTTCATCAATCAAAAGGTATTTTTATGAATTAGAAACATGACTTAACCAATTAAAAACTTAAGCTATTATTGATCAAGAGAGTTGACATCTCACACAAACTTAACTTAAACTAAGACCAAACTATACCAAATTTCCTACAGATGATCCTATGATATTTAATTATAATTGTTTTGAAAATTGATATTTTAAATGTTCTTTTTAGATACTAATGAAATACATAACAAACTTATGACAATCAATATATAAATTAACTGATTTGAATTTCAAAATTATATTTTAAAATGTAAAAATTATATCTCAAAAACTAACTGCTACTATCATCTCAATCTTAAGACACTGATTAAAGGATTAAAAATATTTTTTATGAAAAATCTTGCCAATATACTTTTTTGTGATTTTCAATACAATATCATCATAATTTTTAATTACAAATTTCTAATTATTAATTTCTTAATCATTACTTAAGTTTTTCGTTAATAAAACTCTTAATTAATTATTAGACGCAGATTTGATTTCTGTTAAGTTTTATATATTCTTCTTGTCTCCTCATGGTAAGAAGCTAATGAAAGAACAACTACTTCGGCTTTCAGTGAAAGCACACCGAAGTTTCATTTGAAGTAAAAAATCAGTCATACCAACAAGCAACAACATTGATATATATTCTTGCCGCTCCATTCAACATCTCTATGGAATCTTCTCGTTTAGAATTTTTGGAAGGGCTGATTCAGCGTCAAAGATCCATTGCTGAATATGAAACGCCGGAGGCGGCGTTTGGCTATAACAGAAGATTAATGGAACAGATTAAAATGTTGAAACAGATTGGGTTTGCCAAGCAGAACGAGGATAACATATTGGTGAGAATTTATCACTTTTAAACAATTCATGAATGAGTGATTAAATTTAGTGACAAAATTTTTGTTCCCTAATTTTGAGGTCATTAAATTTTAGCAACATCTATTTTTTAAAAATTATATTTAAATTCTTCCTTTACTAATTTTAATTTTCCTAATACATTAACCTCTATATGCTTTTGGAATTTATTGAGTATAATTATTAATCTATATGCATTATAGCATATAACTGAAGATAATTCTCCAACGTTTTTGTATGGCGATATATGAATTTTCGAAAAGAATAATAGTCCTTGAAAGCAAATACCAACACGTTCTTAAAAATAACTAATTAATTTATGGTGACGAATTACTACATCCATTTGTTTGTGTATGTCATAATTTTTTTTTCTATTTATTTGTTATTTTAAAATTTTAAGATAGCATTGACTATTATTTCCTTAATTATGTTCGTATGAAAAGAAGGAAAGAAAAAATAGTGCATGCATGATATGTCAAAATAATAAATGAGGGAAATAAAAGACATATATATTAAGAAACTATATATACATAATTTTAATGTGCCCAGATAATTATTTTTCTTAATGTGTATATTATAACTTTAAATGATAGATAAAAAATGGAAGTGATTCATTCACCATATAGATGGAAGTTGCTACACTCCCCTGGAAATGTTTACAATTGTATGCCTTTTACTGGACTCTTGATACATATTTGTAAAGTTGTTTAGTAAAGATAAGACAGGAATATCAGCTTTTTATATATAAAAAAACAATGTTAAATGAAGAAAAGAATGTCATTAAAAAGAAAGGTGAAAAACTAACGAAGTTCTTTAATGATAATTCAACAAATGATCTTAGAATAAATTCTACAGAGTAATGCACATCCAATGATACATATAAAATTTCACACCTTAACATTTTGATTTAATTAAGGGTTTAATTAATATTTTAAATTAATTTGGTCTCACAAATAAATTAAATGAAAATTTGCCCTTTTATCATGTCCTTTTCTTGTTTATAAAGAGAATATATAAATTTAGAATTATTTTTTATAAACTTCTCAATGAATATTTACAAGACAAAAAAAAATTAAAGAGATTATTAATTAAAATGAATCAAATTATTTCTATAAGGCAAAATTAACTTATGCATCTTAACTTTTTTAGAAGTTCACTCGTGATGTTTTAAAAATTGGATTAGCTACTTTGACTGAAAAACTAGTGATGATGAACCGCCCGGTATCGAATCCAAATAAATCACAAACTAGACTTGAAAGAATTGGTCAAAAATAATAAAATCAGTAAAAGAAAGTAGTAAAATATATAAAAATTGGCAAAAACCAATTCAAAATAAGTTAGTGTTGTAAAATTATGAGATATTGTGTTTTTTTAATATTATTTTATATAGTAATATCTATTTAGTTTAACTACAACCATTAGACCTCAAATCAATGTCTTGATTGATTTAGTGACTAATCTAGTTTTAAAAACATTACTCACTTATTTAACTTCTTTAAAAATACATATAAATTTTACATCAACATTTTTGCTTTAAAAAGTCTTAAGACAGAGATTATATAATTGAAAAACTTGCATAAATTAGTAACCCCCTTTAACTACTCACATATCTTTTCCTTTACCCAATTGACCTTGCATATTGTGCCATACATATGCATCCTTCATGCTACTATCCTCATCATCTTATATATGATTTTTCATCTCCCACGTTTTCTGTAGATTTGTTATGATCATCCTCCATTTGCATAAGAAATTGCTCATAAGAGTTCTTATTCTCTCTCCATTGTCCTCCACAACCATCCACTCATAAGCATTCTTAGGCTATGAACTTTGTTGTTTCCTAACTTCCATTTTGCTTCATTGTAGTAAATTCCTTTTTGTTACTCCCCTCGCATAGCCGTCTCCTTCAATTTTTCTAAATTAAATATACTGTTATTTATAACTAATTACACTGTCCTCTCATAAAGTTAGACCTAACTTTTATTATACCATATTTAAAAAGAAGACCTACCTTCCTTATTTTACATATTATTTTTAAACCTTGACATCCATTGATTTTAGAAAACTAAACGTTTATGTTAGTTTTACATATAAATTATACACACATAATTCTTAAAAAATAACAAAATAATTAAGGGAGAGAATTATAATCTGTAAACAAATAGGGTATAACTTTAATTTACACTAATATCAAAGAGGTTAATGTTCTTATCCCTATAAATTATAAATAGGATAATATATGATTTATCAATTTTTTGCATAATATTTGTATTTTCTTTTCAATAGTCTTTGGTATTATTGTACTATATCTAACAAATTGCTATCTTACTGAACGCATAGATTAGTTGATAGAAACTGTTTTAGCTTAAATAATTGTTTTGAATTTAACTCTTAAAAATGCGGTTGCATTAAAACTCAGTCAGGAAATTTTTATCCTATTTAGTGATCCTACCTCTTGCTCAATCCAATTAAATTGACACCTAAAGGTGTCTTAATATTAATGGGTCACACAAAAAAACATACTATATATAATTGACTTCATTATTGACTATGTATGATATTTATTTAAATTAAAAAAAATGAGGTAAACTTAATGATAAGACCTTAAACATGTACCGAATTTGTCCTACAGTAATAACCCATCCCGTTATTTGTCATGGCTCCAATAGGTATAAATATGAGAAACTAAAAATAATAAACTTTTAACTCTTTAAATGAAAAATAGTCATGTGTCTTATATATATATATATATAGAGAGAGAGAGAGAGAGAGCCAGGACAAATATAGAGAAATTTTGACCCTGTTGCTACGAGCCTCTGATATAGAAATTGGGTCATAACCAATCTTCTGCCAAAACTCCTTCATACTATCATATTGTGAATGGATTTCCATAATGATAAGGAAAGTGGGTTTATGCTTCTTAATAAATTCACGAACATGTGTTCTCGCTCTACAATTTCTTGTTCCCCTGATATTCTAGGAGAGGATAGTTACATCTTGAAATTCGTTCATCGTGACGGTAGGCATGAGAAGGAAAGTCATAGAAAGGCAATTCATCCTTGGGCATTACCACACATGGTATCACTAGTCCCATGTGGTATGTCCTCAACCACGGTCTCCATATCCACCACATCCTTGTCATTGAAAGGCACTAACCGATTTGGGTCTAAAGGAGATGGCTCATCAGCGAACCTAAAATGCATAAGGCTCACTTGCTCTGCATTTAAAGCTATTATAAAAGGTTGTTGATGCAACTCAGGCCTAGCATCAGCGTTTCTTAATGCTTTAGCATGGATTGCATTGCTAAAAGCTAAAATAGGTATGGGTAATTGGGACTTTGCGTCTAGCCAATGACTATCACGTGTAGGCTTCTGACTTGGAAGGTAAGCTGCGCCTTTATCTCTATGAACAACTTGTACCTTAAGCCCTTGATTGGACCTCTCATGCCCTTCTCTTTTTCATCTTTCCCCAATTCTTTTGATCCTTGTTATCTACTGGTGGCCCTTTGGCATGTTTTGCATTCATTTCCTTATTTTGTGAAGTTGTAGATGGCTTTTCATTGGATAGTCACACACAATCTTTTCCAGCATCCAATTTAACAATAGAGTCAAACTTATTTTGAGAGATAATATTTTCCCTCTTATAATCGAATCAGGCTTACTATTTGGTGTCCGCTTTTTTCGCCTCACACAAAACCACTCCCCGTATAACTCTTCATCCACAGATTTTGGCACAATCTACGCTTGGGACATCTACTGGTTATTATTTGAATTTATTGCGGCTTCCTGTTTTGGTCCACCATCCTGCACATGGTGTTGAGTTGCTGTATCTTCTTTGATGACCTTTGCACAAGTAGTTTTTTGGGGCAATTATGAGCAACATGTCCATAACACCTACACTTGGCATAAATAATGTGCAACCCCTCATATTCAACTTTGTACCTATGTCCATTTATCCATACTTTACCAACCATGGATTGAGTAAGGTGTGCAAGGCCCAACCCAACCTAATGGCCTGCCCCAACCAGTCCTAATTTAACTTGTAAATCATCAGGTTCATTCAAGTTTAAGGATGAGTTAGGATCTAAAAAATTGGTCCAGTCAAAATTTAAGACTAGATTAGGGTCAAACATAATTTGGCCCAATCCGTCCTTTACTCATCCTTATCTTTACTATCCATTACTATTTCTTTACAATACATTTCATTTTTTGTGTTTCACCAAAAAAATTCTAGCCCATTAATTTATTTTGTCTATATTTACATGACTAATGCCAAAACTACCATTTTTTCTAGGAGTTTTTAAGTAATTATCATTTAATTTACACAATACATTGTATAATGATGAGATAAAATTCATTCTTGAAAACCTAATTACATTAACATGTTACTTATATTTCGGGTCGTCCCAGTCTCGTCTTAAATTGGCCCAGCCCTAATTTAACTCATAGATCATCAGGTTCATTCGGGTCTAGAGACGAGTTAGGGTCTAAAAAATTAGCCCAGTCAAAATTTAGGGATAGGTTAGGATCAAAATAACCTAGCCCAACTCGTCCTTTGCTCACCCTTAGAGTAAGGTCAATTTCAACACAAATTCTTGCAAAACAGCCTCGCTTTACTCTGATTGTATTGCTATCCACCTTTATTGGGTGTCCACTACTAAAGTCATAGCCAAAAGGAAACTCTCATCATAGTAAACTAGATTAAGGTTGGAAAAGCTATATAATCCAATCTGGAGTAAGATCCACTTTAGCATGGAAGACGCAAAATACCTATTTCATTTTGTAACCGCCAAATAATGGTTGAACATTATCCAAGGGTCTCCCATGATAATTTTCTCCCTATCCACAAGTCAATCAACCTTAGCCATGAAAAAATCATTATCAATATCCATAATTCTAAAACCACCACTGAGCCGCCATACCTTGGACAACTTCTCCTACATTATATTATGACCCACTTTTTCCCCAGTAACTTGACAACCAAAGCATCTTGCCATGGGTAAAAGAGTTAATAGAACACACATTCATCCAAATGCACTTTTGGAAGTAGCTAGTTGCCATTTTCCTATTCTATGCACACAAGATTCTGAGCCAATAAATCAATCCTCTCCCTAACGGGTATTGCTTGTTTATTGCCAAGAACTTTATCTTGGAAAGAGACAACAGGAATTGTCGGTATGGAAGCCTTACTTTTAAAATAAAATATACATAAATAATAACCATATACATATAGTTATCTTAAAAATAATATATATACATGTATATAAAATTATTATTTTTAAAATAACCACATATACGCACACACACATTCTTTTATAAAATTCTTATGTAAATTCTCTTTATGAAATATGTGGAGGAAAAAATAATGAAAAAATATACTCTGCTAGTAACAATATTATTAACAACATAGATGAAATATTTTCAATAGTAACATTATTTTATTTATAAAATAACACGCAGATTACATAAACAAGTAAATTAAAAATGATTACCTAATCAATCATCCAATCGCATGCCTAAGACATGGCAGGAAAAAGAGGGATGTTACACTTGACACCCATTAGTTTTAGAAAGCTACACATTTATGTTATTTTTGCATACATAATTCTTAAAATTAAATAACAAAGTAAGGGAGCAAATGTATAATTTGTAAACAAGCAGGGTATAAGTATAATTAACACTAATCTCAAATTAAGAGATTAATGTAATTATCCCTATAAATTATAAATAAATAATATATAATTTATCATTTTTACATAATATTTGTTTTCTCAATAGCACCTTTGGTAGTATGGCAATATAAAATAATTACTCTACTACTAAACATATAGATTAGTGGATAGAAATTGTTTTAGCTTAACTTGTCTTGAATTTAACTCTTTAGAAGGCATCTGCGTTAAAACTGACTCGAGAGTTTTATCATACTTAACGACCCTACCATGCTTAATCCAATCAAATTGACACCAAAAGGTGTCTGGATACTAATGGGTCAAACAAAACAAATATAATACATTACTACATATAATTGACTTAATTATTGACTATATATAATATTTATTCAAATAAAAATAAATAAATAAATGAGGTAAACTTATCAATGCAACCTCAAACATAAACACTGACTCTATCTTGCAGTAATAATCCATTCTATCATTTGTCATGCAGATGGTTCCAACATATATAAATATGATAAATTAAAAATAATAAAGTTTTAACTCTTTAAATGAAAAATAAAAGTGAGGTATAGAGTGAAAGAAAATATGAAGAAATTAATATCTCTACTTTTGGCTAGTGAAGAAAAAGGAAAAAAGATAGAAAAGAAAAAGAGTAGAAAAAAACTTTAAGCATGGTATTACATTGATTATTGTATTAATAGAAGTTAGTTTTATCAATTTTTGGTTAGTTTCAAAGTTAATTGAGTTAGCTACAAGGGCCTAAAGCGTATATATGTAATATCGCATTGATTGTAAGGGTATAGTTTTTGATTCTTCAATTCCGAAATGCATTGGGATCACATTGCTCTTGTTTTCTTCCACAGTTAGTTTTTCTCTAATTTAATATGGTATCAGATGAAAGTTCATCCCTTTCACACTATTTTTTGTGAATCTTCTTCTTCCTATTTCATCACAAACAATGTTTTTCCCTGTTCCTATGTTCATGGAGGATTAGTCAAGTCCCTTTTTCCTTCACCCATTTGATAGCCCTGGTGGGCTCATCTTGGTTTCGCAGCCTTTTACTGGCGATGGCTATAATTATCAGCATAGAGCTATGCATGTGGCTCTCATTGCCAAAAATAAACTCGACTTAATTGACAGATCCATTCTTGCTCCTCTAGAGGCCAACCAACTTCATCATTTGTGGCTACGCACCAATAATGTCATTGCTTCTTGGTTGTTGAACTCCATTTCAAAAGAAATCACAACCAATACTTTTCCACTACTACTGAGATTTGGCAAGACATGCCAGTATGCTTTCAATAGCATAATGGACCTTGTGTTTTTCAACTCACGAGAGAATTGCTCGCTTGCACAAAAGGTTCATTCATTCATAGTGAGTGACTATTTTACTAAGATTAAGTCAATTTGGGAAGAACTTAGAGAGTATAGGCCAGTTCACAATTGCAAATATGGAGGTGCTTAAATCTTGGATACTTGCTTAATTTTCTCACAAGGCTCAATGATTCTTTCAATCAGATAAGAGGCGAATTCTTCTCATAGACCCCCTCCCATCCATAAATTGAGTTTTCTCTTTGGTGATTCAAGAAGAAAAACAAACAGAAGTAAGCACCTCTAACACTTCCTCAGATAACCAACTTGTGTTTTCCATTCAGTCTTTTGACAATTCAAAGCAAAAAAGAATACTAAAAAGTATCGCTTATGTGCATATTGTGGCTTTCTTGGCTGTAGCACTCTAAAGGTGCATTACCTTAGCTATACTTAGATTGCTAGAACATGAAAACTTTGAATATAAATACATCATATATCAAGCAGAAACAAAATTCATAAATCTATTACAAAGCTTAATACAAACTCTTGGCACAAGGTGTCGTATATCACTTAAAAGAAAGATACAAAAAATATAACTAAACTCCTGTGCACCGAGAAGCATATAACTCTACATTTTCTCACTATAAGCGGCTTCATGCTTCTCCACATAGGTGTCCACCTGCTTAACGAAAAAAACATGAAATGTTAAAAGAGTGAGGCATAATGTCTTAGTGAGTGCTACCAGGACTCTAAAAGTAGGTTGACTCTTCTATACTAGAATCTTTTCTTACCTCATATGGTTTTACTTCTTACTGAAACCCTTCGTCCCTCACCTTTTTTTTTTTTGTAATACTTATATTGATAACTACACACAACTTAGGGCTTACTACTCTATAATGGGCTTGAGCCCTGAGTCTTCTGACCCATAGTAGTCCCTCATCCTAGACAATTGCTTTTCCATCACTTGGATAAAAACTTCACTCTTTTTATTACCTATACTTTGCGTCTTACTTCCTATGACATTAAGTGATTATTGACCCTTCTTTTTCCTTGTCTTTCTCTTTACTTGCCCTTCGAGACTTATATATAAACTTTCTTTGGGAAAAACCCCTTGCATACCCATCGGTTAGCAACTTTCATAGACTACATCCTCACTAGGTACATAGGTTCCCTCATTTTGGCTTAACTTACTTCACTTATAACTAGGCATACACATCATCATATACTTACTAAGGTCATCATACATGCCTCACTAGGCATTCACATCATATATTTCACTGTTCTGTTTTTGTTTCTGTATAGTTTTGGTTAGCTTTATTATTATATTCCATCTAGTTGTCCGTCTTATGGCTGAGCTCTAGCCATCAAGAGGCATTCCTCTTGCTTGACCTCTTACTACCACTAATCAAGTGGCTGAACTACCTTCTGTTATCGAAGAAGATCCTTCTTGTTCATCCATTATGGAAGAACACTGTTTTTCCCCTATATTGAGAAGATGACGGTCCCTCGCCATTTGGCTCAAAGGGCCTCCTAGCCTTTTCTTCTTACAACTCATCTAGAGTTGTATAGAATCTCATCTTTTCTTAGTAACCTCAAAATCCTCACTGCGGTTGCACACTATAGTGTGTCAAGCATGCAACTCGAACATGACTAGTACTAGGGAGGTCTTAATGTTACTAAAGAGGTACTTCTCTTGAAAGCATAACTTTCCTTTTAAAACATCTTTCTTTGAAAACATATATTTTTCTTGAAAACCTTTCCTTTCATAAAACTTTTCTAAAACTTAGGAGAAATTTCCCATCTCTTACTAAGGAGGCATCCTTTGGTATCTTTTAAAGTCTTAAGTGTTTTCTTATGTAAGGTACATCGTTGTACGCATACAGCACAACACAATTCATAATCACAAGGATAATACTACATAAGTCTATAATCAACAACACAAACACAGTAAGACACCAACAATAGAAATTACATTAGAGAATCAAGCATAGAAAACAATTGTATAATGCAAACATATCCTTTTCTTGAAGCTAGAACATCCCTTATTGTTCTAGAGAGTCACGTTTAGCGCTAGACCCTTGATGCTTAGCGCCACTTCACTTTCCTTTTATAACCAATCTCTAGAGGATCCACGCTTAGCGCTAGAAGACAGACGCCTAGCGCCACTTATGTAGGGATGATATTGACATCCTCATGCTTAGTACCAAAAGATTGGCGCTTAGCACCAGTTGTGCAGAGATGATACTAATATCCTCATGGTTAGTGCTAGAAAACTAGTGCTTAACACCACTTATACAGAGACGATACTGATATTCTCACGCTTAGCACTAGAGCATTAGGCATCAAATTTGTGCTCTATTGTTCCACACTTAGCGCTAGAAAATCTGATGCTTAGAACGGACTGTGATTTGTGCAAATCTCAATGGTATGCATAATTGTAACCGCTTGCCATTTTTTTCCAACAACCATCACCAAGCGTACCAAAACATTCCTAGTCACTTTTATTACCTTTCTAACTATTTATGTTTCCCAATGAACCCCTCAATCATGCAAATCTCTCAAAAACCCACAAATCTCCTTCCTAAGGTTCAAGAGGTAAAAAAAAGGGAGACAAACATAAAATCAAAGGGGTTGGGGAAGATAAAGGGGAAGCATTCACCTTTGGCAACTATCCAAATATAGGCTCTGGGATGGGTGATGGATCTTTGCTCCTTCTTTCCTCATCTTTTTCTCTTTCTTTTCTAATCCTCTTCCTTCTTTCTTTTCTTTTCTTCTTCTTTTTCTCCCCCTTCCTTCTCTTATATGGCTGGTGTGCGTGTGTGGTCTAGTGGGCCTTTGGCCCATCTTGGGCTTTAAAGTCTTATTAAGGGTCCTATCACCTTATCCATGTAAATCCTAACAATAAGACAAATATGATTAATACCTGTGGGCATTCTACACCATTAATTATATTCTCATTTCTAATGTCCATGATTGGGGATGTTACATTGGCAATACAAAAGACAAATATTTCAAGTTACATGGCTACTCTCCTACTCATAAGAAGGGCAAGCCTCACAAGTGGTGGTGAATCAAGTCATTGAATAGGCTCAAGTTCCTATAGCAGATTCTATCATAACCCAACAACAATACCAACAGCTCATTGCTTATCTCCAAGCTCAGATGGCATGCACGCCTGGTTTGGATTCATATCAAATGCATAATTCCAATACTGGTGTGATTTTTTCTTTCCATAATTTACAATCTCATCCTGCTCCCAGTGTCTAGATAATTGATTTTGGGGCTACCTTCCATATATCTTATTTCCTAAAATTTTTTAATTTAGACATAAATCTATCCAACAAGTTTGTGATTTTGCTAAATAATACTCAAGTGTCACTTTCAACAATAAGGGATGTCACTTTAGCTCCAAATTTTACTCTTAAAAATGTCCTTTATATATCATATTTCCATATTAATCTCATTTTGATTAGCTATTTGCTTAAACATTCAAATTATTCAATGTCATTCACTCGTGACACTTTCTTAATCAAGATAAACATCAGCTAAAGGTGAATGGCAGGGGTAATCTTGACCAAGGCTTATAAGTCTATCAAAACAATATGTCAAATTCTTGTACAAATTTCAATTGTAGTTCTACTTCATCTTCATTGAATAAACGCAATTTTGTTAAGAATGATCGTGCCAAGATTTGGCATGCTAGGTTAGGTCACTTGTTTGATAAAGGGCTTAAAATTGTTAGTAATAAAATTCTTTTTTTGCTTCCCTCAAATTTTAGTTCTCAGCTTTGTTATGTGTGTCCTTTATCTAAGTTTCATCGTTTACCTTTCATATGTCACAATAACTGTACCAATTGTTCATTTGATCTAATACATTGCGATATTTGGGGACCATTTAAACAACCAACTTATGATGCGAAGCAATTATTTTGACTATTGTTGATGATTACTCAGGATATACATGGATCCATCTGTTGCACAAAAAGTTTGAAGCTACACATCTACTATAGGTTTTTTCAAGTTTGTCCAAACTTAGTTTGGCAAACCTATAAAGGCAATTAGAAGTGATAATGTTAAAGAACTGGCCCTCACATCTTTTTTTGAACATAAGGATTAACACCTCCTAGCAAGGTCTTTCTTATTTTAGTCTAAAGCACCACTATCCCTCAAGGGAGAATGCATCTCCATAGCTATGTTTCTAATTAATCAAACTCCTTCCATCAGCTTTAATGATTCCTTTCCTTTTGAGTTATAATACAGCAAAGCACCTAATTACTCTTCCCTTAGGGGGCATTTAGTATAGAAGAAGTTTTTTCATACTTGGGAATTATGTTTCTTCGGAATTACAAATCCTAGGAATCATGATTCCTAGGAATAGTTAAAATCCGTTTGGTTAGTCATAAACATTCCTGAGAATATTTACAAATGTTTCTTGGGAATTAAAGATTTGCATGTTTGGTTACAATAGAACTTTCCTAGCTATGTAAGTATTTTCCTATGAAAATACCCTTTATTAAAATAACTTCATTAAATATATTTTTACTTAAATATGAATACAAATATGAAATTGAATTAATTCTTTTTTTAAAATAACCCAATTAGTTTTTGAAGACAACAAAAAATTTAATTACAAATATAAATAGATGTTATATATAAAAACATTTGCATTTGATAAAATTTCAAATCATATTAAAAAATTGTTAGCTTATAGTTACTGAAGAATTGTTTAAATAGACTAGTTAACAACTATAGTAAACAAAGAAGGATGCTACTCTACATGAAGAAGAAAATTATATTATCTCATTCTATTCAAAAGGATACAAAATTTTGTCTAACATTGTTAAATTGGAGAAACAAAATAGGCCCTAATATTATTATTAAGCTTGACTAAGGTCAAGAAATAAAAGTCATATTACAATTAACCTAATAATTATAATCATATTATCCTAAAAAATATACCTTAAAAAATCCTAAAAAAGATATGAATCCTTATACCCTAAAAAATTATATGAATCCTAAAAATAAATTTTCATATCACACAATAGCACAAAGATAAAAGAAAAAAAAAAGGAGAAAAGGACTCACATGAAGTGTGCGAGAGATACGATGATGTTATTGTCTCCTTTTGATCAGTATTTGAAAAATGAAAAACGGAGATTGAGAATTTTGGATGACAATGAAACTTGGCCAATGATTTTGTATTTAAAAAAGGGATATTGTGGTCTTTTTGCATAATTAAAACTTTCCTTTCTAGTTAGGAAAGTTAGATTCCCAACCCCTCTTTGGGAATATTTTGTAGGAAAGTGGGATAAAAATAATTCTTGGGAAACAATATTCCCTAGGAATATTTTTTGAGTTTAATTACTATGCACTATCAGTATAAAACTTTTACATTGTTAACCAATCAAAAATCAACTTTAGTAGACTTTTAGGGTGGTTATTATCAATGTCAACAAACTTACCATACATGATGGGTTATGATTGAATGACAGTGTAAAATTGTTTTATACTATCAGTGCAAAACTTATTTTCTCATTTTTTTTCTAAAGATAGATACCAAATGTAGGAAACAATATTCCCAATTTAAGATTTTTAGGAAACTAAAAACTTCTTCCCTACCAAACACCTCTTTAAGGTATTCGGTTGCTTGTGCTTTGTCTCCACCATCCCAACTACTAGATCAAAGTTTTGTCCTTGTGCTATTCCTTGCATTTTTATGGGCTATCCAATAAGGATCAAAGGTTACAAGGTGTATGATCCTAAAACAAGGAAATTTCTGGTTTTTAGAGATGTCATTTTTTGATAGGATTATTTTCCTTTTCATGCACTACCTAACCAATTACAAATATCAGACCCTTTCATAGACATAGTGATCCCCTAAACCACTACTTGACATACTACCTCAAAAAGCTATTGCCTCTCCAACAACCAATGCCCTACCATTCCTCTTCCCAACCCTCTCTAACCCTAAACCCCATATCGTATAGGCCTCCATCCCACCTTCAGCACTCCTAATGCAATGTTACTTACCCAATTCAATCTCACCTCACCTATGACCTCTTATCCCCTACCTACAAAGAATATGTTATGCAAGCAAATGGCATCTTCAAGCCTTAATTTTTTCACCAGGATGTCACATACTCAAGATGGAGATTGGCCATGCTTGAGGAGTTGGCTGCACTTGAGGCTAACAATACCTAAATAATACAATCGTTTCCACTTGATAAGAAGACATGGGTTGTCATTGGGTGTATAAGGTGAAAAATAAAGCTGATGGTTCATTAGATTGATACAAAGCTCGCATCATGGCACAAAGATTTACAATAGGTAGGCATTGACTTTATAGACACGTTCTCATCTATGGCTAAATATTATAAATTAAGAATAAGTTTAAAATTCTAGCTTTGAAGGGTAAAAATGGGAAGAGGGTAATTTTCATTTTTAATAAATATTTTTAATTTTATAATTTTTAAAATAAGAAAAAAATAATAAATTAATATAAACTTAATGTTCTAATCTTTTTGTTTATTTTTATAAATATTATATAATTTTCTTAATTTAAAAAAATTACCCCTTTTCCTTTAACTTCTAAAATCTCATTCCTAAATATATCTTTAAAATAATTAAAAAAATAGAAAGAGAGACATGCACTAAAAGAAAACACATTAAAATCAATATCTAACTTAATTGTCTTAACAATGGAAAAACTAAGAAAAAAAGAGAAAAGAATAATAATAGAAAGAAAACTTTTAAACATAGTACTAAAGAATTTTACTCACAATATTAGAGAAAATGAACATGCTTTTCTTCTTGACTCATGCTAAAAGTGACATTGTATAACAATAATAAACTATAACACATCAATTGCTCGTAATGTTGAATATTAATTAAGGGGTAGTTACGGAAAACAAGTGTTCCTTCTTCTTCTTTTTTCCATCTTCTACTTCTTCTGATATATATCTTTATTTGTAAGGATTTTGATAAAGACTGTCATAAAGGTATTAATTAAAAAACAATAAATAAAAAGCATTATTTATTGAAAATCACAATAAAAATGCGTTAGAAATCAAGTAGGGTTGTATCAATAATATTTTCTAATAAAAAATTTACATTTTTTATTTTTCAGATGTTTTAAAAACGCTTCTTGTTATTCTTTTTATTTTCTTTTTCTCTTTATTTTCTCTCTTTATTTAATTAATCCTTATTTGTTTACGTGTCAACAACCTCAAGAAGAATTACCTTGGATGGTACAGGTGGCATCTGAGCTACTTCAAGAAGTCAAAGAAGCCCCACCTGTAATTGAACTTCCCGAAACAGATAAAGTGCATCTTGAAGACTTACCCAATCTGAAGAGTTTGTCCTCCACAGACATGGTTGAATGGCAGTCCTTGGAGAATGTGGTTGTGAAACACTGCCCAAACTTAAAGGAGTTTGGTTTGGGAAAGATAGAAAAGCCAATTTTAAAATCGGTCATAGTAGAAAATCAAGTGCAGCTTGACATTGATACAAAGATTGCTTATCTTTTTGAATTATCGGTTAGTTCTCTCTGAAAACACTATTATCATAATAGATAAACAGTTTAAGCTTAGTTAATCTCTTGTCTTCATTAATTGGAGTTATATATAAATTTAAATTCTGAAATTTTGTTAGTCAATTAAGTCTATCTATTTTTAAGATGAAGCAAATTTTGGTCCCTTTAAAAATGTTCTTCTACCAAAAGTCTTTAAATTCTCATTTTCCACTCAAAATTCATCAATCAAAGCATCAAAATTTCAACTAAAAAAAAAAAAAAAAAAGAACTCAAAATTCGAATCCTATTTTACAACTTATAAAATCCTTCAAATTTTGACTAAATTTTTTTACTTCCAAGAATTATTTTATATCTTAAATTCATTATAAGCTTCCAAATATTTAGATAAAAAATGGGATTTTAAGAATTTTAAATAAAAAATTGATAAAGAAACTAAATTTGTTTGATTTTAAAAATACAGAGACTTAATTACCTTAAAAAAAAATTGGGAAGCACGTTACCTCTTCCAAGGTATTGGATTTTAGCTGGTTATTGACTTTATGTTTGAATGATTTCCACTCAACTTGCACAAAATGATGACAAGAGTGAAAAAATCTAACAGGATGAATTCTCAACGATTACTGAGTATAATGTTGGTGACGATGAGGAATTAGGCAAGGCAATAGATAACCTTCGACCTTCACATTTCACCAACCTCCTACTGTTCTGGGCAAAAAACTGTAATCAATTTCTAAAGCTGGATGAATTTCTATCTGTTTTGGTAAGGAGGTCAAAAAGGCTTGAAGCTATTAGCATTGAGCATTGCAATACTTCAATTGTTCTATTTGACACTGCTGATCTTTTCCGCGATAAGGATGGAGATGGTAAATATTTCACACAGATAAGGGAATTAAAATTAAGAGAACTATTTCAACTAAGTTCCATATGGCACGAGGATCCAACAGGAATTTTTGGTCTCGAAAATCTGCAAATTATACACATCAAAAGTTGCCCCCACCTACGGTATCTAATCTTTGCTCCTATAGCTGAGAAGCTCCACCAACTAAAGGAATTAAAGTTAGAGGCATGTGGTATGGCAGATCATGTAGTTATTAAACAGAATGATAATCTAAAAATAATTAAGTTCCCAGCACTGAGCAAGGTGGAGTTCAAGTCTCTCTCAATATTGTGGCGGTTCTACAAATGGCATTTAGAATTCCCAAGTCTGAAAACTTTGACGATAGAAACATGTCCTGAGTTGGAAGAATTCACAACCGGGTTTGCAACTGCAGATGCATCATCCACAACTGACGGGAGGTCTTTCTCTGAGCTGAATGAACTCAAGTTAGATAGTTGCCCTGAGTTGGTTGTTGTCGTGTCCTCTGAGACATTACAAGAGTTGAGGAATTTGAAGAAAATCATTGTGAGTCACTGTGACGCATTGGAAATGGTCTTCAACATTCATGGGGAAACATCTCATTCTACAGAGCTCCTGCAACAGCTAGATGAATTGATTTTGATTGATCTACCTAATTTAACTCACATCATCAACAGAGAAATTACCAGGCTTTATCAAAACCTGCAAATCCTACAAGTGAAGCAATGCGAGTCTCTTAATTGGCTACCAATGTCTCTAATGATAACAAATATGGAAATTTCGGATTGTAAGGACTTGGAAAAAATTATGATCATCAGTGAAGAAGAAGGAATGAGAGGGAAAGCCACATTTTCTCAATTAAAGGATGTTTCTCTTGAAAATCTAGCAAACCTCTCCACTGTCTTTCCTTCTTCATCTGAATTTCCATCCTTAGAAACATTGAAAATTGCAAAATGTCCTGCTCTGATGACTTTTGTTGAAGAGTCCAATGGGGTGAAAGATCATCCAGAATCAGCTATTTCAAACTACTTCTTCCCAAATTCAGTAAGTTTCTTCAGTTTAAGGTTTTACATATGATATTCATTGTCAGGTGTGTGCGTGTGTGTATATCGTCATCACTTATTTATGTTTTTATACGTATGCTATTGATATTTAATTTATTTACTGTTTGAATAAATGATGGAATGAAAGTATGGAACTGAATGATATATCTTCAGTTTAAGGCATGCTATCGTATAATGCAACACTATCACACGTAGTTTTGTATTCATTTCTGATCCCAATCATTCAAAATTGCCATTTATTCCTTGCAGTTGTCATTAGACAAATTGAAGGTACTTTATGTAATTAATCAGGATGTTGAGAAGCTCTGGCACTACAGTTGTCCTTCTGAATCATTTTGTGAATTGGAAAATCTAACTTTGAGCAACAACAACAAATTGTTGAGTGTCATCTCCTCCAGCATGATCATAAGATTCAACAAACTGAAAAAATTGACTTTGGACAATTGTGAATTATTGATCGAGGTATTCAACCTTGAAGATGACAAACCAGATCATAATATCCAAGAAATGTTTCCTCAGCTAGGGGCATTAGCATTGAGTAACCTGAGCAATTTGACGAGTGTTTGGAACAAGGAACCTCAAGTTCCTTTTTCCCAAATTTGTTGTCACTTATCCTTATCCACTGTGGTAGCCTCAAAAGTTTATTCTCACCTTCTTTTGCCAACAATCTTGGGAAACTCAAATCACTCAAATTGTGTAATTGTGAGAAAATAGAAGAGGTAATATCTAGTGATAAAGATGAAAATGTGTTTATCATTTTCCCTGAAATGGAATGCCTTGTACTCAAGGATCTTCCAAAGTTGGTAAGTTTCTGTCGGCAGAGTGGAACTTTTGAATGGCCTAACTTACAAACAGTGAGGGTGAGCAATATTCCAAGTATGGAAACATTTTCAAGAGGTAATCTCAACACATCGTTGCTGAGATCAGTATATATAACATTTGCTAAGAAACTTTGGCTTGGAAATTTGAACAAGACCATATCATATATGCACAACAATCCAGGTAATTAAATTTTAATGTTACATGTAGAAATTAGAAATTTATAATATAATAGTATTACAACATGTTTATATGTATACACGATATATTATATATCATTTGTTTTCTAACTGATGTCTCCTCTAAAACATATATTCCTAATTTAAATTATTAGATGACAATAGTTTCCTTTTGATGTTATATTAACATATTTCAAATTTAAAAAATTTCTGCTTATGTTTAGGATTTTTATACCTTTTTGTTAATTTAATAATAGTATTCTTTTAGCTTCTCTTTCAAACCTTCTAAAAGGTATTTTGAGATCAGTTGAATTATTTATATTTCTTCTATCTATAACACTTTTTACAATTCACCTTTTTCTTTATGTTTCTTTATCATATCACAAACTTTTCTATCTTTTCTCTTTCTCTCTCTGTGTGTAATTATAAGATTTTTTCCTTTTCAAAAATAACTTCTAGGGAGATTTTGTACCAAATCTTTCTCATACATTGTTATGTTTATATGCATGGTTTAATAAAGAATTCACTAAAATGCATAAAGCCAAGGAGCAAGGGACTATAGCAACTTGCATAGCAGAAAAAAGGCGACCAGAATGATTAGTAAACAATCTCTCGTCTAGCTTATGTTACGGGATATTTGTCTAGGTAACCTACAGTCTCTAACTTTATGATATATAAGGATCATTTTTTTTTAATAAATTGTGCTATACATTCAATGTTCATACAAAATGACGAAGAAACCATATATAAATTATGATATTTAGATTAAGCGAATGAAGTGGAATAATGCATCACATGTTACATGTGTATTTTTCCTTTTAGTCTTGACTATTCAAATAAAATCTAATGATCTATATTTATACTTCTCATTTTTCACAATATATATATATATAGGTATTTCAAATGAGAACACATCTTATAATGAAAAATGAGAACAAACAATAATTACTCTTAGATCAAGATTAAAAATAATAAAGGCCTGAGACTAAACCCCCAATTTTAAACATTCACATGCTTGTTCTCCTTGTTATTCCTCTTTCACGGTTTCATGTCTTGTCATTCAAGGCTCTTCATTTATGTATTCACAATCAAGGTTCTCCATTCTCCGATCACAGAACTTGTGCATTGCTACACTACAAGAGAGAAAATTACGTCCCTTTTTCCTTCTCTCTAAGGTTGTATTTTCTTCATTATGTTATGTAAGAAACACAAGGATGGGGATCCAAGGCCTTTCTATCAAAACAGTAATTGAAAGGAAAAACATGAATCTATTCAAACTTAGTAATAATTCTAAGAAAGAACAAGAAGGTAAAATTGTTTGTTGCCACATCACTTCTTCCCTACATTCTCTTGTACAAAATGTCCTTTTCTTCTCAAAGTGCCTGATCATGGTGCACCAAATAAATGCATCAAGTTTATCAATCCTAGAAAAAAAAACCCTTATAACCTAATTCATGTCTCCATGCCCCAAATTGTATGAAAAGTGAAAAATGAATTTCTTCATCCCCGGAATTGGATGCAAAGCAAACTTCCTTCCACGTAATTCATATCTCCAGCAAGCGATTGATTCTCGACGTGAAACTATGAAAGGGGAACAATGGGGAGATCATTGCATGTGAGTGTTTAAAATTGGGGGTTTAATCTCAGATGTTTATTATTATTAATCTTGATCTAAGGGTGATTATTGTTTATTCTCATTTCTCATTATAAGATGTGTTCTCGTTTGAAACACCCCCTATACATACATACACACACACACATGTATAATAGATAGATAGATAAATAGAGAGAGAGAGAGAGAGAGAGAGTTTTAATGCATAGTCATAAGACCAAACATGCTTTATTGTATTAAATGCTAGGTAATAAAAGGCCAACAAAAACATGTTATAGAATAATACATGAGATATGCAATCATACTAAGAAAAGATCCAACCAAGAATAATGTAATTTGAAAGTTTAAGATGGAAAATATGCATGATAGCATTGGTCTCTACATCATTCCATATTCCTTTTTTATTATGTTTAAATTTATTTCACCTAATGTAGCCTCGTGTGGTATTTTCATGGTTGCATAGTAATTTTTTTAAAGGTAAATGTACTATTTATGAGAAGAACTATAGAATTTCCCTTCAAATTTTATGATTGTCCTCAATCTTTCGTAGTCTTAAGGCTAGTTTGTAACATATTAAAAAATTGATGTAAAATAATTTAGTAATTATTTTTTAGAGATTTTTTAAAGAAAAATAGAAGCTGATTTATGTTTGTTTACAATCATAAAAATCACCTTTTTAAAAGAAGCAATTGATTTTATGAGAAGTTATTCAAAGTAGCTTCTAATTTAATTAGATTTTGGATTCTTTAATTTTCAGCTTTTGATTATTCTAAGAACTTAAAACAATGGCATGACAAACTAAAAAAAAAGTAATTATTTTTTAAAAAGAAATGATTCTTTTATGAAAAAGCTGTAACAAACAGGCCCTTATTTGGACCAAAAATAAAGTTTGTAAGCTGGATAAATTTTGTTTTATATTTTCATCCTTTTTTTCCCTATGTTAGGAATGAAGTTACAGGGAAGGATAAAAGATATGAGGACTGCATATTAAATGGAAGAGATTTAGGAGAATGCTTCAAAGTCATATTAATCAATTAAAAACATATGCATTGCATAAGCTTTTTAGATGTAATTCATACTTATGTACATATCTTTAAAAATATAAAATAGTGAAGATTGAGTTTGTATTTTTGACACATTAATCAATAAAAGAAGACATCATCCCATGTATGTATTATTGCATATTTTAAATATTTTATGGTAATATTTTATTTTTAATTTAAGAGTTCGAGTCCTATTATATTTATAAAAATAAATATAAGATTAACACATTAAATTTATGTTAATCTATTACTTTATTTATTTTATTTTAAAAAAAATAAATTAAAGAATATTTTTTTAAATAAAAAATTTGCCATTCATCTCCTTCCTTCTCTTTCAAAGCCTAACTTCCACATATACCCATAGATATCATAACAAATTTTGCACCTACGGCTTAATTGTAAGGAAATTAAGTACCTTATGTTTTGTATTTTTTTATGACAAGGTCCATTTTTTTCAAAATTTTGCAATTTATTTTAGTACAATTTTAGATTGACCAAAAAAAAAACTCTTTAGCCATGAAAAAAATTACAATTTAGTTTTTCACTTCTAAGGGTTGATAAAGGTTCATTTTTCTTTTAAAAACTACCTTAGTGGTTTCCTACCTTCGCAAGGTACCACATCCTATTTCTTAATGCTCATATAATTAACACTGTAACCATTAATATGAGATATTTTTAATTGTTTAACATCTTTTTATTACTAGTACAAAAAAGGCTTTTCATACCATTTGTTTTTTATTTTCTAGATTGATTCTTGAGGAGATATGGAATTAGTTGATACAGAAAGTGAGTACTCTCTAGATCGGTTATAAAATCAATGTAAAAGCCTCTTTCTACATTGATTGTAGCAAGAACCGAGTAGAAAGTACTCACTTTTTACATCGGTTGTGACTAGAATCAACACAAAAACTCCTCTTTCTAAATTGATTCTCACCACAACCAGTGTAAAAAGCACCACAAATGAGGTAGAAACCATAACTTTATATATTGGTTATGGTAACAACCAATGTATAAAGTCTTTTTTTTTTTAAAATAGCAATACAACTATATTACATTTATGCAATATACAATATTTCAATTTGAAAACTACAAATATATAAAATGAAATAGATACAAAAAGAAACGCAAAACAATTTCATTTATTATTTAAATAAATGATACATCTCATACATATATCAAAATGCAAGTGCAGATATCCTATTGCAATGACTAAATTGAATGTATTCAATTTCTCTATTACAATGACTAAACTCAAAATAATGTATTCCAAGGGAAAAGAAAAAACATTATTGTCAACTAGCTTAGGGAATTATTTCCTCCCATAAATAACAATAAAGAGGCCATGAACCTTCTCTTTTTTGTTACAAGGCCCAAATGCGAGAAATTTGACTACTTTTTTTTGTTGTTTTTGTTAAATACAATAGCAACGACAATTCCTTCATCGGTTTAGCTTGATTTTTCTCTCTCTCTTTTGTTCCACAATTCTTTGATTACAAATCTATCACCTAGGAGATATTCATTCATCTCTAAAAGAGCCTCCACCTATGCTTTGAAAGGAAGCTTTAACAAAGATGAGTGAATATAACCAAAGGGCATATTTATAACCAAAGATTTGTGGAACAAAAGAGAGGAGAAAAGCTAACTTGCAAGAAGAAATTTATGTTCTTATCAAATCAAATAAAAATGAAAACTAAGTGCGGGCAAATTTCCCTCATGTGGCCCATGTAATCAAAAAAGAAAAGGTTCGTGTGATCTTCGTCGTTATTTGTGGAAGGAAACACTACTACAAAAACACACATTCTACAAGAGGGATTTAAATTGTTGTTTTTGGGCCCGATCTAAACAAAAAGGCAGTGATATTTTTGTAAATAAGTGAAAAACTTTTTAAAATGGTTGCATGGGAACCGATTTAAAAAGTCACTTTTTAAATCGATTACAAGTAGACAGATTTAAAAAGTAAAACCTTGGTGGTATTTTTGTAAATAAGTGAAAAAAATTTTAAATCGGTTGCATGGGACCGATTTAAAAAGTGATTTTTTTCAAATTTGTTCTCATGCAATCAATTTAATAAAGCTTTTAAAAACAGATTCGCATCATTAGTTTCAAATATAATTGCACTTTCTTTGCTTCTTCCATCACTAGGCAACCCAACCCCTCTTTTCCTTTTCTCTTCTCTTTCTCGTAGAGCTTTCAATCACAATATGTTCTAAACAATTGCATTGCATTGCAAGCCGTTGATCGATGTGCTGCTTTGTTAAAGGTAGACAAACTTGTTACTGGCCACAATGTCGATGATATTGTAGAGACCGTTCTCCTCAACCTCCTTAGAGGAGATGTTGCTAGGTTCTATTTTCTTCCACTCTTTCACTTTGCTTTCTTTTTAAATTTATTCAACCATTTACTTCTCACTCACATTCTTTTTTTTTATTTCTTAAAAGATTGAGTAGATGCACCTTATTTCTGAACCTTCGATCCACGATAAGTTCTCCCACTACCAACGCAATGTCATGCGCATCAACAATGGCAGCTTTAGTAGCTGCCCTCGCTCCGTCCTTAATAGCCTAGGCTGCCCCACCATCCTCTGCTTATGTGTCGCCACCATCATCCTCTAGCAAATCGGCCACCATTGGAAGTTTGCATTTTTATTTTTTTTTAATTGTAAGGAGCACAGAGTGGAGCAAGTTTTCATCGATGGCACTCACGCCATTGGAAGCTTGCACTTTTTTTTTTAACTCAATTCCTTTAATAACCAAGTTAAAAACTGTTTATATTGGTTGTATCTAAAACAGTTCATGAATTGATTTAAAAAATCATTTTTAGTTGATTTAAAAAGTCTTCTCCACAGTAGTGAAATTATTCATTAAGCAAGTTGAGGACAATGTTTCTCCTTTTAAATACACTATAATCATTCTTTCAAACTCACTGTCAAGAGCCTTTGACATTACTCCTACACACCACCTACAAGAGAAAGATAATAAAGTTAGGGTTCAAAAGTATAACAAGAAAGATAGAACATTATGTTATGAAGAAGTGAAAGAGGTGCATCTCACAAGGCTAAGGTTTAAACAAAAGAAGAACACACTAATAATGAACACATAAATACTGTCTTAACATAGATTGAAGCCATGGTTATATAAAAGGAACATTAATGGACACATTAATTTGAATATCCTTTTCCAGAGGCATCTTGGAACTAGAGAAAGAGAATTTGAAAATTCAAGCGAGAACAAAAAAATGAATGTGCTACTAAAATTAGAAGACTCGTAGTATATTTTCTTAATTGGATGTACTAAAAGCCGATGTAGAAAGTGACAACATTCTACATCAGTTGCACAAAGAATTAATTTAGACAGTATTTTCTATATTGGTTCTTAATACAACTAATCTAGAAAGTCTTGTCAAGAATTTCAAAAGTTGTAAGGATGTCAACATTTTACATCGATTAATAAAGAATTGATCTAGAAAGTATTTTATAAATTGGTTCTTATTACAACTGATGTAGAAAGTATTTTCTAGATCAGTTCTAAGGAAACCAATGTAAAATGTTCATCCCAACATTAAAAAAAGATCCCTACTTTACATACTACATAGATTTTTCAAGAACTATTATAAATTTCTGATATTAAAAGCCTTTTCTATACTAGTGTATGTAGCAGTGTCATACGTCGACTAAATCTCATGAGAAAAATGGATGTTCTCAAATAATACAAATGCTCATAAAGTCAAAAGCAATATTAACATGCCAAAACCAAAGTCTTGCATAAGTTAAACACATCCAAGTCTAATTATTAAGAACTCACTAAACAATGTAAGAGAACTATTATAGGATGATATGTTACATAATCAAAATAAAAGAAGAGCAAAATAAAACTATAATATAATACAAATCAAAGTTTAAATTCCTTTAAAATTATAGTTAATCTTACTTGTGAAAATAAGTGATCAACAATAAAAATACTCTCTTTATAATGCAAATTCATAGTTTGCTTTAAGAAAAAGAATTTATTGCTACCAAATTTGAGGCATGCATAATCTTTAGTTTTACCCCTATAAAGTTCTAGCTTAAGAATCACTAATAGTGTGAAGCTAACAACATAACTTCTACTGCCAATGATACCTAATTTGAGAATTAAAATGTTTTGTTAGGCATGGCAATGAAGTGGGTTGGAAGCAAGTTTGGCTCTCCCCATTTCTTCCCCCTTCAAGGATGACACGAGTTCATTTTAGAGAAGTGGAAATGGAAATTTTAAACTCAACCTCAACCCAGTCGAGGTCGAGAAAACTTGCCACGAACCTACCTCACCCTTTTTTAAAATTTTATTTACTTATATATATATATATATATATATATATATATATATATATATATATATATATATATATATATATATATATATATATTCTTAAAACCTGCAAAGAACCTCCCTCATCATCTCTTCCAAAGCCTAACTCCCACATATACCCATAGATATCATAATCACTAAAAATATTACACCACGAACTTTTGCACCTAAAAGTCATTAATGGCTTAATCGTAAGGAGGTTAAATACTTTATGTTGTACTTTCTTTTATGATAAGGTTTTTTTATTTTTCAAAACTTTATAGTTATTTGGCAATGCAGTTTTATTAAATTGCCAAAAATACTCTTTAACCATAAAAATACATTGTTTTCTAGATTAGGCAAGGCCTTTAACACACACTTTTATTAGTTGTTCACTCTTGTAATGATTAATAAAAGATCATTTTTCTTTTAAGAAAAGAGTCTACCTTAGTGGTTCCCTACATTAACAATGTACCACATCTCATTTCTTAATGTTGTGTAACCACTAACATGAGACATTTTTAATCATATAACATCCTTTTTTATCATTAGTACAAAATGTTGGGAATTAACACATCAAATTTCGTCATCTATGAACACAAAATAGACACTGTGTGGAAGTGTAAGAGTAGAAGAACAACACTAGAATTTTTATATGGAAAATCTTCTCAACCTAAGCAAGAAATATCCACAAAACCTAGTCTAGCGAAAGATCTCCACTGTGAAAGTAAAATTACAATATTTGTCTCTCTTTCGTAAGAGGATTGCTCTAAGAACCTCACCTCTCTCAAAGGTTATCTCTCAATTCTCACCAAGTGTGGTGGAAACACAACTTTCTTTGTCTAAAAGAGGAATACAATAACTCTATCACTCTCTTTTCTCTCAAAGAGGATTTTTGGAATGGATGAGATACCTTACCAATTCATAAGCCTCCTTATTTCTACGAGATGAAAGGATATGTCTTTTCATTCAAGAAAGAATGTGACCCTTCATGAGAAATTGGATATTTAAAGTCCACTATCTAAATGCCTTCTCCTCCTTCAATGGTAATGGTGGTCTTCAAGAGTCACACCTCTTAATATACATAATAATTAATTCCCACTAACTTTTTTATGCTACTTCATCAATTAAGGATAGAAATTCCAATAAATCTCCCCCTTCCTAACTTAATTAATATGCATTACCAGACTGACACCATAGCAAAAATCTTTAATTTTCTTGGTTGGTATTGTCTTAGTCATCACATTAAACTAATTAAAATTTATATTGATCTTCTCTATCTTCAATTTCTTTTTATCTAATGTTTCTCATATCCAATGATATCAGATGTCAATGTGTTTTGAGCGTGAATGGAACATGTGGTTCTTGGCTAGATGGGTGATACTTTAATTATCACAGTTCACCATATAATCAACTTGATTATGTCCTAACTCACTTAGGAAGTTCTTCATCCATAGTATCTTTTTGTATGCTTCCACTACAGCAATATATTTTGCTTTAGTAATTGATAATGCAACACATTTCTAAAGTTTAGACTACTAAGAAACAACTCCCCTTGCAAAAGTAATCAAATATCCCTAATGTGGACTTTCTAATGCATATCTCCTGCTATATCTACATCTGAATACCAATGACTATTAGATTTCCTTTGCCAAAGCACAAGCAACTTTTGACAGTTCCTCTTAGATACCTTGGTATCCATTTTAGAGCTCCCTAATGCTATTTTCCTAGGTTTAATAGGAATCTGCTCATAACTCCTACAACATAAGCAATATTTGGCCTTATACAAATTGTTGCATACATAAAACTACTCATAACATATGAGTAGGGTACCCTTCTTATTTCTTCTATCTCTTCTTCATTCTTTGGACATTGAAGCACAACTTGAAATGCCCAACTAATAGAACTTGCATAAATCTTGCTTCATGCATATTGAACATCTCAAGAATCTTCTCAATATAAGCTTCTCGAGATATCCATAGCATTTTTCTAGAATGATGTCAAATGATCTTCATTCCTAGAATCTTCTTCACTACACCAAGATCCTTCATGGCAAAAGACTTGCTTAATTCCTTCTTGAAAGCAACGATTTTCATCTTATCTTTCCCAATAATCAGCGTATCATCAACATACAACAAAAGTCTGATGGACTCACCATTTTCATAATTCTTCATAAACATGCAATGGTTTGTGGAGGTCTCCTTGAAATTGTGTTGGGTCATTAAAAGATCAAAATTTTTGTACCATTGTCTTGGAGCTTGCTTCAAACTATAGAGGCTTTTCTTTAGATGACACACTAAGTTTTCTTTATCTAGTTCTTCGAAACCTTCTTGTTGCTTCATATATATTTCTTCCTTTAGGTATCCATGTAAGAATATTGTTTTCACATCAAGTTGTTCTATTTCCAAGTCTACTTTAGCAGCTAGACCAAGGATTACTGTAATAAATGTCATTTTCACCACTAGTGACAAGATTTCTTTAAAATATTTTTTTTCTGGTTGCGCTCTTTTACGACAATTTGTGCTTTGTAGCTTCGGTTTTTGTCATTCCCTTAGTCTTGAGCTAGCTTGAACACCCATTTGTTTCACAACACCTTCAGTCCTTTTGGCAATTTCATGATATCATATGTCTAGTTCTCATTCAAAGGCATAATTTCTTCTTTCATGACTTACACCCATTTTCTTTGTCATTCATCTTAATGGCTTCTTCAAAGCTTTAATATTCCCCATCATCAATAAGGTTGACATACTCGTCTGAGAAGTTCCTTTTGAATGGTTGTCTAATCCTTATAAATCATTTCACTTGAGGTTTATGTTCCATCTGAACATTCTTCATCATCTGATCTTCATTTGTTTGATCAAGTGGTTCATATGTCTCATCAAGTTTTATCATTTGATCAAGTTGCTTTGTTTGATCAGGTTATTTCATTTCATGTTCTATTTGAAAAGTCTCTCCCTTTGAATTAATAGAACTTTGATTAAGACTTACCTTGGACTTAGGCCTCTCATAGTGCTTAATATCTTGGATTGTGTGATCCTTAAAGAACTCCACATTTTTACTTTGAACAATTCTCTTGTTTCCAAGATCATATAGTCTAAAACCAAGTTCATCTCTTGGTGAACCAAGATATATGCACTCCTTAGCCTTGGCATCAAGCTTTGCCTTTCATCTTTTGGAATGTGAACAGAAGCCTTTACATCCAAAGACTCTCAAGTGACCAAAAAAGGTTTTCTTTCCATACCATACTTCATCTAGTATCTCCCCATTTAATGGTCTTGAACGCAATAAGTTGATCAAATCAATCATAGTACTTATTGCCTCTCCCCATAATGATTTAGGGAGTCTTGCATGAGAAAACGTGCTTCAAACATTTTCTATAATCATCTTATTAAATCTATCAGCTACACAATTCATCTAAGGTGTCTTGGATGGTACCCTTTCATTTCTTATCACTTGAGTCTTCAATAATGCTCAAATAGGCCTCTATACACTTCACCATTATCAATTGTCAAGCATTTCAGCTTTCTATTAGTCTTTAGCTCCACAGACACGTGAAAATACTGGAAAACTTGAAGAACTTGGTCTTTTATCTTCAATGGATACACCTACAACTTTCTGGAATGGTCAAAAAAGTAACAAAATATTGGGCACTGCCAAAGGACATTCAAACATTGAACAAACAAGATTTACGATTTATTTTCTTCTTCTAGCATTGTCTGATTTTCGAAATATATATATGTATTTTATTACTAAATTTATTATCTAAATATATATGTGTATTACAATATACATTAGAAATTATATTATTTTAGTTATTGTTCTTAAAATTTATTTAATAAAACATATTTTAAAATAAAATATTTAAATATGTATTAGTATAATATGTATAATATGTATAAATTGACAAGTATATATAATAATTATTTTTATTTTTATTTCTATCTTTAAT
Organism: Spatholobus suberectus; assembly: GCA_004329165.1. Lineage (NCBI taxonomy): Eukaryota > Viridiplantae > Streptophyta > Magnoliopsida > Fabales > Fabaceae > Spatholobus > Spatholobus suberectus. The sequence goes on along the minus strand of CM014737.1, from coordinate 39,277,964 downwards.
TATTATTTTAAATAATGCATTATAATTTATTCTTAATTAACTATATACATAAAAAGTCCTTATTTTTATTTATTATTATTTGTAAAATATATAACTGAATTAAAATTCATATTAGCATGACATCAAATTTTTTTAAAATGTTATTATTTTAACAGTTAAATTAGACTATCCTTATCCTTATTCATTATATTTTTATTTTACACATATACAAATAATTAAATGAATTAAAAATATAGATTGTTAGGACAAAGGACGATTATATAACCCTCATTTTGTTTTGATTATGTCGAACAGATGCTCTGAACATTTGTTTTTGAAATACATAAAAATTATGTTGTTTATTCACAATAGATGAAAGTTATCAAGGACTGCTAGTTTTAGTCTTTATTTAATATGCTTTACAAAAGTATTGAACCCTGTCTGGAAGTTCACATACCTACTTTCTCAAAAAGATGTCAACATACCTATTTTTGAAAAGATACAACTATCTGCCAAAAAGAAGGAACTTCAACATACTTGTCAATACTAAAAAGCAAAACATGCCTACTACAATAAGATTTAGTATAAGAAAGGTAAGATAAACATACTGCTTTATCTTATTACTGTGAGTGATTGGTGAAAAGCATTAAAAGCGGCATTTAATACTCCAACAGACATTTTCTTCTTTATGCAACATCAAACAAAGAATGCTTCTGAAGCACTCACAACAGACACTTTTTAAAGAGCATTATAAATAGAAAAGAAGACTCGTGCGAACCTATATACACAACGCTAGCTTAATTCTTTGTTTTCAATCTCTAAGTACTTAGCTCTCTCTCTTAAGTTTAAAAGAAATCTTGTAAAAAGTGTCTTAGTTAGGTTTTTGAGCTTCAGTGTATATTCATTTGATAAGAAACAACCTAGTCTATGAACACTTACCTTTTAACCATTTCTTTATGAAATTGGTGAAAGTTTGAAGAGCCTTTGTGTTAAAGAATACTTGGCATTTACTTGGAGAGGCAAGTGAAATACTACTTAGGATAAGCCTGAAAGGCTTGGATAAAAGAATACTTATAACTTTGTTAAAGTTTTAGTAGGACTTAGTGATGTGCCAAGAACTGAACATAGTCTCTAGGGTGAAACGGATCAGCATAAAACTTTTGTGTCTCTTTCTATTTTTTTTTCCCTTATTTCACTAAAAGTGTTTATCTCTTAAAAAAAATATTTTTTCTTTAGAAATTATTTTGAAATCTATTTTAGTGAGCTATACATTTCGTCTGTTGATCAGACAATACTTGTTTTTGAAAAAGGCTTTGCAATAGCTTTTAGAAACATAATTTAACACCCCCCCCCCCCTTCTTGTGTTTTACATGGATTTTATTCAATTTAAAGGATATTTTTATATCAAATAAATTAAGTCACATTATTTTATATGAAATAAACAAAATAGTGGAATTAAAAATTTTATTTACAAATCTTGTATATATTATTTAAAAAAATATAATAGGTACAAAAGTCAAATAAAATGTTATTAAAAAAATCATTTATATTTGAGAAAAAATAAATAAATAAAGTTTAACAAGTATTTATGTGGCATAATTTTTTTTGTTATTTAATTAAGATAGTGTATGTATTTTTACTTTATGTCTATTATTGTCTTGTACTTATTTTTATTTACAATTATATGTCTTGCATCATTACTACTACAAATAGGTAGAGTATGACTAATATTATAGACTCTAAATATTATTATATATTTTTAAAGAAACCATGTGCTTAAATAAAACATGTGTGTATTTAATTTAGTTTGTTTTTAAAAAAATCACTTTTTACTAGCTTTTCAAAAGGACTTTTTGTTAAAATAAAATGATTATTTTCAAAATTTAATTTGAAAGATACATGAATCAACTTACTCAATTAAGAAAAATATTAAGCTTGAAGCCATTAATAGGTCTTTCAAAGACATTATTAGCTAAAGGTATCTAGATGAAACGAAAAGTCAATATTAACGTATTGAAAGTTATCGACACTATTGTAAGTATAATAATTTTTTTGACGCACGAATTTCAAAAATGATTTTTACAAATTGATGCTATGAAAATACTAACATTACAAGGAAAAAATATTTTAATATAAACAAAATGTCAAACTAATATTTATTTAAGTTAATGAGTGATTTACTCAAAACTACATATTCAAATTTTAAACATATGTAAAATGAAAATATTGATATGAAAGAACAATGGTCACTCCTTTAAAAAATGATAATATTGTTAAGATCAATAATTAATTCTTGACATAATCAAAAGATTAACAAATAGCAATGAAACTTAAACAAAATTGACAAAAATAACTAAGAGTTTAAAGGCTATGTACTATCAGTGTAAAGAGTTTTACACTGTCAACCAATCAAAAATCATCGTTGGTTTGACTTTTAAGATAATAATTATAAAAGTCAACAAACATATTGGTTTGTGATTAGATAACAGTGTAAAACTACTTTACACTGTCAGTGCATAACCTATTTTCCCAATAACTGATAACATTATCCTTATTTTGTCATGTACAATTATCGAAGTTTACATCATTACAAGAGTTATAATTTTTATTATTGTGCAAAATGAATACTTTTTTTTTTAATTTGTTGCAAGAGCTAGAAAAAAGGACAAAACAAACAAAAAAGGATCAACAGGAAGAAACAACTACACTCTAGGGAAGCAAACTCTCATCTCATCTACATTAAAATTGTAGTTAACAATGAAGTCTTTAATAAATTACTTCAATAAATTCAAATATTTTATATATTTTATTTTCAACCATAACTTCATCAATAAAAATTGACAAGTAATAGTATTATCTTAACAAAAAAAATACATATATTATCTTTAAAATATTATTTATAACAAATTATTTATAATTATTTATATATTTTATAATATTAGTTTTTTTACACATCTAAATCATATTTTGTATAAATTTAAATAAATGCGTGCAACACATACACACGAATATTGTATTTAATATTAATTAGTATAGTACACGTAATTTACATTCATGCATGACGTGTGTAAAAATGTTTCTATAATTAACATTCCAACTCAGTTTCATGGCACCTTAAATAGAACACATAGTACTGTGCTGCGTAGTAGACTCACAAGTCACAGCGCATGCCACATGTTTCACGTGCACATTCAAGTTCATCCATCCCCCTAGTGTTGTGTGATGGATTTGCTATTTTGAGCACCAATCTGTGCTGCCCACAATGCTTGTCCATGCTGTTCAATTTCCACATTCTCCTTTTGTAGCAGAGAAAAACTGAGTTGTTATGAGTTTACATAACAGGTAGGACTAGGAGGAACCATTGGCTCCGAGGGTTACTCGGAACCACAATATTAGCACTCCCTCTAAATTTTGGTCCCTTCAAAAACCACTGTGAAAACAAAGCACCCTCATTCAGTTTATGCCTGTAGATTCTTTTGCTACCTACCAAACCAACCTCCACCGCCCTTCATCGCCGTAGTTCCAATCACCCACCACCGCTGCCACCGCCACCATAAATTACTTCCTAGTTACTACTCTCTCTTTTCTCTCTTCTGAAGCTCAAAGCCTAATACATAGAAACATTTTTTTATGATACAGTTTGTTTGGGACTTCGGAACCTGTATCATAAAGAGTTTGTTATACACACCCCATTTTATTATATATAATATATACTTTATTTTGTAACATGCATGCATGCATAGATTAATATCTACCACGTGGACATAAATTAAGCATTTGGCCTGTGGAGAGAAAATTGAAGAAAACACATAGCAAGAGGGAGAAGTTGAACTAGCTTATTTAATCGCCCAGTTTTGGAAGGAGTCGGAGCTTGATGGAGGGCGTGACAAGCATTAATGATGCAGCCAATGGCGAAAGTGGGTTGCTTTCAATGCTCGGTGGCAATGGCGGCAGCGGCGGCGGTGGTAGTGGTGGTGGCGGTGAGGGTGGTGGCAATGTGGAAGAGGTGACTTTGAAGAAGGGTCCTTGGACAACTGCAGAGGATGCTATTCTCATAGATTATGTGACAAAGCATGGTGAAGGGAATTGGAATGCGGTGCAGAGGAACACAGGGTTGAATAGATGTGGGAAGAGTTGTAGGCTCAGATGGGCCAACCATTTAAGGCCCAATTTGAAGAAGGGTGCCTTCTCCCCTGAGGAAGAGAAGCTCATTGTTGAACTTCATGCACAGTTTGGCAACAAATGGGCCCGAATGGCTGCTCTGGTATGCATTTCCCACACAACCAGCCACATCTTCTTTTCTTTACAGCTGCAGAGAGCAATTTTTTTTATGAATATGGTATCTATAACTAATTAATCAAAAACTCAGGATACAATAAAAAATAATAAATTCTTTATTAACATATTATCTTAAAGGTTTAACATGTTAGAGTGCCGGCAAACATGACAAATTTTAATTTTAGTCTTATAATTTTTTTAAGTATGAAAAGTTATCTTCTGAATCCACACAATCTTAAGTGTTCTAAATTTGTTGGAGATAGTTTTTATTCTCTCTCCTGCCTGAATGGTTATGCAATAACTCTTGACTGGCTATTTTTGAATTCGTGTGAATGAATTTGTACCAATAGTTTTCGTACTAATTAGCACTCTGTTCTGAAAATAACCTTTGTCACCATTTTTAATGACATAACTTTTATTTAGACATGTCATATTGGAGAAGTTACTGAGAAAATATGTTTAAATGCATATCACCTCATTGTTAAATAATGACAGAGACCATTTAAAAAAAAAACATTAATTAAAATGGCATTCCTATTTTGTTTCGTTATTAATGCCTTGAAACGTGAATGTCCTCTTTCATTAATTTACATGACATGTCATGACCAAATTTTGTTTCTATCTCTTTCATTTGATTAAATATCTACTGAGAAAAAGATACACATAAATTTTAAGAACATCATGTTAAAATTTAACGTGAGAACTCATTTGAGTTTAGATTTTAAACTCTGGTTTCATTTTTGTTTACATAGTTGCCTGGGAGAACAGACAATGAAATCAAGAACTACTGGAACACAAGGATCAAGCGCCGCCAAAGGCAGGGTCTCCCTCTCTATTCGGACGACCATGATCACCACCACCGTCCCACAACACCAACCCCTCCCACCACCCCTTCCCCATGCCTCACACCAACAGGCTCAAACCCCAACACCACCACAAACTTTGAGTTCTTCAATCAAAACCACCAACACCAAAACCACTACCAATACCAACAACAACAATACCCTCTATCTCCAACTGCACCCCACCATTCCCCTCTCACTTCCCCACTCCAACACAGACCCTTCAGCCCCTCACCTCACACCTTCTTAGACCCTTCACCCCTCCCACTCTCCTCCTCTTCACCCTCCCCTCTCTCCTTCACCTTCCAAAGACCAGCACCAGTTCTGTGCACCCCTCTTAGCTTCAAGCGCTACCGCGCCTCTCATACCTATAACCACCACCTCCCCGACCCTCCTCTCAATGCCCCGTTGCCTCATCTTGATGGATTCAGGTTCCCGGTTCAGGGTTTTTCTCAGTTTTTTCAGCCCTCCTTGTTAGACTCCGATCGAGGGGTCTCTTCTTCTTCCTCCTCCGCTTTCGCACCCAGGTTGGAGCTCCCTTCAAACCAGTTCTATAAACGCCCCAAGAGCCCGAGATTAAGCTTGACATTGAGTTCAATGACCCTGGTTTTCAAACTAGCAGTGGCTCGCTGGGGACCTTCTCTTCGAGGCTCAGGCACTGGCCTCGGGCCAGAACTCAAAGAAACGAGGGTACTTGAGTTTGAATGAGGGGAATGACGTGTTTGATGGATGCCAAGGCTTTGAGGACTTGCCACCTAGCTCTCTTTACTGGTCTTCTTCTACTTCAGGTTGGTTTCTTGATATATAGATAGATAGATAGATAGATACTTTGTGTATCTTTGTTTCATTTTGTTTGATTAAGATAAAACTTAGATGCAATACCACAGATATTGTTGATGTTGTTCTCCAATTAAAATTAGAATTTTACTTCAATAATTTGCATAATAAAAAATTCTAATTGGAGATAAAACTCTAATTTTATTATCTCAATAACTTACTGAGATAAAACTCTAATTTTAATTAGAGAACAACATCAACAGTATTTATGGTACTGTATTTAAGTTTTGTCCATTTGATTATTGTTGTTAGATTTACTCTAGTTCATTTACTTGTTTTGTATAAAGTTTAGATGTAATTTCTTAAATGTACTTTTAATACTGTTCTGTAATCAAAAATGAAATTTTGTCTTATTAGTCCACTTAATAAATGTGTACGTTAAAGGTCATCAGAAGTTATCGAGACGAAACTACAATTCTGATTAGACAAAAAATATTAAAGCACTTAAGAAACTGTATCTAAATTTTGTTTTGTGTGTGCACGTGCGGGAACGAATCATCTCGTGTACATGACATGTCATGTCTAAATTTGGATCTGATATCAATAAACAAATATTGAATATGATTGCGTTAATTTTGGCTTTCAATTTTCTTAGTGTGAACAACGCTGCTCTACCTTTTATGTGCTGTGTGATTCCATAAATTGATTTTTAATTTGACCAGCTAAGTTTAATTTTAGACGCAGAGTCAAAGTATATCCTAAAATTGGAATGAAGTTGGTTGTATTTAACTATTCCCTTTAGCTGTGTGCATGCTGAATGAATAATGGTAATCATCGACGTGTTGGAATATAAAAGCATTAATTTATTAGGGAAAATTCGTAATTGCTACACGTGCTAGCTGTAAAAGCAGATAATTACTTTTTGCCACTATTATTATTAATTCCTCCTATGACTATTCTTAATATTTTCGTTAAAACTTGAGAATAACAACTAGTATGCTATTTTCATTTCTTCAAGTGTATGTCCTGTTCATCTAGCATCATCCATAGTGTAGAACACATTTGATGAAATTTACTAAGTTTTTGTAATTTTATTATTGATTCCGTTTGAATGATCCATGAAGGACCCAAACCAAAGGAAGAAGCACCGGACTTGAGCAAATTCATGAATGAGGACTTGTCATCATTGCTTACCGTAATTCCATCTTCCAATATGCAGCAGGGTCATGAGTGGCACAATAATAGTGTCCCAGAAGTGTCCAACGTCCAATCCTCTGGTAGTGGCATGACAGATGACAATTTTGGACTTGATATCAAACCCATAGCTTCATTGTTTCCTCTCACCAACACAACAAACCATAATGAAAATCAGGGCTGCTACTCTTGGGACAATTTACCTGGTCTCTGCTAAGGTTGATCCAGATTGAAATGGTTTGAAAGTTGTGTACCAAGATAATTTTGGAAGCTATTTATAATGTTAATGAAGAAGTTTCGTGTTTGATGCAAATGATATCTGTTGTTGTTTGAAACCGCTAGACTGACTAGCCATTAATTCTGTCTATATTAGAGCCAATAACTAATTAGGATGTATTTGATTTAAGTTTATTATTGTAATTCCTATAATCAAGCGATAAATTATTACTTAGTTAGGTGATATCTTGGGCTTATAAAAAAACTAATTAAATCAAACTAAACCTTAATACAATATTTAAAAAATCTAAATAATATAAATTGGTCTTAACATCAACCCGATTTATAGATTTTCTTTTATCATATTGTTGGGATCATGAATAAAAATTTTCAAGTTAAACAAATTATAGAGTTTTTCGAGAAAAACAGTGATTCTATCGAAAAGAAGTCAAGCAAATCCAGAATACAAGTTACAGAATAAAACAACTTTTCAAGGAATTGAAAAAGAATGCGGTTAAAAAGAAACAGCTTCTTGTATCTACATCAAGAAACACGCTCAAAGACATAATTTCAAGCACTTGGTAGCAGTTATCTGAAGTCGCAGGAATTTAACAATTGTCAAAATCTTATATAAGATAAACTAGTCACTGTACACGTGTCGAAATCTTATAATTCGACTATTAGTAGTATTTGTCTATAAATAAGGCACTACGTACCCATTTTTCTCTTTGATGGAAACATTGTACACTTTCCTATAACATCATTCACGCCGCACTCACATGGCTACCGATTTTGTGGATTCTATGTATGTTTTCACCCATCTTTTAATGCAATTTCTTTTTCTTTTCATTTGTGTTTGATTTATTTATTGCTTTCATCTACTTCTCCTCTTAATTCTTCTCCAAACTTTAATTTGATCACTTCTAAACCCCCTTTAACTTTTTCACTTCTAAATCACCAATTCTTCTCCAAACTCTAACTTTATCACTTCTCAACCTCCATTTCTTTCGGAAACTTTACTTGATCACTTCTTAACCATCATTTCTTCTCCAAACTTTACTCTTTTTATTCGTAAAAGCTTATTTCTTTGTAGTATTTTTGAGTTTGTAATTATGTTGGTGTTAGATTCAATATAAATGGTCATCACTCAAATTTATTTGTTTATTGATATATGTAAATCGTCAAACTTGTTAAAACCTCATTGTCGATTGATTTGCTAAGTAATTATATTGGAATTGAAGTGTCAATTGAAATTATCTATTTCTCAAGTTGAAAACTAAACGTTGCTTGTTCAAATAAAAAGAACTCACAGAGTTTTTTGATTCTAAGTCCCATAATCTAAAAATCTTATTTATTAGAATCATTACGAGAAGTTATCTTTCAAGAATAACAATTAATTGAATTCTTAGAACAAATTTCCACCAATAACAAATTGGCATGCCTGGTGGGACTAAAGTTGCCAAGAACTCTCAGAAGAACAAGTCTTCAAAGAATTGCATGATTTTACGAAGTGGTAGAATCATGGCCAGTTCAAACGCTACAAGAAGTTCTAGAAATAATTTGAAGACTGAAAATGTGGTTAACACTAGAAATCTAATAAATCAAGGTTCAGGAAATAATGACAATAATCCTCCCGTTGTCCTTACTCAAAAAGTGGGAGAAATGTAAAACAATGAACTGAAAAATGTGGTAACCACACAACTGGATAATGTAATTCTACTTGTTAGAACACTTCCTCCACCCTTTAATTTGAATTTTGGTATTAATACACCTCCCTTTAACAAGCCTTGGAGGATGCTAAACTGCATACCCCAAATAACTCTAGAAATATCGCAAAATCAACAACCATTAGTGGCTTCGGCTAACACTTTGAATGGAAATTGAAGGATTAATGGGAATCTGAATTTAGAGGGAACAAGTTATGTCTTTAATGAAGAACAATTGAAGGCAATTAGTGAGCAAAATGATGAACGCATAGAGAGAAATGGCATAGACTTTTCGACTGGGATATCAAATCAAACTCTGATGGCATTTCGACAACAGATGGATCACAATAATCATGATATGGTTAATATGTTAACCAATCAAATGATTAATGTGTTCAATCCTTTGTTTCAAACTACTAATAATAGTTACCAACAATTAACTGTAATGATGGAAAGGATTTGAGATGCCTTAGCAATTCCTTAAGTGCAACAAAGGCACTCGAAAACTTAATACCACCTCCAAATATCCATAATGATCCAAATGCTAATGTTAGCCAACAAGGATATCAAAATGATCAACCTCCACTTGTGGTTAATTGAAATCAAAATGCTGACGAATTGTTGAATAATCGGCAACATAATAATAATCCATTTGGGTGGCAAAATTTTTGGGACACAATGCTCCAAATTATAAAAATCCTTAACAAATTAATCACATGGTCAAAAAAGCACTCAATAGGCACGGATTCAAAAGAAGTTGCTACAATCAACCTTATTTTGTATATGCTTTTTTTGATTATGTGTTGCAATCTGAACTCTTAAGATCCCTAAGTTTTCAAAATTTTATAGAAAATTAGAGGAATCAACTATAGAGCATGTTGCTCGATATCAGATCAAGTGTGGTGATTTAGTAACCAATGAATACCTCAAGATGAAATACTTTCCTAGTTCATTAACAAAGAATGCTTTCACTTGGTTTACCAAATTACCTCCAAATTTGATATGTACTTGGGTACAATTAGAAAGAATATTTCATTAATAGTTCTTTAGAGGAAAAACTTGAGTAAGCTTAGTGGATTTGATTAATATTAAAAGATATAACAATGAGACTATTGATGATTATTTGAACAGATTTAGGCAAATGAACTCTCGATGTTATACTCAAATCCCTGAGCATGAGTTAGTTCGAATGGCAGCTACTGGGTTAGAATTTTCTACTTGAAAGAAATTAGTGAACCAACAATTAAAAGACATGACACAGCTAGCTAACAAAGTTAGAAAAATCAAGCAATTAAAATTCGAAAAAGAAAGGAATAAAAGATTCGAAAAGATTGTACGAAGAGATAAAGTGGCCTATGTCTAAACAAAGGATAATCTAGATGATCAAGAAAGTAACCAAGATGTAGATATCGAATAAAAGGGAAAAGATGTTAATATAGCTGAATTAAAGCAAGGCCCTCCATATGTTTTCTAGATGTTAAAACCTCAAGAAAATAATTCAAAATTCCTAAACCAAATTAAGATATAGTTTTGATGTCACTAAGGCAAATAAGATTTTCGAAATCTTTTTGAAAGATAAACTAATTGTATTGATGATGATCATAAGTTGCAAAGAAAGGGTCGAAAATATTGTAAATACCATAATGTGTTTGGTCATTGGACTAATAATTGTATCTGTTTCGGGGATATGATTCAAAAAGCTATTTCTAATGAACATCTGAAGTTCGAGGAAAAACTAATGAAAGTGGATACAAATCCTTTTCAAGTTCAAGCAAATTATGCAAAACCAATTCAGATCTTGATGGTGAATATTTTAGTTGAAGAAGGGTCAAAAATGGAAAGGTCACCAATATTTGAAGAAGGTCTAAATAGAGCTTTGGAGGAATTTGAAAAGGAAGTAATTGATGTCTTTCCAAAAGCTAGTGACACCTTGGTGGAGTTACTTTTAAGGAAAAAGGATCATGGGAATGAAGTCATGTTATGCCCAAGATGTAGTGCTGTATTCAATAAGTTTGCAATAAAGGCTTTCAAGGAATTTGAAATCAGGAAGAATTTTCAGAAAAATCAAGGTCAAGGGTCAAGTCATCAAGGAAAGCAACAAATAAATATGTCGGTGAATCAAGTTCAGAAACCTATCAATAATTTTTAGGGTAAGACCACTTATTTACCTCACTCAATGTGCCACCTAATAAATGGATAAGGCTAGTGAATCTAAATCCTACTCCTAAGTGGTAGGCTTTCAAAATAAAGGATGGTGCTGATCAAGCAAAAGGACCATCTGGAACCAAAAATAATTCTCCATATGGAAATTATAATTATCAAAGGGATTATTATCAAAATATTCCTTGGGTCAATCAAAACATGACAAAGACCTAGTGGAGGAGGAATCAAAGAATGAGGAAAGTTGCTTCTGAAAGACTTGGGGACAATATAAAAAATGGTGAACAAAGGTTGGGTGGAAAAAACCTAATAAATAAAGCTCCTCCCATTGAAAATGAGGACGAAATCATTACTAATTACTTCGAGTCAGGGTTCAAGGATTCTCTTGATGATATTTATGGAGTGATTTCCATGCTACCTGCTGAGTATGCAAGTTAATTCGAAGCTTCTCAGGAACTGGAGAATTTCGTAAATAAAGATTACTTCGAAGATCCATCGACAGAAGCTAAGGCAATTTGGGTTAAACAAGTTTCACATTTAACTTTGAAATATAATGCTACTATATTCAATCCTCCAATAGAAGAAATGAAGGCTCACTTAAGCCTCTGATATTAACTGTGATGGTTAAAGGTCAAAAAATAAATAAGATTCTTTTTGATGGAAGAGTAGCAATAAATATACTTTCGAGAACCATGTTAAGAAGATTTGGGAAGAAAGTTGACGATTTAATTCCACATACCATAGTAGTATCTGATTTTAGTGGAAAATCATCGAAATCTAATGGCATGATAGCTCTTGACATAGTTGTTGGAAGTCGTCGAAGGCCAATTATTTTTGTTGTAGTTCTTTGTTGAGCAAGTTTCAATATTCTTCTGGGAAAAGAGTGGATACATGGCATGAAGGCAGTTCCTTTAACTGTCCATCAAAAGTTGTTCTTTTAGAATGAGGAAGGTCAACTAGAAGTTGTAGAGGCCGACCAAAGTACTTATGAATCAATTGCTTCGATAGCTAATCAACCTGATAAGATGCTAGCAATTATAGCACCATTCAAAATTAAGGATTCTTATTATGTGAACAAAAAAGGAGAAAATTCTAAGTTTTTTTATTAGGACACAAAAATGGGCTTTGTCCTACTTGAAAAGGCCGATGTTACTTTGGCCACTTTGAACGAATGAGTAGTTTAGAATTGTAGTCAAGCTATTTAGCTCAAATGTTGGCCTATGTAGCAAAAGAAAAATAGATTTGGCTACTTTAGCTGAAAACTATGTTAGAGAAAATGAGAAAATAATTCTCAAAACCTTTGAGAATAATGAAGATAAAGGTATGGTTTTCTTAGCCATCGAAAATAAAGAAAAAAAAGGGACTTTATGGCCGTTGAAAGTAAAGAGACAATAATTTGTTTGTCAAAAAAGAAAATAAATATACTTCACTTGTTTTTGCTAAAAAAAGCCAATTGGTGCTCGAGTTTGAAGAGCAAAATGAAATCATTAAAAGAGATCTGGTGCAGGGTGAAATCATCGAACCTAGTCTGAAATTGGATTGTATATATGATGATTCACCTTTAGGTGTCGAAAGACCAACATCCCTAAATATCAAAAAGATGGAGGCACAAGATCCTCTCAAAGAAATAAACTTGGGGGATGAAGTCAATTGAAGACCCACTTATATTAATAAGTTATTAGATACTGAATTTCGAGAAAGACTTATCCATTTGATGCAAGAATACAAAGATTTTTTTGCATAGAACTATGAATAAATGCTTGGTTTAAGTCGAGAACTAGTTAAACATTGCTTGCCAATTCAAGAAGGAAAAAAGCCAGTTAAACAAAATTCGCAAAGGTTTGCTCCTAATGTGGTGATTAAGATTAAAGAGGAA